>JAVANC010000016.1:2160000-2760000 GCA_033319125.1 Parnassius glacialis
GGAAAGGATACGGTATTATCATCAACAGCGAGTACATCACTCACCTTCGATTTGCCGACGATATAGCCTTATCGCAGAATCGCTGGAGGACTTAAGTACTATGCTCAATGACCTCAATAGTGTTTCCCAACGGATAGGTCTTAAGATGAACATGGACAAAACAAAGATCATGTTTAATGTCCATGTCACACCTATGCCGGTAGTTGTTGGGAGCACTAAGCTCGAAGTTGTTGACGAGTATCTTTACCTGGGACAAATAGTCCGATTAGGTAAGTCCAACTTCTACCGAGAGGTCAATCGACGGAATCAACTCGACTAGGCAGCGTTCGGGAAACTACGACGTATCTTCTCGTTAGACATACCTCAAAACCTGAAAACGAAATTCTACAACCAGTGCGTGTTGCCAGTGATGACTTACGGATCTGAGACGTGGTCTTTCACTGCTGGCCGTATGAGGAAGCTCAAGGTCGCTCAGCGAGCTATGGAGAGAGCTATGCTCGGGCTGAATTGGCAATGGGCCGGCCATATAGCTCGAAGAACCGACAATCGATGCGGGAGAAAGGTTCTCGAGTGGCGGTCTCTTACCGGCAGACGAAGTGTAGGGCGACCCCCCATTAGATGGAGTGACGACCTGGTAAGACATGCAGGAAGTCGATGGATGCAGGTGGCTCAGGACCTTGGTTTGTGGCGGTACGATTATGAAACATACTCATTTCTGAGAGAGAGAGCCGTAAAATTAGAAAGTGAGTGTTATCAGTCATACATAAGTAAAGTAGAAAACTCGGTAACAAATAACCCACGTCTTTTTTGGTCTTACACAAAGTCGCTGAAAGGGCCGTCCCAGGCACTACCATCTGTTATGACATATGACGATCAGTCTGGTGATACTGGACAATCGGTGTGTAATTTATTTTCAGAATACTTTCAATCAACTTTTCTCGTTCCCGACGCTAAAAGCCGTACACCTAATCTTGATAATCAGTGCCAAGATAATTTTAGTATTGGTGACATAAATATAAATCCGAAGGAGGTTGAAATATTGCTGAAAACTACTAACATGAATAAAGGCGCTGGGCCTGATAATATAACACCTTTTTTTATAAGGCAGTGCGTAGATAGCTTGGTTACGCCTCTATGTATTATTTTCAAGCGTTCTTTAATAGAAGGTATAGTGCCAATGACCTGGAAATCAGCTTTTGTATCGCCCGTACATAAAAGCGGTGACCGTTCTAATGTAAAAAATTATAGGCCTATATCCAAGTTGTGTATATTTGCCAAAATATTTGAGAAAGTTGTCTACCGACAGGTATATGCTACATTGCAGTCTTCTTTTACTCCTGAACAACATGGTTTTTTAAGGCAGAGGTCGGCTGTATCAAACCTTTTAGTTTTTAATGAATACACCTCTTCACAAATGGATTCAGGGCTACAGGTTGATTGTATTTTTAGCGATTTTAGTAAAGCTTTTGATCGTATAGATCACTTGCTGCTCCTTGAGAAACTGTACAAAGCCGGTATACATGGTAATTTATTTAGATGGTTTTCTTCTTACATCAGTAATAGATCCCAGGCGGTTGCAATAAATGGTTTTACTTCTGCGTGGATGACAATTCCTTCTGGCGTGCCTCAAGGCTCTTTATTAGGGCCTTTGCTTTTTGTTATATTCGTTAACGACATTGCGTTATGTTTCAAACATGCCAGAGTCTTATTATACGCAGACGACACTAAGATCTTTATGGCCACTAACAGCTCTGATGACTGTGATCGCCTTCAATCTGATCTGAATAATTTTGTGCAATACTGTACTCAAAATAAGCTTGATTTGAATGTTCCCAAGTGTTTTGCTATGACCTTTTCTCGTAAATTTAACCCTATAAATTATCAGTATAAAATCAATAATAAGTCACTTAACAAAGTTACATCTATGAAAGACCTGGGTCTCATTCAAGATTCTAAACTTTTATATGATAAGCACATTGATTACGTAGTGAAAAAGGCCTCCAAGTCTCTTGGTTTCATTATAAGGTCTACATATGAATTTAAATCTATTAAACCGATTAAAGTACTTTATTGTGCTTATGTGCGCAGTATCCTTGAGTATGCCTCTGTGGTCTGGAATCCACAATATAACGTGTATACTTCCCGTATTGAGTCCGTACAAAAAAGGTTCTTGAGATATCTACAATACAAGTGTAAGCAATTGGACCATGGTTATGAAACGAGATGCAATAGATACCACTTCTTACCTTTAGAAAAAAGACGGCAACTCTTCGATATTACGTATCTATTAAAAATTGTCGGAGGCATCATTGATTGCCCTGCTTTGCTGGAAAAGGTAAGCATCTGGGTTCCGCGTAGATTACCAACTAGACGTACTCAGCCACTAGCTATTCCTAGAGTCAATACTAACTACCGCCGCAATTCATTTATTATTCGTGCGAGTGACTTTTTTAACAAACTGTCAATAAATAACGGCGAATTAGAACTATTCCGTACCAAACCTCATAATGTAGGTAGATTGTTTGCGTTGGAGTTCTTCGGCCCCCGCGCCGATGGTGCAACAAATTCTTAAACAAATTCTTAAATACTCTTAAATTTTGAAACACTCTCCATCGTCGGGGATTTACTTTGTTTATTGTTACTGTTGTCATGGTCTCTTTACATTTAAATAACCATATGCGAATACCTGTAAATGGCTTTGTCGAAATGTCCAATTTGTATTTATGTAATGTTTATATGCTGTTGGTGTTCCAAATAAAATAAAATAAAATAAATAAATTACTTGGGGGGAGGCCTATGTTCAGCAGTGGACTTGTGAAATGCTGTAATGATGATGATGATGATTATTGATCATGAGCAGTTATAGGCGATTATGCCCTCTACATGATCTACATGATCACTAGAATTCGTCCATCATGACCGATGGTGTATAGACCCCATAAACCGTTCTTGAAACGACTTAATCACACAAAATTTAATCAAAACCAGTACAGCCATTTAGAAGTTCAATCACATACACGCGAACAGAAGAATTATATATATGTACATATAACGCATAAACGGCCACATACATCGAAGAACCAAAAACCAACGGAGAAAAGTTCTCCAGTTGCAACCTCATACCAATAAACAGAATATAAGACAACCCTACACAAGATAGAATAACGACCTGGTAAGACATGCAGGATATCGATGACTTCAGGTGGCTCAGGACCATGCTTTGTGACATTCCTTGAGAGGAGAACTGTTTAAGCAGTGGACTAAAAAGGGCTGTAATCATGATAATCATTATTATAGATTATACCCAATAGAATCAATAAAAATTTGCATACTTTTATTTGTTGTAAGCTAGAATTCAAATTAATAGGGTTATAAAAGATCAAGAAAAAGTTTTTTCCTATTTTATATACAAATTCAAAACATTTTTTTTTTCAAAATTTAATTACATTGAATGATAATATATATATATATATATATATATATATATATATATATATATATATATATATATATATATATATATATATATATATGGTAATTTCTTGTCATCTTATAGATAGCAACATATATAATCCCATTGCTATAGAAATCTTATGATTTTTGATCAAAAATGCGACAAACACTTTTAATTATAAAAGATCAAGAAAAAGTTTCTTCCTATTTTATATACAAATTCAAAACATTTTTTTTTTCAAAATTTAATTACATTGAATGATAATATATATATATATATATATATATATATATATATATATATATATATATATATATATATATATATGGTAATTTCTTGTCATCTTATAGATAGCAACATATATAATCCCATTGCTATAGAAATCTTATGATTTTTGATCAAAAATGCGACAAACACTTTTAATTATAAAAGATCAAGAAAAAGTTTCTTCCTATTTTATATACAAATTCAAAACATTTTTTTTTCAAAATTTAATTACATTGAATGATAATATATATATATATATAGTTTGGTAATTTCTTGCCATCTTATAGATAGCAACATATATAATCCCATTGCTATAGAAATCTTATGATTTTTGATCAAAAATGCGACAAACACTTTTAACAGTCCTCTCTTGTTGTTAACCTAACACTACCCAAAGAATTCTGAAGAGACCGAAACAGGTGAAAATCTAAGAGTCCAAGTTCACACTATATGTTGCAAGCACTTCCCAACCAAACTCTCTCAATTTTTGCTGAGTGGCCAAAGATATATGGTCTGGCGTTATCATGATAAAAGACAACTTTTTACCATTGATCAATTCCGACCGTTTCTTCTCAATTTCTTTCTTGAATCTCATTAGTTGTTGATAACAGAGATCACTAGCTTTCAACTTAGGTTCCTAACTAGATTTTCTAAAAGTTGAATAATGTAATAAACGCTTTAAGAGGATGAATCCAGTATATTTGTTTGCGTCTCTTTTATTATTATTTAAAGCTAAAAGTAGTGCGAGAGTGTAAATTCCTCTTCCATATTCGACACGTGTGCCTGACTCAAGAAACACGAGACTACTGATTTATCTGAAGTTTTAAGATATGTTTAAGGCAGCTTGCCGGAATTCTAATTATGAATTCCGACTCTGAATTCAGAGAGGCACTCCGGATGTGTGAATCCAGCCTAAATGTCGGGAAGTCTGCAGTGTGAACATGTTCAGTGATATATCAGATTTGATAGACCACAAATCGTCAAAAAATAATACCGATTCGAATAAACTATTGAAATTAGAAAACATCTTTATTTCAATAGAGAAGATGGATGGATGCTACCATTTGTTTGGGATCCTATAATTTATAAAATTAATTCCAAACCCAAGCATGCCACTGCAAGATTTCAATTACTGTAATCTTGTACTGCGTAGATTGGACCAAAAATTTAAATTCAAAACTGAAGGTCGAAAAAGGAAGGAAGGTCGGGTTAACTATGACATCGGGACGTTAAATATCTCAGCCCCAACCCCCGTGACTTAGTTGTTATAAAGCGACCCGAAAAGCCGGAAATTAAAAAGTTAAAAATTGCATGCGATAAAATTCGTAAAAATTGTTTGGTTTAATGTATAATGTGTTAATATTATCTGTCCAATTGTAGTTAGCAGAGCGAAGCCTGTACTGACCTGCTTGAGTCCGTCTAGTGCGGCGTCGGCCTTGTGGCGGTCGGGGTCGTGAAGCTGCGCCAACATCTGCGGCAGGATGTCGTCCAGCGCCTTGTTGCCGATGGTGGCGTGCAGCGAGTCGAAGGTGCGCGCCGCCGCCACGCGCACCTCCGGCAGCGCGTCGCACAGCGCCGTGCGCACCGTGGGCACCTGCGCCACACGCGCCAACGCGCACGTTTTATTCAATTACATTTTTTCGGATTTTATTCACTTAAATTTTCACTTTTTATATATTATCTATTTCAACATATATTACTAAAAACACAGAAATGTATTTTGTATAGAAATTGATATTACATTAATATACTTTTCGTATTTGGATTGAATTTTTTTGATGTAAGTTTTTTTTATAAAATAAGGGTGACAAGCGAGAACACAATTCACCTGATGGTAAGCGGTTGCTGTGGCCCATAAATATCTACATCTATCTTCATTTGCGAACAAAAATGCAGATGCGTTGTCAGCCGTGAGGACTAAGATAGAATGCCTCTGTTTCAGTAAAAAGAGTCTCCGGTTCTCTACATTCCCCATACGAAACACAGCAGTGTTAAGCTGCTGTTTTACGCTGGTATTCTGTGAGAGCGTGGGCCTTCCCCGGTGGAACGAACCCATTCGTGCTACAACTATACTATTAATATAGCTGCAGCATGGCTCTTCCATGTAATAAAAAAACAAAAACAAGTATCAAAAATATTACAGTAAAATGAAGACAAGGTATAGTTATATTCAATTAGAACATTTCCATATCAAATATAACGGTCAATTAGCAAGGAGGTGAATTATTTGTCGGATTTCATAGCGATGAAAGTTAATTTGTTTGAAAAGTGTTCAGATTAATGTTTCTTTCTGTATACCTTTATGGATATTCATAAAAGTTGTTAGTAGAAGAATTAAAAATAATGTTTAAAAATGTGTAAAATAAAAGAATACAGCACTAAGCCATAGTTTTCTGCGTACACATTTACTTGAAACTGATTTTTTTAATTTAGAACGTAACTTTTTAGTAATAATCACACTGTGATTATCGGCGTAACAAATAATTTCACCTCAGTCCCTACCAGCGACATCAGGATGAGCGTAAGATGATTATCCCTCATTAAAAAAAATTACCCGAAGGCTACACTAAGTAGAGAAGTATTGTTTCGATAGTTAACCTAGCGTAGTGAGCACAATAACAAATAGTAAGTAATGAGACGAGAATGCGTTGTGCGAAAACGGACCAGTCCGTCGGCGAAGCTGAGCACGGCGTCGCGCGAGGTGGAGGCGAGGATCTCGCCGAGGCCGATGCACACGCCCTGGCGCTGGTCGGCGCGCTCCGAGCGCAGCCCGCGCTCCAGGATCGGCACGATCTCCGGCAGCACGCGCTCGCCCAGCTGCACGCACACAACAACACTCATTCTAATCCATCTAACATTACAAATTGTTATATTTAATATTTTAACGAGCCTAAAAGTACAAGAGAAATGGCTGTTCTATACTAGTACAATTATTTATTCATTTCCCACCCCCGCAGCGTTGCAGCCAAACGCTTAGCTTCTAAACTACCCAACCGTAATCCAAAAGCAAGTTACTTAAAATTGCACATAACATTGTATATGTTATACAATTAATTTCTATAAAAATAATTTTTGACTGAGAGATATGGAGTGTAGAGTAGAAGGAGAACCATCTTATAAGGGGCGAAAGTTGAAAAAGTGTCCTACTATTTACTGAAAATAGAGGTTCCAAAACCTACCACAATAGCGCTGGCGTCTGAAAAACTACGAAATGAAGATAGCTGTTGTGAACGGAGTGAAGTCAGCTAAATTCAAATATTTAGAAAATTTCATGACTAGAGTAGTTAGTAAAATGCCAGTATACAAAAACTCAACGTGTATTTACGTAGTACGAAACCAAGCGGATTGGTCGGTCCTTGTTTATTTCTCCATCTTATTCTAATTACTGTCGCGCATTTTTTAATTTATCCTATGCTACTGCAGCGCCACCCTTATTGGACACGTTTTTAGGGACACTTCATATATATAGATGGTCCTCCTTCTCTCTACACTCCATACTGAGAGAGAATACCACTTGACATTAAGTCCACCATATCATAGATAGAAAATTTATTTGCTTAAAACATAGTACATAAAATGTTCAATAATATGTTTTTTTTATAGATTTTTTTTTATAGGATAATGGTGAAAAACGAGCACACAGTCCACCTGATGGTAAGTGGTTGCTGCGGCCCATAGACATCTACATCTATCTTCTGTTACAGATCAAAATGCAGATGCGTTTTCACCCGTGAGGACTAGGATGGAATGCCTCATTTCCAGTAAAAAGGGCCTCCGGCCACCTGCACTCACCAAGCAAAACGCAGAGGTAAACCTCTACTTCTCGCTGGTATTCTGTGAGGTCGTGGTACCACCTCGGTTCGAGCCGGCCCATCCGTGCGACAGCAAAAGCTGCCACGTGCCTCTACCACTGTTAATGAATAAACCTAGCAAGCTAACAGCATAGCAAAGTGGCGAAGCAATCAGTTTTTTTTTGAGCAATCAGTTTCAAAATAGGAGGTTCAGATGCCTGGGTGATCAGTAATCGATTGCTGAAAACAGAATTTGAAAATTCGAAACCGTTCTCGAGATAATCGTGGGACAGACAGACGGACAGACATCGTGAAATCAATAAGTGTCTTCGCAAGCTTCGCCACTAAATAAGAGTGACAAACGAGCACACAGTCCACCTGATGGTAAGTGGGTGATGTGGCCCATAGACATTTACATTTATCTATCCTCTATTACGAATCAAAATGCAGATGCATTGGTCACCCGTGAGGACTAAGATGGAATGCCTCGTTTCCAGTGAAAAGAGGTCTCCGGTTCTCTACACTCACTATACGAAACACAGAAGCGTTAAGCTACTATTTTACGCTGGTATTCTGTGAGAGCGTGGACCTTCCCCGGTCGAGCCGACCCATTCGTGCTACAACTATACCAGTAATATGGCTGCAGTATGGCTCTACCACGTACTAGTACAGTTAAATACACATACAGAATCACTTTAATACAAAGAAATCGTGAATTCTTATACAATAAATTGTACATAAATCCTACTAATCCTACTAATATTATAAATGTGAAAGTTTGTGAGGATGTATGGATGTTTAAGACTTCCACGTAAAAACTACTAAATGGGTTTTAATGAAACTTTACAATAATATAGCTCATACATCAGAATAACAAATAAGCTATATTTCATAAAAATATTGTGTAAAATTGACAAAATATCTAATAAATATCTATAAATCTGTCATCTGCGAGCTATTTTGGCGTGGACATGCATCACGCAAAAACCTGTGAAGCTGATGTTATAAGGAGTAACTAAGGCTGGTTTTATTTTAGGACATTGCGCAAAAAAATATCCACGCAGGCAAAGTCGCGGGGAACAGGTAGTTATTAAATAAAATTATTAAATTACTGTATTAATATGTGAGTGTTAATGAATAAAATAAAGTTAATACTGTTGAACCAACACGGTACACTTGTCATACACACCTTTCTAACAAGATCTCCAAGGGTACGCGCAGCGACCTGGCGTTTGTCGTAACTGGTAGAAGCCAAACACCCGAGGAGCAGCCCGAATAATGTGGGCAGAATCTCGCGCAGGGTCTTTGGTGTATTCGTCACGACCACCTACAAAAAATACATTCCATTGTGGTTTTTAAGTGCATTCTTTTTATACCAAATAGCTTTTAACATATCTACAGTCTATAGGTACGTAGCTGCGGACAGCTTTAAATGTAAATTTACACATGTTAATCAAAAGTTAACTATGTAACATAATATTTTTTTTATAGGGTAGGGTGACAAACAAGCACACAGTTCACCTGATGGTAAGTGGTTGCTGTGGCCCATAGACATCTACATCTATCCTCGTTTGCGAATCAAAATGCAGATGCGTTGTCACCCGTGAGGACTAAGATGGAATGCCTCTTTTCCAGTAAATAGGGTCTCCGGTTTTCTACACTCCAAATACGAAACACAGCAGCATTAAGCTGCTATTTTACGTTGGTACTCTGTGAGAGCGTGGTCCTTCCCTGGTCGAGCCGACCCATTCGTGCTACAATTACACCCGAAATATAGCTGCAGCATGGCTCTACCAAGTAAAACCCACCACGTAAATTAACTTTTAACAAAAAGTAAGACTTTTGTTAAAACTTAATTTATTTTTACCTTTTTCAGTGGACTAATGAATATTACAATTTCAATATTGTCTAAATAATTATACATTAAAAACTTCAACCCTATTTGTCTACCCTTAGGGTTGCCATTGTTTATCCCAAATTTTTAGGAAACTACCTAAGGGGTATATTCCATTTAATAAAAAAAATAATCATCAAAATTGCTTCACAATTGGCAAAGATATGGCCAAGCATAAAAAAATATACAGCTAAATCGTAAGCCTTTTTAGAAGTAGGCTGAAAATACACTACACACAAAATAAAATGCGAAATAATTAGTTTATGAGAGGACTAAGAATTTTAAAATACTGTTTTAACCCTTTCGCTGTCCCGTGCACTACATATAGGGCACTGCTATTGTCTTACTATTGTGTCTGGAAACCGGACAGTGAAAGTGTTAAACAATGCATTAAAATTTATTGATATTAATTTTAAGTTACATCTCAAAGGGGCTTTCAATTCTAGAGAAGGACACGTACCTTCCAGACATGCAGGGCTGCCTGACGCACCATCAGCGCGACGTCGCTCCTGCCCATGTACAGTCCCGCCAGCACTCTGTTCCGACGCTCCACGCCCAAAGCATTCATGATGGCCTTGTGCGACTGCTCCGTGCCGAAGTTGTCGTCTTCCGAGGCAGTTTCCGTGCTCATCTTGCCCGACACGCCCGATATACGGTACAGCAGATCACCCAGCAGCTGTACCGAACTGTATCTGATCCTCCAGTTGTCGTCGAAGAGGCCCCTCTCCAATTCTGGCAGGAGCAATGTGATGGCAGACTCCGCGTACAAGTTGACGATCCTCTGGCCGGCCTTCAGGGCAGTTTCCCGCACGTACTCGTTCTCGTCGGCGAGCGCCTTGAGGATCGGGTTGATGATCTGGCCGATGTAGGGCGTGAACTCGTCGGTGAAGGCGCCCGGCATGTAGATGAACATCATTATGTAGCCGTCCTTCACGTGCGGCGCGATGTCGGTGCGCTCGGCTGTCGCTATTATATCTGTTGGAAAATATGACAGTCAATTTTAGAGTAACACAAAGAAGTATCAGTGCTGTGGTGGCGTCACAGAATTCATTACCTATGGCGTTCCGTAGAATATAGATTATTTTATTTTTATTCTATTAGAAGCAAACAGTCACATACGAACAAAATATCAAGAATTAATTGCTTATAGACCTACAGGCTCTTTCGTAGTTAGGTTGTAACGTAGGTAGGTTGGAAACTAAAAAATATACAAATTAGAATAAAAATGTTACACAGACCTTGAAACAAACATTACTTTATAAAAATAACTGAAAATAAATTTGGACTTAACTAAAAATTAAAGTTGCATTATGCGGTTGCAAGAAAAGTTGTAGTACAAACTGAAATTGTTATATATATATACTTAAAAATATGACAATGTTTGTTAACTGCATTGTAATTTTTTCACCAAAATTTAAAAAGTGGTGTAACAATGATTTTTTTATGTTTATGTATTTATAAATATTTACCCAAAACATTGTTACACCACTTTTTAAATTTTGGTGAAAAAATTACAATGCAGTTAACAAACATTGTCATATTTTTGTTATTCTCACTTTACTTTTTTACTTTGCAAACAAACAAAAAAACTTCTTACCAAGCTCAATTAGTTAGTTTAAAGTTTTGGAATTAAATTTATTTTCTATTCTTGTAGTTCAAAATTTGTGAACTTTATGTAATATCCATGTGTTGAAGCGCCTGTCAAATTATATTAGCAGTTCTCATGCCAATATTAGTCCGTAAGCTGTGTAGGTATGTTTAAAAAATGTTGTACCTGTCGTCGTTGTAAAAATTAAAGATCAAGTAAAGGTCGATTGAGCAAATTACTGCATTTTATTATTAAAAAGAGATCAAATTCCTATCCATGGTCCTAAATCGAAGCCGGATTTGAAAAAACGTAATTGGACAAGATATTATTTAGTGGAATACGCTTGGGAAGTCTTAAATATTCGTTGTGGAAATACCACCGAGGGAGTGAAGATATTTAACCAAGAAATCTGGAGTCTTAGCCCCTTAGATATTGGACTATTATTTAATTTATTTAACCCAGCACTCATTATCAGGTAGTATTTTGTGTAAATCGACTGCTAATTTATCAGGTTAGTACCAAATTACCTATAAAATAATTATGTATAACTTAAAGTATTTAATCGGCTAAAATTCATTTAATATTGTTTTATATAGTTTCTAATAACCGTCAAATCATAATTAAATTAAATTATAAAGCTTGGTTAAATTATATTGACGATATTATAATTTTTTTTTTCTTTATTGGTTTAAACTGTTTTTTAAAAAATAAGTCAAGAGAGTGTATAATTGAAAAAATTGCATAATATTATTTATTACATACTAAGGCATACCTGTGAAGCTGTTTGATTGTCTGAATTGTATTTGTTACCCTTAATTGTTGTTAATTATAAAGTTAAATATCAAGGTAGTACATGTACCATTTTGTTTAATTATTTAAGAGTTTGAAAAATAAGTAAGGGAATTAGTTTTCATTTCTTTATAACTGTAAGCAAAGTTGTATAAAACTACTTATGAATTATATTTTATAAAATATAAACTTCTTGTTTGTATAAATTTCAGGCATTTGCACTAGTCTCCCAATACCAGCCAACATGCCAGAAGATAAGGAGCAAATTAGGAAACGAGCTAGCTACAAGGGACAAATAACTGCTTTTTCAAATTATTTAAATTCACTGAAGGCATCTTCATTGGCTGCTACTGAGGTAAATGAGTTGCAATTACGTATTAGTAGGATTGAGTCAATGTATGAACGATATGATGAGGTACAATTATCCATCGAGTGTAATACTGATAATATAGACGCCCAGATATCAGAACGAACTGAGTTTGAATCCCTGTATTTTAAATCGCTTTCTCTTGCAAAAAGGATCTTAGCAGATTGCATTAAGTCAGATGACGTAAGCAGTGACGGTGGCTCTCATTCCGGCAATCATAAATTTGTTAAACTGCCCACTATTCAACTACCTAAATTTAATGGTTCTTATGATAATTGGTTAGAGTTTCATGACACGTTCATGAGCCTCATACATTCAAATGACGAGATAGATGACATAAATAAGTTTCACTATCTGAGAGCGTCGTTGGAAGGGCCCGCTGCTGTGGTAATACAGTCAATCGAATTCTCGGCAGCTAATTACACCGTCGCATGGACTATATTATGTGATAGATATGATAATAAAAGACTACTAATTCAAAATCACGTGACAGCCTTATTTAATATAGCACCAATTAATAAAGAATTGTCTGTCAACTTAAAACGTCTCATTGACCAAATAAATAAAAATTTACGTGCACTAGAATCTCTCGGTGAGCCAACTAAACAATGGGACACACTTCTCATTCATATTATTACTCAAAAATTAGATGCTAAGACATATCGTGAATGGGAAGAGTCTAAAGGTCGTTTGGAGAAAGATACACCTATTACGTTCGATATATTTTTGATGTTTTTAAAAAATCGAGCCGATTTAATCGAAACACTAGAAATGTCTAATTCTGGTGCTACTAACCGTTTAAATTCTTCTATAAAATATGCTCCAAAAGTTAAGGCAATGGTTTCAGTTCGGGATACCGGTAATAAAAACGGTTCGGCCTTTTCCGCCAAACTGTGTCCTAAATGTAAGGGTGACCATAAGTTAAGCAGTTGTCCTCAGTTTCTTGGATTAAGTAACGATGTGCGTCTACAGTTACTGCCAGAGTATAAAGTATGTTTCAATTGTCTTAATTCAGGACATTATGCAAATCACTGCAAAAAGCCAGGATGCAAAATATGCCACCGAAAGCATAACACTCTCGTGCACGTCGCAGATTACCAGTCAAAACCAATTACAGATATTAATACATCTAACACGAGTAGTGGTAATAATAAGCCCGTTATGCAAGGTCATTTCGAACAAACAAACAGTTCGACAGGCTCACAGTTGTCATCCAATTCTAACGCACATCTGTCATTATCCGCAAAGGTAGGCACTGCATCGTGTAGTGAACAAGGCGACGTATTGTTATCGACGGCATTAATTAAAGTTATAGGTAAGAATGGTTGTCCATATATTGCTCGTGCTATTCTTGATAGTGGCAGTAACGCTTGTTTAATAACTGAAGAGTTATATCAAAGGCTAGGTTTGCCCGCTCAAAATGTAAATCAGTCGGTAGTCGGTATTAATAATGCTTCGGCACACATCAAGAAGATTTGTAAGGTATCGATAAAATCATTGAATGATAACTTCTCTAGTAATCTTCATTGTTTTGTCCTACCATCAATAACCCAAAATGTACCTACTAGATATGTTAATTTGTCAAACTTAAAAATTCCATCTAATATTTCTCTGGCAGATCCTAATTTTCATTCACCTGCTCCCGTTGACATGCTTATAGGTGCTGATGTCTTTTGGGACTTAATAGGAACGCAGAGATTAAAATTAGGGGACGGTCAGCCGATTCTTTGTGAAACTAGCTTAGGATGGTTAGTATCAGGTCCGATTGATTATAGATATGTAAAGAAAGGGGTTAACTCTATTAAATGTAATTTTACAAGAATATTTCAAGATGAGGCTAGTAAAGATTTAGATGAAGATATACAAAAACAATTAGTACGCTTCTGGCACCTCGAAGAGGTAAGCCCTGCGTCTCTTTATTCAAACGAAGAAAAATTATGCGAAGAACACTTTTTAAAAAACACCACGCGACTGGCAAATGGTCGATTTTGCGTGAGGATACCCTTAAAACATAATCCTGACGTATTAGGTGATTCTTGGCCACGAGCTAAGAAGTGTTTACTATCGCTAGAGCGCAGGTTAGCAGGTCAATCTCAGGTCTATGAAATGTATAAAGAATTTATGTCAGAGTATGAAAGTCTGGGTCATATGGAGAAATGTGAGAATGATAATTTACCACGTAAGATGCATTTTATACCACATCACGGTGTGCTGCGGGAAAGTAGTACTACTACTAAATTAAGAGTCGTTTTCAATGCTAGCAGTCCGACTTCTTCGGGTGTTTCCTTGAATAATATACAGATGGTAGGTCCCGTGGTACAGGACGACCTTTTGGCTACACAAATACGTTTTCACAGCTGATGTTGAGAAAATGTACCGGCAAATAGTCATTCATCCCGATGACCGCTATTTGCAACAAATTGTCTGGCGTGATAACCCTTCAGAACAGCTTCAAGCTTATCAACTTAACACCGTGACTTACGGCACCTCTAGTGCTCCCTTTTTGGCAACTAGGTGCCTCCAACAATTAGGCTTAGAGTGTACCGATGACAAGGTTGCTCAAGTGATCATTCACGATTTTTACGTTGATGACTTGCTAACGGGAGGGGATGATATTAACGAGGTTACAGATTTGCGCCGTAAAGTGACTTCCACACTTGCATCAGCTCATATGGTTTTGCGAAAGTGGAAGTCGAATGAATCTCAACTGGTTAGTGAAAATGATATTTCTCCGCTTGATTTAAATATTGGTGGCTTTGAACCGACTAAAACTTTAGGCCTTGGGTGGCAATCACATACTGACCAACTTTGTTTCCCTATAGGAGGGCTATTCTCAGGTAGAACAAAGCGTGATATGTTATCTGTGATTTCTCAGATTTTTGATCCACTAGGACTTCTATCTCCCTGTGTAATTAAGATGAAAATGCTTCTTCAACAGTTGTGGCTGCTCAAGCTGTCATGGGATGAGCAGTTGACGCCAGAAATCAGCAAGATGTGGGCTGAGATAATAGTCGATTTACCTAAATTAAATACTCTACGTATTCCACGTCGTGTTATTTGTGACTCGCCTAGTTTGTTTGAATTTCATATTTTCTCGGACGCTTCTGAGCGAGCATATGGCGCCTGTTTATATGTGCGTAGTGTTAATGATCAGGGTGAGGGTTTAATTCAATTATTGATGGCGAAAAGTCGTGTCGCGCCGCTTAAACCTATAACAATCCCAAGACTGGAACTTTGTGGTGCACTTGTTGGAGCTCGCCTTTACCAAAGGGTTGTAGCATCGCTGAGACAACAAGCTAAGCGCACTTTCTTTTGGACAGATTCGTCCATCGTGTTAGGATGGTTAAAGGTGTTGCCTAGCAAGCTACAACCCTTTGTTAGAAATAGGGTTGCTGAAATATTAGAGAAGACTGGAAATTGCGAGTGGAGGCATGTCCCAACAGAGTGTAATCCGGCCGATCATATTTCTCGCGGTGTGAGTTGTAAGGATATTTCATCCATGAGTAAGTGGTGGTCAGGACCTGAATTTTTAAAGAAAGAGGTCTATCACTGGCCTGCAAATTTCTTAAGTATTAATCACGAGTTGCCTGAGATTAAATCGTCAAATGTTATCCTCCACGGAATATTTCATTCTAACAACAATGAAGATTTAGGCGGGAATAAATTAATTGAATTTAAACGCTTTTCTAAATATACTAGATTAAATCGGGCCGTTGCTTATGTGCTGCGTTTTATTAATAATTGTAGAAAGCAATCCGTTCACGGTCCTCTAAGCAATCAAGAGTTGCAAACCGCACTCAATGTTATTATAAGAATATCTCAGAGTGAATCATTTGAGGAATACACCATGTTAATTAAAAATAAAAGCTTACCCACTAAAAGTCCGTTGCATAAATTTAATGTATTTCTCGATGATAATAAAATAATGCGTGTTGGAGGGCGTCTTGAAAATTCCGATTACTGTTATGAGAAAAAACATCCCATACTTATACAGTCCACTCATTATTTTACCAAATTGCTCTTCAATTATGAGCACATAAGGTTAATGCACGCGGGACCACAGCTAATGTTGGCCACTATAAGAGAGATGTACTGGCCGATTAGAGGTCGTAATTTGGCCAGATCTTGTTATCGACAATGTGTAAGATGTAATAGAATGAAAGGAAAAACCATCTCTCCAATAATGGGCAACCTACCACACCAACGCATCCTTTCTGGTTTTCCATTTCAAAATATTGGACTAGACTATGCGGGACCAATTCAATCTGTTTCTCGCCATGGCCGTGGTTGTAAAATTGTAAAGGTGTATATAGCTATTTTTATTTGCTTCGCGACTAAGTCAATTCATCTTGAATTAGTGGGTGATTTAACTAGCAATACCTTCATATTAGCTTTGCGCAGATTTATGTCAAGAAGAGGGAAACCTCTTAATATTTATTCGGATAATGGCACCTCCTTTGTAGGCGCATACAATGACATTTCAAAATTTATTAGGACGTATTGTAATTCTTTATCTGAGGTAATGGCAAATGAAGGAATTAATTTCCATTTTATACCGCCTTATTCTCCCCATTTTGCTGGGCTTGCGGAGGCTGGTGTCAAATGCATTAAATATCATATAGTTAGAGTGCTGGGCAATTGTAATTTGACTTACGAGGAACTAAATAGCACATTAATACAAATTGAGGCTATACTTAACTCCAGACCACTCACACCTTTATCAACGAATCCTGAAGACTTGCTACCACTAACGCCCGGTCATTTTTTGATTGGACGCCCCTTGACTTCCTTGCCGACACCAGACTATAAAGATCATTCCGTAAGCTCTTTAACCCGATTTCAACGAATAGAACAATTACGTCAACATTTTTGGGCTAGATGGAGCAAGGAATATATATCAGAGCTTCAACTGCGGATGAAATGGCGTTCCTGTAAAGGCTCTTTGAAGTTAAATTCACTGGTACTCCTAAAAGAGGAGAATTCACCGCCATTAAAGTGGAAGATGGGTCGCATCATCGCAGTCCATCCAGGCTCGGACGGCGTATCAAGGGTGGCGGATATCAAAACATCGACTGGTATAGTTCGCCGATCATTTAGCAAAATTTGTCCGCTTCCTGAACCTGAAGAATCTGGTTGAAAGGTAGACTTTCAACGCCGGGGGGCATGTTGAAGCGCCTGTCAAATTATATTAGCAGTTCTCATGCCAATATTAGTCCGTAAGCTGTGTAGGTATGTTTAAAAAATATTGTACCTGTCGTCGTTGTAAAAATTAAAGATCAAGTAAAGGTCGATTGAGCAAATTACTGCATTTTATTATTAAAAAGAGATCAAATTCCTATCCACCATGTGTATCCTGTGTATAATAGCTATAATTTCGATGCCGCACTATATAGTGCGACTGTAGTGGGCTGGGTGTGTGGGTGTGGTTAGGAGCACTCACTAACGTGAGTGTTATATACGCAGTAGAGCCACGCTGCAGCTATTTTATAGTTTTATCACGTATGGGTTAACTCGACTGAGAAGATCTACATTCTCACAAATTAATTAAGTAATGATGATTTCTTATGTTTACGCGAACACTAAACCTTGAAAAAACAAACTAGTTTTTACGGATTTTATCGAGTACATGAACTTACGGCGGTGTCCACACACACAGCCACATCTTGCTTTTTAGTCTCGCTTTTTCATTTTATCGAATTTCAAATGACGATTTTAATCTGTGATGATAAGGGTAAATACATGAGGTCGCCAATTGACAAATTTGTAGGACGCTCCAAAGAGTATGGTAATATTTAGAAGGGACCCCTCAAAACCAAAGACTATATAATCACTACGTTTACTTAGAACCATATATAAGTGCTCAGAACAATTATTTTTTTAAATGTTATTTATAAGAATTGTACAACTAAAATTTTATTAGAATTAGTTTCGTTACTAAATTACACTTCTTTAAATTAAGAGAATTTACTTTAAATGACGAGTTTCCGCCTTTACCTACGCGTCGCGTTTACTGCATATACTTCAGTCTATTTCCATCGCCGCGTGAGTGTAAGAGACAACTACGAATTTTAAAAGTTACACGGGTTTTAAAAGTTATTTGCTTATATTTTGTTTCGTAACAATTTTATAAAATTTGCATTTCAAATACTGTATCGTTCACGATTGAAAGTAAGTAGTTCAAGTAGTCAGAAGTAACTGAAAATTAAATATAAAGTGTGGGTTATCACTATAAATCATATAAAAAACACAAATTTTCATATTCCACAAGGGCCAATGTGCAAAAATTACGTTTTATGTTATAATTTCCATATATAGTGAATATTATAGCGAAGTTGTTTTCAGAAAATGGCGTTGGTCAAAAATAGCGTAATAAAGTATACATATTATGCCTATAATTGAGTATGTTATTTTATTTTTTTGGAAGCTCCTACTGAGTATAATAATAATAAAATAAAATAAAAATGTTTTATTTTTCAGGCATCATAGGCCCATAACGTGTTAGTAATAGAAAATAAAACTTAAGAACTAATGTTAGTAAATAAAACAAGACAGAAATATTATATGACAAATTTGGGGGTTTTATCAAGCTCCATTTAATAAATGTAGCTTAACAAACCTACCCAGTGTCGGGCTATCTAGCCGTATATCTATATAATTATAATATATATTTCTTTTTTTTTATCAAATTTCGAGTGTTTCTATGTCCTTGTTTCTTTCTTCATAGTAGTTATTTGATTTTAACATATAGATATTGGATTTTAACATATGAAGATTCGTTTGATTTGCCTTAGTTGTAGAAGTGATCAGAATTTTTTTCTTTTCAGTAAGCTTGTTTGGTTTTGTTATTTATTACTGTTTTAACCATTGAATTTGTTTACGCAACTTTTGTTTAACAAATTGTTTGATGTACTTTACTACTGTGTAACAAGGTACGTGTACCATGTACTGCAACGGTACACCGTCTGATTGGCTAAGTTAGGTGAAATATGTATATTTCAAAAGTAATGATAAGAATATTTCTTATAACATAGCTACGTAGGTTAGCAAAGAAAGATAATAAAAAATCGACTACTGAAATAAAACCTAATACTAAATCTAAAATGCATATTTAAAGTCTCGTTATAAGTTGTTCTAATTTTCCAAGTAGTTATCCAACGTTATTAACGTGACGTCACAATGATTTTTAACTGTGATTTTTTTATAACTGAAACGACGTTCTACTGTTATTTAAGAATAAAAAATTTCCGCAAGTCTAGTCGCCTCTTACGACACCCACGGAATGATATGAATATTCATACATTGCCACTACATGGTAATTGATAATTTCTCAAAATATTTTATTTATCGATAACAATCGTTGTTTCTTCATTAAAAAAAAATATTGTCTTTGGCCCGACTTACTATACTCGTTGGCTTGGCCATAGGTCTGACTAAGTTGGTCCAATAAAATGTCAGGGCCTGAGCTTAAAATAAAATTTCAATTAAAAAAAAGGTGACCGGGCATGATCTTGTGCAGCTTGTGTACGCCGAGGCCGGCCACCAGTTCGGAGAGACCCTGCGCGGCGCCCGAGCGGTCCACGGAGCTGGTCTCGGACGTGAGCGTGTGCATGAGCCACGGCAGCAGCTCCTCGAAGCTGGACTCGCCCATGCCGCGCACCATGGCGCCCAGCGCGCGCGCCGACACCGACCGCACCTGCGCACCACACCTCGTCACGCACCACACCACGACATGCACACACATGTCATATTCATACTCGTATAACCCTGTGCTCCCCCATCCTACTAATATCTACTACGCACTAGAACAAACTTTAATGTTCGGGAATGAATAACGTACAATGCAACGTCCAATTGCAATTGTTTATTTCGAGACTGTTCTAGGCCCGTCTCTCGTCGTGTTATACATACATATTTATTATACCCACATACACACATATTTATTATACACTACACTTACGTTGATACTTAATCGTTTGCAACACGCATTACATCCCATTGGCTTAGACTTACATATTCTGTGCCATAAAATAGTACTCGACACTTCCTTCCAAATGGGGCACTTGACTTGCACTGCCGCACAGATTTTGTTCGCAGTGTCTGTTTTAGTACGTAGTACATATTACTTCGCTGGTGGTTCCCGTTAAGTACGTTATTTATCAATATCAATATAGAAATAACTAGAGGTGACCATGCATCCTTCGACCTTGTTTATTTGAAATTAGCGGCAGGTGTCGATTAACTACAGCAGCTCAATTACAACCAGGCGGACTGTAAATACTTTTGCCACTTCAGTTTTATAAAATAAAAATACCATATTGTTCTGACTATTAAAAATTATAAAAAAAGCAAGGTAGGTATAGAGTATAGTAACCTAGTCTTCTCTTTTGAAATTAGGATGTTTTCTTTATTTCACGAATCACTCTTAAAAACATTGGGTGTTCTTTTGCGGAAATTTGTGGCCTATCAAATCTGATGTTATTGCAGGGGCAATTCGGATCACGTTTACAAATTTTAGACTACATCTCTCACTTAGGGCAACCCAGATGTTCGGTTAACAATGACCACAGTTTTTGCAAACCGATCGAAATGTCAGAAAACACTAATCAGTTTACTGAAACTGTAAATAACAATTTTGTGCGCTGATTTATCACATGCTTCATCGTGTAAAAAATAGTGTGACTTAAAGAAATAAAAAACAGTGTAGCCGACTCTGTCCTCCTTCAAGTCAGTAAAATGTAGTTAGAGGTGTGTTCATTTATTTATAATAAATGGGCTGTCTGCCAGAAAGAGCCAACTGTCAAAGCTGAAGACCGAATGTGGCAGCATCGTTTCCGGGGCACCTGA
Organism: Parnassius glacialis; assembly: GCA_033319125.1. Taxonomy (NCBI): domain Eukaryota; kingdom Metazoa; phylum Arthropoda; class Insecta; order Lepidoptera; family Papilionidae; genus Parnassius; species Parnassius glacialis. Next base: position 2,180,995 of record JAVANC010000016.1, read on the forward strand.
GATTATGAGTGAGATTGAGAGGTTCTATGGGCAGCTGTACACGTCATCGTTGGAGCCATACGCAAGTGTGAGTAACGATCCAAGAGCGAGTCTTATCCGACACTATTCCAAAGATATCCCGGACGCCAGTCTGAGAGAGATTAGAATGGCTCTCCAGCACCTTAAAAACGGCAAGGCCCCAGGCGAGGATGGAATTACAGCGGAGCTTCTGAAAGCGGGTGGAAGACCGGTGTACTTGAAGTCCTTCAGAGGCTTTATAATTCCGTCTTCCATAGTGGCGTTACACCGGAGGCGTGGAGCATATGTGCGGTGGTCTTGTTCTTCAAGAAAGATGACAACGCTCTCTTGAAGAACTACAGACCAATTTCCCTTCTGAGCCTCGTCTACGTGCTCCCGAACAAGCCGGTTTCCGAAAAGGCTTTAGCACCATAGACCACATACATACCCTTCGGCAAATTATACAGAAGTCTAAGGAGTACAATTTGCCACTATGCCTGGCGTATGTGGACTATGAGAAAGCCTTTGATTCCGTCGAAATTTGGGCGGTGCTGCAGTCCCTTCAGCGGTGCCAAGTTGACTGTCGGTATATCGAAGTGCTGAAGTGTTTGTACAGTAGAGCTACGATGGCTATCCGAGTACAGAACCAGAGTACGAACCTATCCAACTGCAGAGAGGTGTAAGACAGGGTGATGTTATATCCCCGAAACTCTTCACTACTGCATTAGAAGACGTTTTCAAGCTTCTGGACTGGAAAGGATACGGTATTAATATCAATGGCGAGTACATCACTCACCTTCGATTTGCCGACGATATAGTCCTTGTGGCAGAATCGCTGGAGGACCTAAGCACCATGCTCAATGTATCTCCTAACAAATAGATCTTAGGATGAACATGGACAAAACAAAGATCATGTTTAATGTCCATGTCACACCTATGCCGGTAGTTGTTGGGAGCACTAAGCTCGAAGTTGTTGACGAGTATGTTTACCTGGGACAAATAGTCCGACTAGGTAAGTCCAACTTCGACCGAGAGGGCAATCGACGGATTCAACTCGGCTGGGCAGCGTTCGGGAAACTACGACACATCTTCTTGTCAGACATACCTCAAAACCTTAAAACGAAATTGTACAACCAGTGCGTGTTGCCAGTGATGACTTACGGATCTGAGACGTGGTCCTTCACTGCTGGCCGTATGAGGAAGCTCAAGGTCGCTCAGCGAGCTATGGAGAGGGCTATGCTCGGGGTTTCTCTGCGTGATAAACTTAGAAATGAGTATATCCGCAGTAGAACCAGTGTAACCGACATAGCCCAACGGATTAGTAAGCTGAAGTGGCAGTGGGCCGGCCATATAGCTCGAAGAATCGACAACCGATGGGGAAGAAAGGTTCTTGAGTGGCAGCCTCGTACTGGTAGGCGAAGTGTAGGGCGACCCCCCACGAAATGGAGTGACGACCTGGTAAGATATGCAGGAAATCGATGGATGCAGGTGGCTCAGGACCGTGCTTTGTGGAATTCCTTGGGGGAGGCCTATGTTCAGCAGTGGGCTTATGAAAGGCTGCAATGATGATGAATGATGATGAGGGCATATAGCAGATGCTTGTTGTTACTTAGCATTTTTGTTAATATAATTTTATTTGAAATTTCAATAATCAAAAAATTATTTTTGTGATTATGATACACTTGTATTAGTTTCTCAATGTTTATTTTAACACCTTCACTGTCCGGTTTTAAAACAGAATAGTAAGACAATAGCAATGACCTATATGTAGTGCACGGGACAGCGAAAGGGTTAAGTTAATATTATACTAATTATAAAACCGGTCGGTTTCGCTTAACGGCATTATCATCCCGAAAACCGACCGGTTTTATGTAAAAAAAGTAAAGTTACAGCCTATTTACGTCCCAGTGCTGGGCACAAACCTCCTCTCATTTCTGAGAGGGTTTTAGGGCAATGAAAGGTCTGCCGCGCTTCCCCAATGCGTGTTGGCGAACTTCACATGTTTCGAAATATATTAGTTTTTTTATTTCTCAGACATGCAGGTTTCCTCACGATGTTTTCCTTCACCGCCGGGCACGTTGTAAATCAGCACTTAAAATTGCAATTAACAATTTAATTGGTGCCGGTGGAGATCGGATCCGCGTTTCTCGCGTACTGTGAAACTTACAGCGAGCGCTAACCATCTGAGCTACCACGGCTATACCGGATTTATGAATAGTATAATAATAATGTAAATTAAATATTGTGAAAGTAGTACAAGTGTTTATCCAAAATCACAAAAATTAAGCTGGAATTTCACCAAGTGACAACAACCGTCAGCATAAACAAGTGAATTTAAAAAAAAATATATCACATATTTTTTATCATATTTTTGCATTGTAATCCGAATTTGACCTATATTCAAAATTTCAAGTTTAAAGCTCATCGGTAAGTTAGTTTAAAACCAATTACTAAATTCCACCCGGCAACGACAGACAAACAAGAAAGTGACTTAATAAAAACGTGGTAATTACCAGTAAATAATATTGAAATTTAATAAAGGTCACCTCTGGCACGGGATCCAGGAGCGAGCGTTTGAGTCCGGGGATGATGTTGGGCAGGTAGGGCATGAGGTCCTTCTGGTCGGTGAGCGAGTACATGTTGCCGATGATCTGCGCCGCCATCTTGCGGGTCTCGGTGCTGCGGTCGAGGAAGGCGCGCTGCACCACCGGCATGATGAGCGCCAGCGAGGGCGCGTCGATGAAGTGCACGAACTTGGTGTCGAGCAGCGTCTGCAGGCACGCTGACGTCTTGTTGGACGGGTCCTGCAGCGCCTGCAGCAGCACTGGCACGATCGCTGCGCACAACACACCACTTACATTATAAAGGTAGAAAAAAAAATTACTTTTATGGAATAAAGGTGACAAACAAGCAGATAGTCCACGCGATAGCTAGTGAATGCTGTATCTATCCTCACCAAAGAATCAAAATGCAGATGTACTAAAGTTTATTTAGTAACGTAAGCAATGTACTTACAATAATAACATACCATAAATTTGATAAATGCTTACTAAGTAGGTACCCAATTGGGTACCTATATCCAATTTAGCAGTCTTGGTACTGATAAAGTACTGCGATGCTAATCTTCAGTGAAAGTCGATTAAAATTTAACAAAAATAATTGCAAAAGGAAGTCAATTCATGAATACTATATGATGCTAAAAACCAAATATAAACCACACCTATTATGTTATTATAGAAATAGAAAAATGTTATAGGCTGATCGCGGAACAGGAAGAATTTCAAATTATTTCAATTCATACAAATGTGAGCTTTAATAACTTCAGAATAAACTCGGTTTTCGAATCACAAATACTGTTCAAAACGTCCTAAATCTGTCTTAGTTGCAATAGAAATAAAATTTTTTATGAAGGGAAACAAGTTTAAAAATGCAAAGCAGTAAAAAAATTCCTTCTCCGTGACCGTGCTTTAAGGGGAGTCATCCAATGTTGCTGCATTGCCAATATATAGGTGTATTAAGATTGAATTACACTATCGCTGTTTTTTTTTTATAGGATAAGGATGACAAACGAGCACACAGTCCACCTGATGGTAAGTGGTTGCTGCGCCCCATAGACATCTACATCTATCCTCTATTTTTTTTTTATAGGATAAGGGTGACAAACAAGCACACAGTCCACCTGATGGTAAGTGGTTGCTACGGCCCGTAGACATATACATCTATCCTCTATTACTAATCAAAGTGTAGATGCGTTGTCACCCGTGAGGACTAAGATGGAATGCCTCATTTCCAGTAAAAAGGGCCTCCGGCCACCTGAACTAACCAAGCGAAACGCAGAGGTAAACCTCTACTTCACGCTGGTATTCTGTAAGGTCGTGGTACCACCCCGGTTCGAGCCGGCCCATCCGTACGACAGCAAAAGCTGCCGCGTGGCTCTAATACTGTTAAATTTTTACGTTATTACAAATCAAAATGCTGATGCGTTATCACCCGTGAGGACTAAGATGGTATTCCTCATTTCTAATAAAAGGGTCTCCGCTCCTCTACACTCACCCAGCCGACCCATTCGTTGCTACAACTATACTACTAATATAGCTGCAGCATGGCTCTACCACGTACAAAAAACGCAAATGTTTTGGATGTCGATTTAGTGCAAATGGTTTTATCAAACACCAAATCAAAGATGTCAAGAGAGTTATTCCGACTTGCTTTTAAGACGGAATAATTATCTTCTCATCTTCAGTATAAGTTTCTTTTTAGGTTAGTATTAGTTAGTTATTGTGAGTACTAGTTACATAGTACTCACAATTATACTTTCCTATTTTGTTCTAGTTTTAGCAGTAATAGGGTATTTTACACCATGTAAAAAAATCAAAGAATATATATTTATGATAGATTTTGTAAAAAGTAAACGAGAAATATTGATTTCTATTTATAGAAAAGCATTATAAATTTTATATTTCAATTTAAAGAATAATTTCTTTTTACCTGTGCCTCAAATCTGCAAAACGATGTCCGCCATGTTAGATAGCGTCGTGACGTCACTAGGTCAAAGAACTAGGTTATGTGCTGTGTACTAACTAGTTAATTTGAAAATTTTTCAAGTTATCATTACAATTGTTGACTTTTATTCCGAATTTTATTGAAAAGGCATCATGGAAGACGGATTCGTAAAAGCGAGTTTATTACTTCGCTTTTACCACTAATGTTATAGATATTATAATATAAGCTCACAAAGGGCGGGACAGACGAGCGATTAATCTAATCCATTACAAAATTTGACTTGCAATAGGTACCTATCATGTCATTATGTTTTGTTTTGATTAATCGATAGTTAAATATAAGTCATACTTACATCAAAGTGATCTTCACAGCAGTATAGTTTAGACTTTGTAGACACTGCCTTTAATTTTCTTCTTGCAGGTTTTAATCAATTATTACTCATATTTAAATCAGTTGGCACTTTTATTCATAACTTCCCCGGTGTTCTTATGCTCGTATTTTGCAATCAGGCACAACACAACAATGATATAGATGATAACTCATTATTAAACATTCAAAAGTATCCTATTCCTTTGCAAAATTGTCAAAATTCTAGGACAGTGACGTCACGAGTTGAACAGTATGGCGGCTAGCGTTTTCACGCGAAAATTTAAAACGATAGATTTAAAGTAATTTTTATGTCACTATTTGGTTTTAAAAATTTATATAAAAATTATAGTGCTTCATTATCACTCTAGGATTCATTTAAACACTTTTTGAAAATGGGTGTAATACCCTATTATTATAAGGTATGATGGGAATGGCATGTCGTTTTGACAAAAAAACCCAAAAAAAATTAAAGAAAAAAAACCCTTTAGTAACCACCAAAAAAATTCACTCATAAATGCCATGCCTATATTATGTATATGTATACATCCCTAAAAGGATCACCGGGCTGTTTGTTTCAAACTGTACACTATAGTCTTCACTGCTTCATTGGTCCAGTGGTTGTAAACGCGGTTGGTGATCATGACGTCCCGAGTTCGAATACAAGGTCAATTCAAAATCAGTTATTACACGTGCCTCAGAAAGCTGGTAAAGCCGTTGATCTTGCGCCTGATCCGCCTCTCTCCGACCTTGTCGCTTTACCGTACCATCGAAGTATAAGAGTGAGGGAACAGAGTGCACCTGTGTTCGCGCACACACTCTGACCCTATAATCCTATCCAGTGCAGATGGCTAGTCTTCGTTGAGGCTAGCCGCTATGATACTTGTTTGACTATTAACGTACCTTGAATCTCCGGGTTCCGTATGACGGAGCCGATGACCTTGAGGGCCTCCGCACTGGCCTCCTGCACGCGCATGTGCGAGTCGCTCAGCACCTCGATCAGCTTGGGCACGATGGACGGCAGGCACGACGACAGCTGCTTGGGCGCGCAGTACGCCATCGCACCCAGCAGCTCGATCGACCCTGGACATATACGGTTAAGATAATGTGGTATCACTACATTCTGTTTTTCTAAACTAGATTTTATGGATTTTATCGCGTTTAATTAGCTCATGTTGTGTACTGATGTTCCGAGTACTTTGCAACACCCATGGTCACAGTGGGAAATACCCCCCCCCCCCCCCCCCCGTGAAAAACTAGTTTCATGTTCGCGTAAATATAAATACACACAAGCTATTGCAACAAAGATATTTTTGTATAAAGGCACTGCTTATTTCAAATTGAAATTTCTTCCTGCAGGTGTGATACTTGTACAATTCAAAGAGAAAACACAATGAGTTTCCTTAAACTATCATTTGTGTACACATATTTTACTAACCCCTACGCAAAAAGAGGGGTGTTATAAGTGTGACCATTATGTGTGTCTGTCTGTCTCTCTGTACGTCTGTCTGTGGCACCGTAGCTCTTAAACGGCTGAACCCGAAAAGCAGGTTTTCCAGCTTTGGTTCTTAGACACATTTTAAGAAAATCGATTCAATTGTTTCATGGTCATCAGCTGTTTTGTTTTGGAGGTTTTGAAAATTAATTATTTAAAAATAGATAAATTAAAAAAAAACCCTAAACAAAAAGAGCTAGTGATCTTCAAACGGCTGAACAGATTTTCTTGAAATATAGCTAAGAACACTCTCGATTAAGACACCTTTCAAACGAAAAAAAATTTAATCAAAATCGGTTCATCCGTTCAGGAGCTATGATGCCACAGACAGGCACACAGACACATAGACTCACAGATACACGCTACAAAATATAACACCCCTTTGTTCTCGTCGGAGGTTAAAAATAGTGTTGTATTAGTGAGTTTCCTTCCGATTTTTCTCACAAAATCTCCCTCAGTAGGACTTGTTAAAGCGATAGCGTAGTAGCTTTCTAAACTTCAAAAAGTGTTTTGTATAGGCTAATTTAGAATATTTTTTTTAAATAGTTTACCAGCACTACAAAATTCCCTGTACAGTTGATAGCCGCTGATTATTCAGAAGTTTTAGCTGTGGGCGAACACTTACCAAACGGAATCAATCATCGCCAGCACTATGCACTATTTATACCGCACGCATGTAGACACTCACTCTTATGCCCATTCACTCACTCACTCACCAGCTTTAGTGCGCCAGTTGTCATCCTGCAGCGCTTGCAGCAGTGAGGGCAGCACCAACTTGACTCCGTGAGCACTCAGTTTGCTCATGATGAGTTTGGCGGTGTCATCGGCGGCTGCGCGTACGTACTGGGAACTGTCGCCGAAGCACATCAGCAAATGAGGTAGCACGTGCACGATATAAGGCTCAAATAGACGGCCAAGTTTGAGGCTCAGCATCTCGAAACCGAACAGAGCGCCTGCAACAGAACAAACATAATTTCTAAAGTAACTCAAATGCTCTACAAATTTATTGTAGTTATCAGTATTTTTATATACAGTTTTTTTTTATAGTAATAGGGTGACAAACGAGCACACAGTCCATCTGATGGTAAGTAATTGCTGTGATTCATAGACATCTACATATATCTTCAATAAAGAATCAAAATGCAGATGCGTTGTCACCCGTGAGGACTAAGATGGAATGTCTCTTTTCCAGTAAAAAGGGTTTCCGGTTCTCTACACTCACCATACGAAACACAGCAGTGTTAAACTGCTATTTTACGCTGGTATTCTGTGAGAGTGTGGTCCTTCCCAGGTCGAGCAGACCCATTCGTGATACAACTATACTACTAATATAGCTGCAGCATGGCTCTACCACGTATAAATATTATTTTCATAGTTATTCAGTGGTATTTCGCTTATTATTTTATGTGTATGTATGTATGTATGTATGTGTGTGTGTGTGTGTGTGTGTGTGTATGTGTGTGTATATAAATATATATTATGTAAATATGTGTGTATTTTATGTATATTGTATTTGTATTTATTTTGTATTTAACATATTATACGTAAAGTGTCACTTAAAATATATCCGTTACAGCCTACAAGTCCACTGCTGATTATTAGCCTCCCTCATAGATTGTCTCATAGGGCAGATATTAGCCACAGTTGCCACGCTTGGCAAGCGGGTTGGCAGCCACCGTTTTTTATTTTGTCGGATAATCTCATGATTTGTTTGCCTCTGTCGCCTCTTACGATACCCATGGGATGATATTATGTGGTAGTGGATATTTTATTCTTACACCGCCTCTACACGGTACTAAAATATATATCTTTATTTATTCTATCTTTCCCTGGGTTGACTGGCAGAGAATACCATAGGTCATTTAGACGGCCCTTTGTAATTCTTAGCTGTAGGTGTGCTGGAATAAAGGACAAACAAATATAATAATCTGTCTGAATCTGTGGGTCTACCTTCACGGTACTTGTAGTTCTTCTTCTCTTGTATAGCTTCAGTGAGTTTGCCCATTACGTCTAATTGTTTTAGCGACAAAATACCAAGTCCTTTTATAATACCGGCAATGCCATAAGCAGCGCCCTGAAACGATATAAATAACGATGATAATGATCATTAACAAAAAAAATATATATATACAAAAATTATGATAATTTTTGGTTTTTCTTGCTGATATTTAATTTATTTTTTCAATTGTGAGTATTATATTTTTTTTTTAAATTTACGATTAGTATTTGAATGCAGTTTCACTAACCTTCCTATCACCATACTTCTCAGCCGTTAGCAGTTGCTTCATGAGTTTGTTCATAATAGTTGGAATCTCGTCCTCAAGTGCCGGTGAAGTCACCAAGTGCGGCAAACAATTGCTGACTGCTTCTTGCACCTGAAGCAATAACAAGTATTAGTATTTTTGGAAATTAGAGAATTGTTTTTTTTTGTTCTGCCTTTAATACAGCATCTTCTACAGGTCGATTCTGTGTATACTGACTTCCGTAAGGCCTTCGATAAAGTAGATCACTATATATTACTCAAGAAAATCGCTTTTAATGGGATTTGCGGTGATTTGCTCAGATGGTTTCATTCTTACATTACAAAAAGAACTCAGAGAGTTGTCGTTAACGGCCATTCATCTAACTTAGTTACTGTCACGTCAGGTGTACCACAAGGCTCTATTCTCGTTCCCTTGCTGTTTATCTTATTTATCAATGACTTCAACAATTCCTTTCATCACAGCCATTTCTTACTTTACGCTGACGACCTAAAGGTATACCTGCCAATCTTAAGCGCTGATGACAACTTTAAGTTAAAAAGTGATCTTTATCTCTTATCGTTGTACTGTACTAAAAATAAACTACAGCTTAATGTTGATAAATGTAAATCAATAACATTTACAAAGAAGCGTAATCTTATAAATAATACCTATACTATTAATAATACAGAGTTATGTAAGGTGGATCTAATTAAAGATCTAGGAGTTATACTAGACGCAAAACTTGGTTTTAACAATCACATTAAGTATATTACCAACAAAGCATTTTGTATATTTGTTTTTATTATTCGCCCTTGTAGTGAATTCGTTCGACCCAATTCATATATCTACTTGTTTAATTCTCTGATCAGACCGATATTGGAGTACGCCTCTATGATTTGGAACCAATTCTATGAGAAAGACAATCTTCAGTTAGAGCGTATCCAACGTAAATTCTTAAAAACCGTTAACTATAGATGCTATCACAGTTTGTATTCAAGTTATATTAATTTATTAGACAAATTTTCGCTCTTACCTCTTTACAAAAGAAGGATACTTATAAATAATTTATATTTGTATAAACTATGTCACAATGATATCGATTGTATTCAACTCACTAATCAAATATTCTATCGTGTTCCAAGTGGTTCACAACGTATTCGTGAGAAATACTCACATAAACTATTTATGTCAAAAATCTGTCGTACTAACGCTGGTCTTCGTTCCCCATTAAGACGCATATTGCAATGATATAATGATTACTTTAGCGATATTGATATTTTTACTGCCTCAAATATGTGCTTTAAAAATATATTAAGAATAAATTACAGGTATTACAAATTTAAAATTTTATTTGTGCAAGATTCTTTTATACTGTTTAATACTTATATATATTTTTTGTGATAGTAATTTTTTCTCTTCAACTCGTTACTTATTACTTATTGTTTATACTAATATGTGGTATACGGTGTTGAATGTACATATATTATATTCTTTTTTGATAATTCTTTTATAAATACCTTTGTACATTTGTTTGTATATCTTAATAAATAAAATAAAATAAAATCTTCTATTGGCTAGATGGGGTTTGTTCGGTGAAAATATTATTTGAATATTTCATGGACATTTCATGAGAACGTATATTATTCAAACACAACACAACCCTCAAGTCATTTTGTTCACATATAGTAATAGAATAGCACCTTGAGATATTAATATCGGCTGTCTGTTTACTTAAACTGTCGTCAAATCTAATTGGCCATAAGCCGTGTAGCCAACGCAACAACAAATTAAAGAAACAACCCGTACTTGTTGGCTGGGCGTGGAGAGCGCGGCCACGAGGCGCAGCGTGATGGGTTTGATGCGCGCGTCGTGCGGCTCGAGGTGGCGCGCCAGCGAGCCCACCAGCAGCACCACGCACTGGCGCACGGCGTCGTACCCGCCGGACTTCGGCGCCGTGTCCAGGAAGTGCTCGAACTCCGGTAGCTGGCTGCTGAGCGTCTCCTGACACGTGCATGTTAAATGTTAAACTTTTCACCACCCAATGGGTTGTGGAGTCACAAACTGGCAAAAATTGCTAACTGGCATTAAGTGCACCCTTTGCAACATAAAAGTTAGCACGATAAAGTTTTTAAATAAATAAAAATAAATAAAGAATTTCTGTTTGTTAAAAGTCTTTTAATCTTAACGAATTAGTAAGCTAAAGTGGCAATAGGCTGGCCATATAGCTCGAAGAACCGACAAACGATGGTGAGAAAAGGTTGTCGAGTGGCAGCCTCGTACCGGTAGGCGAAGTGTAGTGCGGCCTCACACTAGATAGAGAGACGACCCGATAAAATAAGGAGGAAGTCGATGGATGCAGGTGTCTCAGTAACGTGCTTTGTGGAATTCCTTAGGGGAGACCATGTTCTGCAGTGGACTTTGAAGGGCTGTAATAATGATGATGATGATGAAAAGTCCTTTATAAGAAAAATCAAATAAGAAATCTTTCTCGTACTCCTTCCTGGATAAATATAATAGAGTAGATATAATATAACTGATTACTGAGTCTTAACTACTCTTGTATAATTTAATTTGTAGTTGATACTTTTTCAAAGTTCCTCATATTATGCGAAATATTTTTCTTCATGATTTTGTTATAATATGGTTTAAAAAGTAATTTTCGTCAAGGGATATACTTATTAATATATAAATATGCAACAGAAGAATTTCTAAAACATTTCCTTAATTTTTTGCATTTAATATTTAAGAGGTAATTACTTTATTACGTTTTCTTGTAAGTTTCCTGCATTAGAATTTGCGATATTAAGTAGTTAAGTAATTCAAAAAATATCAGTCTTGCAGGCATAAGATGTAGAATAATAATAAAAATAACAATAATGTATTTATTTCTCCTTACAAAATATGACCACATGATACAATAAATAATTCTACAAATTTAAAGGGAGTATTCACAGTCAAGTCTATGTGAGGAGTTGGTGTCTCTATTATAGGTATAGTACCTGTATTACCGATCACCGGGATCCTCAACCCACGGGAGTAGGTATAACATACCAAAGATTTTATTAAAATTACGTATGCTTAGATATCTAGTTGTTAAGGAGATAAGACTTCTAATTAATATTATGTGTGTGTGTGTGCGCGTGTGTGTTTGTGTGTATGATTTAACCTATTTTTCTATTTCTGTTAGTACCCATTAATGAAGTAGACTTTTCGTAGAACCATAATCCAATGAATGCAACCAGTCCCTTACTACAGTCTTACATTTGGTTTTTGGAAGAGGGTAAACAGACAGGATCCTGTTTATTTTATTATATAGTGTGTCTGAGTGTGTGTCTGTGTGTGTGTCTGTATGTCTGTCTCCCTCTCCCTCCCTCCCCCTAGCTCTCACTCCCTCTATCTCTCTCTGTGTGTCTCTCTTTCTCTCTCTCTCTCTGTGTCGGTTCTTTCTCTCTCTGTGTGTGCGTGTGTGTGTGTGTGTGGCGGGGTACCTTGCCGTGCAGGTCGACGACGGCCATGGCGGCGGCGAGCATGTGGTCCCGCACGGCGGCCGAGCGGTCGGCGAGGCCGCGGCGCACGAAGAACGCGGTGGCGGCCGGCACTGTGTGTGTGTGTGTGTGGCGGGGGTACCTTGCCGTGCAGGTCGACGACGGCCATGGCGGCGGCGAGCATGTGGTCCCGCACGGCGGCCGAGCGGTCGGCGAGGCCGCGGCGCACGAAGAACGCGGTGGCGGCCGGCACTGTGTGTGTGTGTGTGTGTGGCGGGGTACCTTGCCGTGCAGGTCGACGACGGCCATGGCGGCGGCGAGCATGTGGTCCCGCACGGCGGCCGAGCGGTCGGCGAGGCCGCGGCGCACGAAGAACGCGGTGGCGGCCGGCACTGTGTGTGTGTATGTGTGGCGGGGTACCTTGCCGTGCAGGTCGACGACGGCCATGGCGGCGGCGAGCATGTGGTCCCGCACGGCGGCCGAGCGGTCGGCGAGGCCGCGGCGCACGAAGAACGCGGTGGCGGCCGGCACTGTGTGTGTGTGTGTGTGTGGCGGGGTACCTTGCCGTGCAGGTCGACGACGGCCATGGCGGCGGCGAGCATGTGGTCCCGCACGGCGGCCGAGCGGTCGGCGAGGCCGCGGCGCACGAAGAACGCGGTGGCGGCCGGCACTGTGTGTGTGTATGTGTGGCGGGGTACCTTGCCGTGCAGGTCGACGACGGCCATGGCGGCGACGAGCATGTGGTCCCGCACGGCGGCCGAGCGGTCGGCGAGGCCGCGGCGCACGAAGAACGCGGTGGCGGCCGGCACTGTGTGTGTGTGTGTGTGTGGCGGGGTACCTTGCCGTGCAGGTCGACGACGGCCATGGCGGCGGCGAGCATGTGGTCCCGCACGGCGGCCGAGCGGTCGGCGAGGCCGCGGCGCACGAAGAACGCGATGGCGGCCGGCACTGTGTGTGTGTGTGTGTGGCGGGGTACCTTGCCGTGCAGGTCGACGACGGCCATGGCGGCGGCGAGCATGTGGTCCCGCACGGCGGCCGAGCGGTCGGCGAGGCCGCGGCGCACGAAGAACGCGGTGGCGGCCGGCACTGTGTGTGTGTGTGTGTGGCGGGGGTACCTTGCCGTGCAGGTCGACGACGGCCATGGCGGCGGCGAGCATGTGGTCCCGCACGGCGGCCGAGCGGTCGGCGAGGCCGCGGCGCACGAAGAACGCGGTGGCGGCCGGCACTGTGTGTGTGTGTGTGTGGCGGGGTACCTTGCCGTGCAGGTCGACGACGGCCATGGCGGCGGCGAGCATGTGGTCCCGCACGGCGGCCGAGCGGTCGGCGAGGCCGCGGCGCACGAAGAACGCGGTGGCGGCCGGCACTGTGTGTGTGTGTGTGTGTGGCGGGGTACCTTGCCGTGCAGGTCGACGACGGCCATGGCGGCGGCGAGCATGTGGTCCCGCACGGCGGCCGAGCGGTCGGCGAGGCCGCGGCGCACGAAGAACGCGGTGGCGGCCGGCACTGTGTGTGTGTGTGTGTGTGGCGGGGTACCTTGCCGTGCAGGTCGACGACGGCCATGGCGGCGGCGAGCATGTGGTCCCGCACGGCGGCCGAGCGGTCGGCGAGGCCGCGGCGCACGAAGAACGCGGTGGCGGCCGGCACGTCGGCGGCGCGCAGCCGCGGCGCCAGGGCTCGCAGAGCTAGCGCCGCCCCGCGACGCGCCTCCCACTCGTCCACCGCAGCCGAGCGCTCGTGTCCGAATTGGTCCAGCTTCGCCGGAATCAGCTGCATACACGCACCACTTTACATATATCATACGTATACAAGTTTGCACTTTTTTACGGAATATGTGTGACAAGCGAGCACACAATCCACCTAATGGTAAATTAATACTATGGCCTATAGACAGCTCTACGTCTATACTCAATTAACAATCAAAATGCAGATGCGTAGTCACACTCATCATACGAAACACAGAAACATTAAGCTGCTATTTTACGCTAGTATTCTGTGAGAGCTTGGCTCTACCACTTATAATTTTTTTTGATGTTTACTACTTCTATTAAACTATTATAGTCAATGGTGAACTTACACCTCCCCATAGCCTCATAAGGGGGATATTTACTATGGCTTCCATGCTGGGCAAGCACGTTAGCAACAACAGTTTTTTATTTTTAGTTGTTACTAGCTGACACCCGCGACTTCGTCCGCGTTGCTGGATATACAATGTAGGTCATCTAACGTTTGGAATTGGAACTATAGGTTATTTTGAGGTTGGAAGGTTTGATGACATTTTCGATATGGCTTTCAAAGTGGTGAGTTCTCTACTCAAACTATAAGAAATTTACAAAAAAAAAATTGACAAAAAGGATGTGCCAAAAACGCAGTTTGTGAATCAATTTGTGAAGCGACTTCGTGAAACTGGATCGTTGTTGGATACAACAATCCGTGTACGTACTCGTCCAGTGCACTCAACCGAAAACATCGCTGCTGTTGCTCAGAGTGTGCGTGAACAACCATCAACATAAACTCGTCATCGTCTTCAAGAATTTAACATTCCACGCACTTATTTGAGAAGAATTTTGTGTAAAGATCTCTGTATGAATGCGTACAAAGTTTAATTAATGCAAAAGCTGAAGCCGCATGACGTACGTCGCAACCGATGCGTTTTTGATTTGCTGAATGGGCCGAAGATCACTTGATCGAAAATGAGCATTTTACCGAAAAATCATCTTTTCAGATGAAGCTCATTTCTACCTCGGAGGATATCCACACGTCATTGTAGAGAAACCAATGCATCCAAAACAAGTGACTGTCTGGTGCGGAATTTGGTCTGGCGGCATTATTGGGTTATTTTTCTTTGAAAATGAGCAAGGAAATGTCGTAACAGTGAATGGTGATCGTTACTGTGCCACGTTAAGCGATTTTTTGTTTTCCAAAACTGAAGATGACATAGACGACATTTGGTTTCAACACAATGGCGCAACGTGCCACACAGCCAACGTAGCAATCGATATTTTGTGTGCTGTTTTCGAAAATCGCATAATCAGACGAAATGCTGATGCTGATGTGAATTAGCCACCACGAAGCTGCGACTTGACTCCGTTAGATATTTTTTTGTGGGGAAGCATTAAAAACAAGTTTTACGCTAACCATCCAGAGACGATTGACGACTTAAAACATGAAATCGAAGTTGCCATTGACGAAACAATAAAAAATGTACTGAAAAATTGGACTGATCGAATGGGGTAATGTAAGGCTAGCCGTAGCAATCATTTGAATGATGTTGTCTTCCATTCATAAATTAAAAGGTTCAATCTTTCTAATAAACTCATAACTTTGAAAAAATATTCATTATTTTTTTTTTAATACCCGATTCAAATTCCAAATCTTATATGGCCCATTTACAATTTACAAAGTTTTATAAATACGACTGTAAGTTATAAGCTTGCCCCACTTCTTCGCGGCAAGAAAACGAACATCACTGAACACGTAGTGCTTATAAAAATAGTTGTTTTTTAAAACTTTAATAACTTTATATTAAATGAAGATATCGAAATATTTTTTTTTAGATAAGTGCCAAATGTCTGAGATAAAACTTAGAAACCCTAATTGAAAGCTATCCAGTATTTTCCGTGGTGATCGCACAACTGCAAACCTCTATCATTTTATTTATATAGAAGATTGAGAAGACGCTGCTATCCATCTCCTGATTTGTTGCTCTCTGTCATCTCTTACGACATCCACGGAATGATATGGGGTAATGGATATTCTTACACCGCCACTACATATTTACTTATTTAACTACATACACAATGTAATATGTATATGTATATGTATATATATATATATATATATATATATATATATATATACATAAGCAAATTTATACTCAACAAAATCTAAAAAATACCTTTTGACAGCTGTCAGACTTATTGGACTAGGCATGACAACCAAAAAATCGGTACGTACAATATTCGATTCTTAAGAAAAATCGATATCGATTCTTTAGAGTTCGTAATCATTTACAGTTTTATTTCGATTAATACCAGAATAAATTAGAAACGGATAATTTAAAACAATATTTATCAGTTTCTTCGTATTTATTGGAACTGCTTATTTATATAGAGGCAAAGTTATATAAATTTAAGAAAGAAGCTAGACTAAAAATAAATTTATTCAAGCAATTTAACTAAAACTATTTGAGCTGTTATTGTTTAGATTAATTATTATTTTGATTTTCAATAATGTAATCAAAATGAATGTCTCTCTCAAAATAATCCATAATAATCTTCTTTGTTTTCTCCACCACTTCTGCCCAATCATTCTTTGTGACATGGGCACATGCTTTCTTCAGCAAACCTTCTACCGTGTTCACCGTGAAAGGTGGCTTGGTGTTGTGTCGTTCGTCACCGTCGTCGTAGCTCTGCTTTCAATAATTTCATATACGCTTCCACTCCTTTGTATTGCAGTCATGCTACTAAATCTGCTTTCTTATTCGCTTTGGTTGGCGCTTTGTCGATTTTGACAGAATGGTACGGGGTGTTGTCCATTACTACTGTGCTATTCGCAGGAATATTTTATAAACCACTCTTTGATATTTTCTGGATCCATTTCCTCGTGGTTTTCTCTTAACTGGAAGGCTAATAAACAATTTTCTACAAATCCTCCTCCGGTGGATCCCGCATGACAAATTATCAGGCGCCCACCTTTTTCCACGTGTCATCTGTTTATCTTGCATCTGTCATCAACGAATATGACGCCCAATCACCCCTCCCCCCTGTTATTAAAGCGATTTTTGTTAGAAACCTTCAACATTTAATATAAAAATAGGTACGTGCGGCAGGGGGCGAATATACAGGGTTATTTTTCAAAGCGCAGCCAAATTTTATATTGAAGTTCAAATATCATCATCATTACAGCCTTTCGTAAGTCCACTGCTGAACATAGGCCTCAAATAAATAAATTATTATATACCGATATTATCATCATCATCATCATCATTACAGCCCTTCACAAGTCCACTGCCGATACTACATACCGATATTACATTTTTTGAAAATACGAGTAAAAATAAGGCTTCTATTTTTATTTAAAATTATCCCAAATTAAATGTGATTTATGGGCAACAACTACTCTTACATGCGCTCCTGTGTGTGTGTGTGTGTGTGTGTGTGTGATTCCATTCATGTTTTCGTTTCTCAAGTTTTTGTCTAATAATAATAATAATATCATTTATTCGCTAAACATGGTATATTAAGGATGACAAATAGTTGTGCATAGTTCACATGTTTACCACATTTGGCATGCGAAAATTATTTAACATAACATATTAAATCATTAGTTTCATTAGTAAGCAAGTCAATAAATTTATGTACTTATTAAGGAATAAAATAAAATTAAATATATTAAAATTACAATTGTCGTGTCAATCACTATTGTCTTATAACTAGGCAAATCAATTAAGTATATATAAAAAAAAAAACTAAAATGTCAAATGGAGTATTTAATCTAAAGAATATCAAATAAATATAAATGTTTAAAGCATGGCAATGTCAAGTTTAGTTAACGATATTCTATTCATTTAAGAAGTCTTTTACATCATAAATACACTTTAATAACAGCCAGCTTTTGAGTTTGGTTTTAAATTTACCGATTTCCATCTCTTCTTTAACATTTACCGGTAGTTTATTAAATATCTTTATACTCATCGCGTAACAAACTGTTCTACTGTTTATATTCTTAGTGACACGCTTACAACTTATACTTAAGATAATAACTATATGACGCGAATTATGATTCCAATTTTATTTTTACACTTTTAACGGGCTTAGGGTCGCTTTAATAAATAAAATTAAAAAATATATATTTTGCATATCAACGACGTAACCGACGACTGTCCCTATTATAGCGTATTTAAAAAAATTGGAATAAACTATTTACAACTTAATTACGCAAGTAGTTCCAATATCTAACATTGATACCTCAAAATGGAATCCGTTTCTGGATATGAATAACGAACACGCCACATATTAAATAACCGTTTATTCACAACGTAAATTCAAACTAGCGGATCGGAGCGCAATGAGCGGCCTGACGGCGTCGGACGATAGTATCGACTGGCAAGGTGAGAACCATCGAATTGGTGATTCTGCGCAGCCGGGGGCTGCCGAAGATTGCCGAACGGTCAAATAGGGCGGGCCGTAAATTATTTTTGCATAAACGAGCACGTTTTCTTAAAATATTTTGTAGATTCACTATTTAACCCCTAAGGTACCGTGGACATGAATTCATGTCCGCATTACGTGCTGCTATTTTCGTCTTAATTGATATAAAAATACAGTATATTTTCAATTGAACACTATTTCATTGGATTCTGAACGAACTATAGAGTATTCTCAAGTATTAAACTCACTCGGTTACATAGACGAAATAAAAAATAATAGGCATTCACTTTTGCGTTGATGGTGCTGTTAGTTGCGTAATTGTTTTCTTTTTGTGTTTGTGATTTTTGTTGGATTTTCTTTTAAAAACTGGTAAGAAATGTTAATGATCTTTAAAAGATAATGTTTTGGAATGACTTAAGTTACAACAGCAGTAAATTTTTCATTTCAGTTACAAAAAAAACACAGTTAAAAATCATTGTGACCTTGTCACGTTAATAACGTTGAATAACTACAACTTGAAAGATTAGAACAACTTATAACGAGACTTTAAATTTGCGTTTTAAATTTATTATTAGGTTTTATTTCAGTAAATGATTTTTTATTACCTTCCTTAGATAAGCTACGTGGTTATGTTATAAGAACTATTCTTATTATTATTTTTGAAATATACAAATTTCACCTAACTTGGTCGATCAGTCGGTGTACCGTTGCAGTACGTACCTTGTTACACAGTAGCAAAGTACGCGTAGTTCCTTTTGTTTGGTTAAATCAGTGACAGAAGTAACGGTGCGAAGGAACAACGTTATTTTGGAACGTAGTTAGTCATCATGACTTTTAGGCTGATCACGGTGACTTTTTCACCGTGATGTTATTTATCACTCATGTCTAAAGGCTACAGATGGAAATAAAGTATAATAGTTATTAGCAATCATTTGAATGATGTTGTCTTCCATTCATAAATGAAAAGGTTCAATCTTTCTAATAAACTCATAACTTTGAAAAAATATTCATTATTTTTTTTTAATACCCGATTCAAATTCCAAATCTTATATGGCCCATTTACAATTTACAAAGTTTTATAAATACGACTGTAAGTTATAAGCTTGCCCCACTTCTTCGCGGCAAGAAAACGAACATCACTGAACACGTAGTGCTTATAAAAATAGTTGTTTTTTAAAACTTTAATAACTTTATATTAAATGAAGATATCGAAATATTTTTTTTTAGATAAGTGCCAAATGTCTGAGATAAAACTTAGAAACCCTAATTGAAAGCTATCCAGTATTTTCCGTGGTGATCGCACAACTGCAAACCTCTATCATTTTATTTATATAGAAGATTGAGAAGACGCTGCTATCCATCTCCTGATTTGTTGCTCTCTGTCATCTCTTACGACATCCACGGAATGATATGGGGTAATGGATATTCTTACACCGCCACTACATATTTACTTATTTAACTACATACACAATGTAATATGTATATGTATATGTATATATATATATATATATATATATATATATATATATATATATATATATATATAAGCAAATTTATACTCAACAAAATCTAAAAAATACCTTTTGACAGCTGTCAGACTTATTGGACTAGGCATGACAACCAAAAAATCGGTACGTACAATATTCGATTCTTAAGAAAAATCGATATCGATTCTTTAGAGTTCGTAATCATTTACAGTTTTATTTCGATTAATACCAGAATAAATTAGAAACGGATAATTTAAAACAATATTTATCAGTTTCTTCGTATTTATTGGAACTGCTTATTTATATAGAGGCAAAGTTATATAAATTTAAGAAAGAAGCTAGACTAAAAATAAATTTATTCAAGCAATTTAACTAAAACTATTTGAGCTGTTATTGTTTAGATTAATTATTATTTTGATTTTCAATAATGTAATCAAAATGAATGTCTCTCTCAAAATAATCCATAATAATCTTCTTTGTTTTCTCCACCACTTCTGCCCAATCATTCTTTGTGACATGGGCACATGCTTTCTTCAGCAAACCTTCTACCGTGTTCACCGTGAAAGGTGGCTTGGTGTTGTGTCGTTCGTCACCGTCGTCGTAGCTCTGCTTTCAATAATTTCATATACGCTTCCACTCCTTTGTATTGCAGTCATGCTACTAAATCTGCTTTCTTATTCGCTTTGGTTGGCGCTTTGTCGATTTTGACAGAATGGTACGGGGTGTTGTCCATTACTACTGTGCTATTCGCAGGAATATTTTATAAACCACTCTTTGATATTTTCTGGATCCATTTCCTCGTGGTTTTCTCTTAACTGGAAGGCTAATAAACAATTTTCTACAAATCCTCCTCCGGTGGATCCCGCATGACAAATTATCAGGCGCCCACCTTTTTCCACGTGTCATCTGTTTATCTTGCATCTGTCATCAACGAATATGACGCCCAATCACCCCTCCCCCCTGTTATTAAAGCGATTTTTGTTAGAAACCTTCAACATTTAATATAAAAATAGGTACGTGCGGCAGGGGGCGAATATACAGGGTTATTTTTCAAAGCGCAGCCAAATTTTATATTGAAGTTCAAATATCATCATCATTACAGCCTTTCGTAAGTCCACTGCTGAACATAGGCCTCAAATAAATAAATTATTATATACCGATATTACATTTTTTGAAAATACGAGTAAAAATAAGGCTTCTATTTTTATTTAAAATTATCCCAAATTAAATGTGATTTATGGGCAACAACTACTCTTACATGCGCTCCTGTGTGTGTGTGTGTGTGTGTGATTCCATTCATGTTTTCGTTTCTCAAGTTTTTGTCTAATAATAATAATAATATCATTTATTCGCTAAACATGGTATATTAAGGATGACAAATAGTTGTGCATAGTTCACATGTTTACCACATTTGGCATGCGAAAATTATTTAACATAACATATTAAATCATTAGTTTCATTAGTAAGCAAGTCAATAAATTTATGTACTTATTAAGGAATAAAATAAAATTAAATATATTAAAATTACAATTGTCGTGTCAATCACTATTGTCTTATAACTAGGCAAATCAATTAAGTATATATAAAAAAAAAAACTAAAATGTCAAATGGAGTATTTAATCTAAAGAATATCAAATAAATATAAATGTTTAAAGCATGGCAATGTCAAGTTTAGTTAACGATATTCTATTCATTTAAGAAGTCTTTTACATCATAAATACACTTTAATAACAGCCAGCTTTTGAGTTTGGTTTTAAATTTACCGATTTCCATCTCTTCTTTAACATTTACCGGTAGTTTATTAAATATCTTTATACTCATCGCGTAACAAACTGTTCTACTGTTTATATTCTTAGTGACACGCTTACAACTTATACTTAAGATAATAACTATATGACGCGAATTATGATTCCAATTTTATTTTTACACTTTTAACGGGCTTAGGGTCGCTTTAATAAATAAAATTAAAAAATATATATTTTGCATATCAACGACGTAACCGACGACTGTCCCTATTATAGCGTATTTAAAAAAATTGGAATAAACTATTTACAACTTAATTACGCAAGTAGTTCCAATATCTAACATTGATACCTCAAAATGGAATCCGTTTCTGGATATGAATAACGAACACGCCACATATTAAATAACCGTTTATTCACAACGTAAATTCAAACTAGCGGATCGGAGCGCAATGAGCGGCCTGACGGCGTCGGACGATAGTATCGACTGGCAAGGTGAGAACCATCGAATTGGTGATTCTGCGCAGCCGGGGGCTGCCGAAGATTGCCGAACGGTCAAATAGGGCGGGCCGTAAATTATTTTTGCATAAACGAGCACGTTTTCTTAAAATATTTTGTAGATTCACTATTTAACCCCTAAGGTACCGTGGACATGAATTCATGTCCGCATTACGTGCTGCTATTTTCGTCTTAATTGATATAAAAATACAGTATATTTTCAATTGAACACTATTTCATTGGATTCTGAACGAACTATAGAGTATTCTCAAGTATTAAACTCACTCGGTTACATAGACGAAATAAAAAATAATAGGCATTCACTTTTGCGTTGATGGTGCTGTTAGTTGCGTAATTGTTTTCTTTTTGTGTTTGTGATTTTTGTTGGATTTTCTTTTAAAAACTGGTAAGAAATGTTAATGATCTTTACAAGATAATGTTTTGGAATGACTTAAGTTACAACAGCAGTAAATTTTTCATTTCAGTTACAAAAAAAACACAGTTAAAAATCATTGTGACCTTGTCACGTTAATAACGTTGAATAACTACAACTTGAAAGATTAGAACAACTTATAACGAGACTTTAAATTTGCGTTTTAAATTTATTATTAGGTTTTATTTCAGTAAATGATTTTTATTACCTTCCTTAGATAAGCTACGTGGTTATGTTATAAGAACTATTCTTATTATTATTTTTGAAATATACAAATTTCACCTAACTTGGTCGATCAGTCGGTGTACCGTTGCAGTACGTACCTTGTTACACAGTAGCAAAGTACGCGTAGTTCCTTTTGTTTGGTTAAATCAGTGACAGAAGTAACGGTGCGAAGGAACAACGTTATTTTGGAACGTAGTTAGTCATCATGACTTTTAGGCTGATCACGGTGACTTTTTCACCGTGATGTTATTTATCACTCATGTCTAAAGGCTACAGATGGAAATAAAGTATAATAGTTATTAATTTTTAATTTTAATATAATTTTGTGGTTTAGTGGTATGCCCCAGTTCACAAGGTTTTACGTTGTAAAGCCATGCTGCAGCTATATTAGTAGTATAGTTGTAGCACGAATGGGTCGGCTTGACCGGGGAAGGACCACGCTTTCACAGAATACCAGCGTAAAATAGCAGCTTAACGCTGTTGGGTTTCGTATGGTGAGTGTAGAGAACCCTTTTTACTGGAAATGAGGCATTCCATTTTAGTCCTCACAGGTGAGAATGCATCTGCATTTTGATTCGTAATCGAGGATAGATTAGATGTCTATTGGCCACAGCAACCACTTACCATCAGGTGAACTGTGTGCTCATTTGTCACCCGTATCCTTTAAAAAAAAACTAGGTTAGATTGAGGTGTCCTCCAGCCGTATGGATGACAGAGGGCGTAAGGTTGGCAATGACTAGATGTAATCGAGCTTTTCTTCGTTTTAAGAGAGAACGTAATGAAGAAAATTGGTTATCTTTTAACCCCTAAGGTACCGTTGACATGAATTCATGTCCGCATTACGTGCTGCTATTTTCGTGTTAATTGATATAAAAATACAGTATATTTTCAATTGAACACTATTTCATTCGATTCTGAACGAACTAAAGAGTATTCTTAAGTATTAAACTCACTTAGTTACATAGACGAAATAAAAAATAATAGGCATTCACTTTCGCGTTGTTGGTGCTGTTAGTTGCGTAAATGTTTTCGTATTGTGTTTGTGATTTTTGTTGGATTTTCTTTTAAAAACTGGTAAGAAATGTTAATGATCTTTACTAGATAATGGTTTGGAATGACTTAAGTTTTTGTGTTTCAATTGATAAAAAAGGAAAAACAAAACACCTTTACGCGAACAATTTATAACGGGTAAGATTTCAAATAAGATATACCTTCTGAGATATTTAGCCTTTTTATAGATAGTTTATTGCACGTATGTAAATTCATGAAGACATATTATTCCTAAATATTATATCTATATGATTGTATAAGAAAAATTAAGGAAGACGCTATAATATTTTCACAAAAAGGTTTTGAAAATGAGGTTACAAAGCGCGCGCAAACTGTCTATTGTCGAATTTTTAGCAAATGTTTGCGAGTGAAGAAGTAGAATTATTATAATGGTTACATGCATAATTTCGGTTTATTTTAGGAAGACTATTTTGTATTGATTGTGAAGACATAAAAATAAAATAAAAACTTACGCATTTTCATTGATAAAACCAAATTTATTGGCAGTAAATACACTTTTTCAAGATCCCTTAGAAACAAAGAGCTGTACAAAACTAATTAAACATCCAAATGTTATTGTTTCTACTTATCGACAATCTTATCAGCTTTAAAGAACTGTAACTCAAGCATCTTATAACATAAACGAACAGTCGTGAAAAACATAAATGTTAAAATAAGTGCCGCGCGCCGAGATGACCCGTTTTTTGTTATAGTGGGCGCGGTACTGGAAGGGTTAAGTTATCGCTCACTGCATTTAAATATTTTGATTCGATGTTAGGTTAATTACGATACGTACGCTAATTTCTCACCGCTATAAAGACCCCCTTTAGCATCTTTCTATGTATCGCGTAAAGTTTCATTGCTTAAAATGTAATATCGTACCAGGGTTCGAATATTTTCGTTACGTCATTGGTAACGAAGCGTACGCGAGGTCAAGGTCAACACTGTCAGCTGTCGGCCGGGCGAGCAGACATAGGTACTTACGGAGTAACAGTAGAAGGGCGCGGGAAGACGCGCTACAAAGTAATTTACCGAGCTTAAGGGTTTACGAATGTGTGCGTACGAGTTAAATTAGTTAAAATAATACATTACTACGGGTTTAAAAGAAAAAAAGAAAGAAAGTTTGAGATTTTCTTTAATATTTTTTTTTTCATTTTGAACCTCTGCAAATTTAGCTGGTTATTGCAAAATAACCCTGTATAATTAATGAAATACTGTTACTGCAATTTTTGAAAATGAAAGTAAATAAGTCTTCTACTTTTATTTAAAATTATCCCAAATGTGATTTATGGACAACGACGTGTACGCGCGACTTTCATTTACGGCAGCTTAGGGAGGGTTGAAGTGCAAGGAGACGAAGACTTTTTCCTATATTACTTTTATTTTCTAACTTACAAGTTAACTAACGACTGTGACAATGTGAGTACAAAGGAATAATGAGAACCGTTTAAACAACCTGGGAGGTAACAACAAGGTCGTTTTAAGATGGGTTCCGGGTCACGCGGGTATTGTAGGCAATGAAACTGCCGACAAGCTCGCACGGGAAGGCTTAAAGAGTACACAATTTGGACCCGAGCTATTTTGTAGAATCTCAAAAAGCCATGCCCGATTGACCCTGGAAACTCTTTGCCACAATAAATCACTTAAGATCTGGTCTGATTACACCAGGCTTAAAACATTCTAAAACTTTAATCCTGGCTTTCAATCGTAAATTTGCTTTGGAAGCCCTGGGATAAGGTAAAAATAAATTGCGCATTCTGGTAAGCGCCCTGACTGGACACTGTTGTCTTAAAAATCACATGTCCATCTTGGGACTAAGCAACTCAAGGATGTGCCAGTTTTGCTCCCTAGAGGAGGAAACGCCTTTACACGTTCTGACAAATTGCGGACCCTTGATGCGCAAACGCAGCACTCATCTGGGAAACTATGTACTTTGCCTAGAAGAAGTGAAATTATTTACAGCTAAACAACTCCTTATATTTATTGAGGACGTAGGGCTTAGCAGTGAACTGTAGACATAACAGCGATCACAATAGATCTTTTAGGTCGCAGTGATATTGGTCTCTCTAGACTTGTATAGTTGTTCGTACATAATAAAAAAAGGAATAATGGACTACCTAACTTAAAAATTAACTTAATTACTGTGACAATGTGAGTTCACAGGAATACTAGACAACCTAACTTACAGAGTAAATTAACTACTATTGGGTGACTTTCACAAGTAAACCCTGGGTTTTATATTATGTTGAATATTCTTAAGTCACGTAAATAAATTGAGTCACGTCTTTAAAGACGTGCTTAGCAGGCGGTGGTGTATGGTAGGTAACTTTCTGATGGGATGCGAGGTTCCGGTAAGCATATGTAACTTGCGCTCCTTTGTGTGCGTTTCAATACACAACCTTTTTAATGAATCGAATGAGTGCGTACGTATCAAAATAGTAAAGGCGTTAGATATTTATGAATAATAATTAGTAAAAATAATGCATTACCACGTATTCTGATTCTGAAATTAAAAGATAAAAAAGGACAGAATGTTAGAGATTTTTTAAATTAATTTTTCTTTATATGTGGTAGAATAGAGCCATGCTGTAGCTATATTAATAGTATAGTTGTAGCACGAATGGGTCGACTCGACTGGGTAAGGACCACGCTCTCACAGAATACCAGCGTAAAATAGTAGCGTGTTTAGAATTCGCGGCGGTATTTGTATGTAGCTCACCGGTAGCTTCTCGTCGTAGAGTTCATGCAGCATGCGCATGATGTGGTCGGGCGCGGTGTGCGGCAGGGCGAGCGCGGCGAGCGCGTCCGCGGCGGCGCGCTGCAGCGGCTCGGCGCGCTGCTGCAGCGAGCGCACCAGCGCGCGCGCCAGCTCCTCCTCCGCGTCGCGCGCCCACGCCTGCGCGCGCTCCGCCCCGCCCCACACCTCCAGCGCCAGCTTCCTGCAACGCGCAACGCGCAACATGCAACACGCCGCTTGTATACTCTTTTTGCCGCGACCAATACCATTACAGTTTACAGCCTATCAAAACTCCACTACTGAACATAGGTCTCCTTTATAGATTACCGCGTAGCAGAGATATTTGCCATAGTTGCCACGCTTGGCAAACGGAGAAAGATGCTGCTGTCCATCTTCTGGTTCAGTTTCTTTTGTCGTCTCTTACAGGATATAATGAGGTAGTGGAAATTCTTGCAGCACCACACAACGTAACATAACGAAATGACCTCAAAATGGCGGCGCTTTGGGCGACAATAATTTTGAAGAAGGTTGTTAGTATGAAAGTTCTAAAAATTTAATGAAAAAATATATTTTGTACAAATCTAGCAATAACAAGAAACAAATGTTTAAATTTTAACCTATTGTCTTCGGACACGTCGAAAGTAGCAACATAAAGGTGCTTCGTGATATCCAATCCGTGGTCCAAATCTTCCAGCAATGGTGGCAAGCAATCTACCACGCACAGCAATGCTCGTAGCGCTGCGTCACGAACAACCTGCACAAATTAGATGTCAATTTTAAAAAACTTGTTAAAGAAATCTTGGAAAGAGATCACAAGCTTATAATTAAATGAAAATAATTGACTGATTAACAACTCAACATCATTATATACTCTCAGTAAATTGTGATATGCTTAATCTGAAATATATAATACTTATTGAGGTAGTATAACAAACCTCTGGGAGAACAGCGTCTCAATCGCTGCTAAAGGGCTGCAAAGCGGAATCTCATGAGAAATTTTATTTCAAATCGTGTTGTTACCAATTGGAATAAACTACCGCAAAATCTGATTAATAATCGTACATTAAACGCTTTCAAGAGCAGATTGGACAAAATCTCTCAACATAAAAATGGATACGCATAAACTTTTAGCTGCTAATGTGTTAATGTATTAATAATAGAAATGTTCATTCTAACATAACCTAAAAGCATCATTATACAGTAAGTGTAAAAATGAGATACGTATCAGTGGATCAAGGCTCACCTCCATGGGGTTCTGCAGTCCGTCCAGCAGGCAGGTGAGGTCCTCCAGCGAGAGGTCTCCCCGCGCCGCGCACTCCGCCGTGTCCAGCAGCGCCACCGTGCACGCGGCCTGCACGCGCCCACTAGTGCTGCCTGCGCACACACACACCGCTACACGCACATGCGCACGCACACGCACACACGGCTATACGCGCACGCAGCTTTATAAACACACACACCCACACGTAGCTGCACGAGCATGTACCCGCAAACGCAGCTGCAGGCAACAGCTTTAACAGTGGTAGAGCCAGGCGGCAGCTTTTGCTGTCGCACGGATGGGCCGGCTCGAACCGGGGTGGTACCACGACCTCACAGAATACCAGCGTGAAGTAGATGTTTACCTCTGCGTTTCGCTTGATGAGTGCAGGTGGCCGGAGGCCCTTTTTACTGGAAATGAGGCATTCCATCTTAGTCCTCACGGGTGACAACGCATCTGCATTTTGTCTGTAATACGAGGGTGGATTGAAAAGTACTCGGCCTAACACAGATCCATTCAATTCTAAAAATCAAATCTACCCACATTATTTAGTTCAGTTCAGACTAGTTCATTGTGTGAAGTTCGAAACGTGTGCGATAATTAGTTGTGATTTTATAAATTTATTAACAAAGTAATCGGACATAATTTCCGCGAATGGAGCAAATCGAGCAGCGTGCCGTCATTAAGTACCTCCATAAGAAGGGGCTATCATCAAAAGCCATCCATGATGACATGGTCAGTACATTAGGCGATTGTGCTCTGTCATATTCATCCGTCAAAAAATGGATAGCAGAATTTAAGCGTGGTAGAGAGAGTGTGAAAGATGAACCCCGCTCTGGAAGGCCTTCGACGTCAACTACTGACGAAAATATTTAAAAAGTACTTGATTTAATAATGGGAGACCGCAGATTAAAAATTAGAGAGATAGCCGAGATTATAGGCATCTCTTATGAACGAACTCAAAACATCATTGTCAACGAGTTGGGTTTCCACAAGGTGTCTGCGAGGTGGGTTCCGCGACTGCTTTCAGTTGAACAAAAAAGGACGCGATTGACTATTTCACGCGACTGTTTGGAGTTATTTGAAGCCGATGCAGATGATTTTTTGAATCGTTTTGTTACTATAGACGAAACATGGGTTCATTACTGTACACCAGAAACAAAAGAACAATCAAAACAGTGGAGAAGACCTGGTTCACCACCCACTAAAAAGGCTAAGTCGATTTTGTCGGCAAATAAGGTGATGGCTTCAGTATTCTGGGACTCGAAAGGTGTGATTATGATTGATTATCTTGAAAGGGGTCAGACTATAAACTCTGATTACTACTGCACCTTACTACGTCGTTTATGAGAGGAAATAAAAGAAAAACGTCGAGGAATGCTCAGAAGAAAAGTCCTGTTTCATCAAGATAACGCCCGTGTTCACACGTCAGTACAGTCAATGGCTGAAATTCACAACTGTGGCTTTGAACTGTTACCGCATCCGCCGTATTCACCTGATCTGGCACCATCAGACTTCTTTCTGTTCCCTAACCTAAAAAAGCACTTGGGAGGTCAAAGATTTTCGACAAACGACGAGGTCAAAGCAGCTGTAGACGCATATTTTGACTCTAAGGAAGAATCATTTTTTTTCAACGGTCTAAATGCTTGGAAGGGGAGGTGGCAAAAGTGTATTGAACTTGATGGTGATTATGTAGAAAAATAAAAATATAACTGATTTAGTATGTGTTTATTTTCTTGGTTAGGCCGAGTACTTTTCAATCCACCCTCGTAGAGGATAGATGTAGATGTCTATGGGCCGCAGCAACCACTTACCATCAGGTGGACTGTGTGCTCGTTTTTCACCCTTATACTATAAAAAAAAAACACAGCGCTACACGCACATACGATGATTTACCGTGCGTATCAGTACATACAAAAATAAGAAAATTTTCTAGCCCTGTTTTGCATATTGTGTCGTGTGACAACAATTCTTCCCATTCGTAGGCATATAAAGTGTACATTTAAATAGCTTTGTGTATTAAATTGTATAATTGATTTTAAATATTTTGATATTATATGTAACATGGTTAAAAACAAGCCAGCATAGAAATATAGAAATTTCGGGACCGATATGTACTCGAACATACTAGATGTTTCTACAGTAGAAGGTTCTGGAAACTATCTGAGACCCTATATAAGGTATAGATCACGACCGAGTCAATATTGAATTGGCGATATAAGCGAATACTTTGAAGCGATACAACTACGAACTTAAGTGATCAGTAGTACAATTATGTTTTATTATTAGTGTGGTTTAAGTTGTAATTAGTGCTCTATAATTAAAGTGTCAATTTTGGTAATTCACTCGGCAGTTTTTAATTATCTCGAACTTCAGGCTCGTAATAATATTTAGCCTTAGAAATCCAGTTTCTTATTTATTTATTTATCGTCACGATTAGCAGGCGGATCGACAATTGCAGTACCAGTCTCGCAAGTTTGACGCCGCTGCCCGTCGCCAACGTCCAAAGACTTCTATGTATACTACTCGACTTGAAGTTCAGAACAAAAACGTGTCACGGCTGTGGATCGCGCCGGCGCCGGCTGAACTGTGCCACGGTAAATATAAGTACCACTCAGTTATATTTTTACAACAGTTGTCGCTTTTAGGCTAATACGAAATGAAGTTAGATAATTATTTGAAATAAGGAAGTGCGTAGATAAATAATGAGTGTTTTCTGAGTCACATTAAATAAAATCAGTGTTATATTATCGAAAACAATGTGCTCGGTTTACTACACGAAGATTTAGTCTTCTCGTTCACTCAGTCTCTGCTTACGAATTGACTGTAACTTAGTAAGTAAAGTAAGTGTCGAAGTGACAGTTTAGTAGATACATAGAAGTCTTTGTCTGTGGCATACAACGATGAGTAAGTAGGCAGATGGTGCACTCACTGATGAGGTCGATGAGCAGACGGAACATGTGGTCGATGGGGAAGAGCGCAGGGCGCAGCAGGTCGCGCGGGTCGGCGGGGTCGCCGCGCAGGCGCGCGTGGCGTGCCACCACCGCCACGCCGTGCAGCATGGCCGCCTCGTCGCCTTGAGCCGCACCCGTCAAACCTGCCAACGCCACAACAAAAAATTTACCCCAGTTTGAACAAAAATGTCGTATTATAGACACGATTTCGACGCTTCAGAATTGATACTTTTTGAAATTGTATAATTTATCTATATTTATCAATTTCTCATTTACCTTGTTTCAGTAGTGGGAAAACATAACAAAAGCCGGGCGCTGTGAAATAGTTGTTTTTGGGCGGTGCGTCGTCGGAGTCCGACTTGGGTTCGGCGGTGGCCGCATGCACAAGGTTGATGGTGCGGATGGCAGCTTTGTTCAAATCTTCCTCCTCCCAGCACGGGTCTAAGTCGCATTGTGGCTTGTGTAATCTGAGATACAAGATTTTATCGCTTTAATCAACAGGAAACGATTAAAGTCTACTAAAAACTACAAAATTCTTTATTAAATAATGTAATTAATCACAGCCTACTAGTTGTAAGGCTAACTTTTTGTCAATCTTTTTTGTGCGTGATGTCTGTCAACGTTCGAAGGTGAATCACGCTAAAAATTCACTAATATTTTTGAAGCTTTAAAAATTATTTTGCCTATTTTAGTCATTTTTATGTAAGTAAAAGTAATAAAATGTAATTTGTTATTACTTTCACCAAAATTCCAGTAAAATAACACGAGGTAGATTAGATTAGATCGGGTAGCTAGAAATAAATGAATGATACATATGTGTAATGGTGTTACCCAGCGGTGCGTGGTGCGGCAGGCTGTGAGAAAGTGAGCACGACATGGCGTGGCGTATGTACTGTTGGGAGATGGCCAGCAGCGCTGGGCGCAGGCGCAGGTAGGCGGCGGCGAGGAGCGGGGCGGCGAGCGGGCTGCGTACCTGAGCGCGACGCGCGCCACGGTGTCGCCGAGCACCGCGTGCTGCGGCAGCAGCGCTGGGCGCAGGCGCAGGTAGGCGGCGGCGAGCAGCGGGGCGGCGAGCGGGCTGCGTACCTGAGCGCGACGCGCGCCACGGTGTCGCCGAGCACCGCGTGCTGCGGCAGCAGCGCTGGGCGCAGGCGCAGGTAGGCGGCGGCGAGCAGCGGGGCGGCGAGCGGGCTGCGCAGCGCGCCCAGCACGGCGGCCACCAGGTGGCGCGCGCACTCGCATACCGCCATCTCCGAGCCCGCCTGCACCGCCTCCAGCAGCCGCACCGCGCGCACCACGCGATCGTTTAACTGCGCCCCAACAAACTTATATATTTTTTTTATAGGATAAGGGTGACAAACGAGCACATAGTCCACCTGATGGTAAGTGGTTGCTGCGGCCCATAGACATCTACATATATCCTCTATTACAAATCAAAATGCAGATGCGTTGTCACCTGTGAGGACTAAGATGGAATGCCTCATTTTCAGTAAAAAGGGCCTCCGGCCACCTGCACTCACCAAGCGAAACGCAGAGATAAACCTCTACTTCATGCTGGTGTTCTGTGAGGTCGTGGTACCAC
The DNA here is from genome assembly GCA_033319125.1 of Parnassius glacialis. Classification (NCBI taxonomy): domain Eukaryota; kingdom Metazoa; phylum Arthropoda; class Insecta; order Lepidoptera; family Papilionidae; genus Parnassius; species Parnassius glacialis. The sequence goes on from JAVANC010000016.1 coordinate 2,213,199, forward strand.
CCCGGTTCGAGCCGGCCCATCCGTGCGACAGCAAAAGCTGCCGCGTGGCTCTACCACTGTTAAGAGTACTATTTATTTTGCCTCAATTACCTCGCTTTAAAATGTATTAAGGTTCGCGTTTAATTAAACGTGTGGGACGCCCCCTAGCTAAATGGAGCGACGATCTGCGCAAGGCGGCTGGCAGCAATTGAATAGGAGAAGTCGAAGATAAGTTATGCGCCTTAGAAGAGGGGTATGCCAAACAGTGGACTGCCACAGGCCAATGATGATGTTCGCACTTAAAACATCGACGATTTTTGTTTTGATTGTTCTGTTATCATTCAGATGACATAGCATTTTAGACATCAGACTTAATGTGAAATGGATCTATATAACAACCTGGGTAGACTATTATTATATTCTCTAGGTTTCCTCAACTAGAAAACAACTTACACACTTCTTTTGCTTTCACTCTTATTTCTGATTTAACAATTATTTCAGTATCACAAATTTGTAAATATTTCCAAGTATTAAATATAACAATGTCTTTTACATTACCTTATTTTTTAAATAACTTTGAAATTGTTTGCACCTTAATAAATAAATAGTTAATAAATTGATGGAAAACCCGTTTTCATATCAGCCTAAAGATTGGTCCTTCGAGCCAGATTAATTATTAAGCGTCGCGACATGTTTATACAACTTATTCTGTATACATTGTACAAATTTCTTGTACAAAAAAAAAACAAAGAATGTTGTTGTCATTGTATATAATTTAAAATTAAAACATTTGTACTGCCGACATCAATATAAGTTATTAAGAATAACTCAAAAACTATTGGCTTGACCTTGATCAAATTTCAAAACAGCTTTCAAATAAAAAAATAATCATCGAAATCGGTCCACCCAGTGAAAAGTTATGAGGTAACACATTAAAAAAAAACATACAGTCGAATTGAGTACCGTCTCCTTTTTGGAAGTCGGCAGAAAATGGAAAATTTCGTCGAAGTATAAATATGAAATCCGCAAAATAACGTGCATATATCTCGCATTAATTCCATAAAAAATAGGTTTCTGAGATACTTACAGTTTAAATGTGTCAAAATGATCATGCATACAAGAAAATATTTTTATTTTACTTATATTATTTTATCTTATTTTTACCATAAGACAGAAGACAGCTAAATCACACATTATGTGTCTGCTAAAAATTGTTAGTGATTCCATCGACTATCCTTCTTTATTAGAGCAAGTTAGCATCTGGACACCACGCAAATTACTTAGTATACGTCTTGGCAAATCCAGAGCTAACACTGATTATCGTCGAAATTATTTCTTTATTCGAACAACTAACTTTATTCTAAATCTGACAACGCTAAAGTATCAAAAGAAAAACAAACTATATTTTACAAGCACATAATCTAAAAATTTAGATTTAGAAACAATATCGTTTTTATCATTATAATTGATAAAGAAGGGGCAACATTAATGACAATAAGTTATGTTTAAATTTAGGCAAGCATTAGTGTGTTTTTGGTTATTATTTATATCAAGCAGTGATCAGTTGAAAGATCAAGAAAGCTGTTTACGCAAAAGCGTTGGTGTCAGGCATCGACGTTAGATGGCGCTCGGCTCGGCTGATACGGGATGACGTTCGTGCGTGTTGAACGTCCGAGCTTACTGAACGGTGGGAGTCGAGAGCGAAAGATTAGAAATCTTCTGCGCGTCGTGAAAGAAGGCGCGGTCCATTTGTTTGGGAGCTCTTAGATCTAATTTTAGGCTAGGCGCGTATAGTAAATATACCACTGGGAATGGTAGCGCGTGTTGAGAGTTTTACCCGGGACTTTAGGTTTAACGCAGAATCTGTATAAGTGGATTCGACTGTATTAGTTACTAGTGCGGTAGTTAATATTCTAGAAATAACAGTGACCTTTGATCCGTACGTTCTGTGTTCATTTTCGCGAGTCAATCGTAACAAAGGAAGAAAGTGACTGCGGAAGGAGACCTTAGCTTGGAGAGGAGCTGAGGGCCGAACTGCTGCAGGGGGAACGGTCAAATAAGGTCAATAACACTACCAGCCACACCCAAATACACATCACTGACCTTTACTTTCCTAGCACAATACATCCACACGAGACCTGACCGAATCCTGAGGGACCAGTCGCCTTGAATAGAGGTAAGTAAGCTCTGTTCAATAATTGTGACGCTCCCCCCTGATTGTTTAGTGTAATTATAAACTTAACCCTTGGCGTTTAGGACGCCCGACCAGCATCTGCCCGTGGCTTCTTCGTCTATGGGCCACGAAGGATTCTACTCCTGGGATGGGCAGCTGCCGGCCGTAATAAAAGCCAGTATGATTATGGGCTGCAAGGTATTTTATCTTAGTCCACGGGGATAACTAGGCATCTGTGGTCTCCTTTGCTTAGAGGTTCAGGTGTCCATGGACTAATGGAAACTACCTTTAATCGGGTGGGTTGTTAACTAGTTTATGACCTCGAGCATTATAAAAATGCAACAGCTAGAATTCTACTGATGCTACACACGACTGCATCGTACATTATACATACCGTGGTGAGTCTCTCACGGATCGCACTCTCCTTAGCCAACTGAAGTTTGATTGCTTCCTTCTGTTTAGCGGATAACGTCACCTGCGGAAACGTACTGAATTAAAATAATTTAAAATTAAAAATTTTGCACAGTCGACTTCAATATAAGTTATTTAAGAATAACTCAATAACCATTGGTCTGACCTTGATCTAATTCCACCACCACCAGACCACACGAGAATTATCAGCTTTCATATAAAAAAAGAATCATCGAGATCGGTTCACCCAGTACAAAGTTATGAGGTAACACAAATAAAAAAAAAATAAAAAAAACACTTGAGTACCGTCTCCTTTTTGGAAGTCGGCAGAAAAGAATATTTTTGGTTAAAAGCTGTACCCTACCCATTGTAAATTATACGTACATATACATATTATACATTTATAACATATTTTATATATTTACTAAATTACTAATTATATAATTATTAATACCGATATAAACTTACACCTTTACTTATATCTAATTATTTGCAATCATAAAATAACATAGTTACAATATGATCACAATTCATACATATTCAATAAAATATAATTACATTCGCCATGTTGTGCATTGACCGTTAGAAAGAAGTTACTTGCGCGGGCGCATTCAAAGCCTCGGCCTCGCACCGCGTTTGCCAGTCTGCTTACCGACATAGCACGCGAAGCTCTTGTCGCCTGGCTAACCATACTGTCCCGTTATTATCTCGCGAATACTAGCTTTTATAGTTTGTTTTATACTATCGCTTTCTACTCCTTCAATTTCATATAGCTATTAACTTGTATATTGTGTCGTGTGGAACTATGTATAATTTGTGTAACTGTCTATAGTGAATAAACGTTAACTTTACTGTGTACGTTTGGGCCTAATAAATTTTTACCAAACTGTGACCCGTACACATTCTAACACACACACCATCACGCTGCAAAGCTAATACAGTAACAATAAAAAAATCCATGAGCATGCGAGTAAAAAATCATAAAAGAACCTACTTCCTTAACTTTTCCTTCGCGACGCCGTTTCTCTTCCAGCTCCCGCCTCAGCTGTAGCTCTTCCAGCTGTTCCTTGTAGCTGTACGCCTTGCTTTCGCGCTTTAGATTCATCTCTTTGCTATCTTCATTTCTGTTAATCGATTATTATTTTTTATGATCTAGGATTATTAAACATTAAATTCGTCTACACCGGGTCAACTTGCATTTGAATGACTAATGTTTAAGTAGAAATAACAAAACGTAATTGTTTGTTTGGGTCTGTGCTCTTTTAATTGTGTCAAAATATTTCGCCATGTTATTAAGTAATATTAAAAAATAAATAAACATTTTACAAATGGAAGACTGTCACTTTTCTCCATCTCATAAAGACTGTATTTCAATTGTTAATCATAATTAATGTTTTAATTACATTTAGGAATTCATATATAAGGAAGGAATCAAATATTTGCTGAAGGTCATACAGGTTTACACACCAACCTCGGCACATCCCGATGAGGAGGTGGAGGAAATGTATGAGGACATCTCTAGAGCCATGCATTCCTCCAAAACCCACTATACGGTGTTAATGGGAGACTTTAATGCAAAACTAGGCACAAGAGAGAACGGTGAGCTGAAAGTAAGGAAATTTGGAATAGGGCAACGGAACCCAAGGGGCCAGCAACTGGCCGACTTCATGAAAAAGAGGAACTCTTTATGATGAACTCTTTCTTCCAGAAGCGGCCCCACAGGAAGTGGACTTGGTCGAGCCCCGACGGTTCGACAAAAAATGAGATTGACTTCATTATGACGAACAGACGTCAACTATTCATTGATATTTCCGTGATCGCGAGGGTGAAAACTGGTAGCGATCACCGAATGGTTAGAGGCACACTGTACCTAAACGTTAAGCTGGAGAGGTCTCGTCTAATGAAGTCAACGCTCCGTCCCCCTCATGCTCTGTTCCAAAGTCCCGAAACCTTTCAACTTGAGTTACAAAACCGTTTTCAGTGCCTAGAAGACTGCAATGAAGTGGACGATATGAATGACAAGCTCGTGGAAACTGTCCATGCGTTCGGAGCTAAGTTCTGCAAGACCCGCCGCAGAAGAACACAAAAACTCTCCGATCACACTCTTAATCTCATGGCTACATTCTTCAACAGTTTTGACAGCATACAGGCAACTGAACAGACAGATCTCCAAATGCATGCGGCGGTACTTACGCAACTTCAATACAGCTCGTATTGAAGAAGCGATCGGGTGGAACCAAGGCTCCAAAGTCTTTGCCAGAGATCTGTCTGCCAGAAAGAGTCAACTATAAGCTGAAGACCGAGTGTGGCAGCATCGTTTCCGGGCACCTGAGATTTAGAGTGAGATTGAGAGGTTCTATGGGCAGCTGTACACATCACCGTTGAAGCCACACGCAAGTGTGAGTAACGATCCAAGAGCGAGTCTTATCCGACACTATTCTGAACATATCCTGGACGTCAGTCTGAGCGAGATTAGAATGGCTCTCCAGCACGAGAGCGGCGAGGATGGAATTATAGCGGAGCTTTTGAAAGCGGGTGGAAAACCGGTACTTGAAGTCCTTCAGAAGCACTTTAATTCCGTCCTCATGGTGGCACTACTCCGGAGACGTGGAGCAGAAGTGCGGTGGTTTTGTTCTTCAAGAAAGGCGATAACCCTCTTTTGAAGAACTACAGATCGATTTCCCTTCTGAGCCGCGTCTACGTGGTGGAGTCATTACGAATCGTCTCGCACGCAGACTTGACGACTTCCAGCCTCCCGAACAAGCCGGTTTCCGAAAAGGCTTTAGTACAATGGACCACATACTCACCCTTCGGCAAATTGTACAGAAGATAGAGGTGTACAATCCGCCACTTTGCCTTGCGTATGTGGACTCGATATATATATCGAAGTGCTGAAGTGTTTGTACAGTAGAGCTACGATGGCTATCCGAGTACAGAATCAGACTACGAAACCTATCCAACTGCAGACAGGTGTAAGACAAGGTGACGTTATATCCCCGAAACTCTTCACCGCTGCATTGGAAGACGTTTTCAAGCCTCTGGACTGGAAAGGATACGGTATTAACATCAATGGCGAGTACATCACTCACCTTCGATTTGCCGACAATATAGTCCTTATGGCAGAATCGCTGGAGGACCTAAGCACTATGCTCAATGACCTCAATAGTGTCTACCAACGGATAGGTCTTAAGATGAACATGGACAAAACAAAAATCATGTTTAATGTCCATGTCACACCTATGCCGGTAGTTGTTGGGAGCACTAAGCTCGAAGTTGTTGACGAGTATGTTTACCTGGGACAAATAGTCCGACTAAGGTAAGTTCAACTTCGACCGAGAGGTCAATCGACGGATTCAACTCGGCTGGGCAGCGTTCGGGAAACTACGACACATCTTCTAGTTAGACGTACCTCAAAACCTGAAAACGCAACTGTACAACCAGTGCGTGTTGCCAGTGATGACTTACGAATCTGAGACGTGGTCCTTCATTGCTGGCCGTATGAGGAAGCTCAAAGTCGCTCAGGCAGCTATGGAGAGGGCTATGCTGGGGGTTTCTCTGCGTGATATACTTAGAAATGAGGATATCCGCAGTAGAATTAGAGTAACCGACATAGCCCAACGGATTAGTAAGCTGAAGTGGCAGTGGGCCGGCTACATAGCTCGAAGAATCGACAACCGATGGGGAAAAAAGGTTCTCGAGTGGCAGCCTCGGTACAGGTAGGCGAAGTGTAGGGCGTCCCCCCCACTAGATGGAGTGATGACCTGGTAAGACATGCAGGAAGTCGATGGATGCAGGTGGCTCAGGACCGTGCTTTGTGGCATTGCTTGGGAGAGGCCGATGTTCAGCAGTGGACTTATGAAAGGCTATAATGATGATGATGATGATATAAGGAAGCTTAAAATCTCTCAGCAAGTTATATGAAGAGTGATCTTTCTGCATAATAAAATCCATAATGTGAGTATCAGTCTTAGAAGAAGAGTAATGATTGATTGGAGTGCATAATGTTGTTTACATTATGTATTTCAATCAAACTGGCTAAGCCATGTTTTGCCTGTTGTTATACGCAATAGTGTGATAAAATTATAATGATTTTGTCATATTATTTGAATAATCTATAACCTTTACAGTTTCGCACTGAGATGTAAAATGCAGGGCGACCTCATAATAAATTAAAGATAAAAAAAATAATTAGCCACGATTTGCGTAACATACTACCTTTTAAAAAGGAGTAAGATCGTTTCTTGAAGGTCCCTAAGTCGTATCAGTCTCGAAAAATCGCCGGTGGTAAACGATTTCACGAAGTAGTCGTGCGAGGAAGAAAACTCCCAGTAAATGGCACAGGAGTGGACCGCTAAGCATCCAGATGATGTGGATGGTAATGTAAGTTTGTCGCAATGTGCGTTGGTGAAATTTAGGGACTGCAATTAATCTAAACAATTCCTCAGAGCGCTCTTCGTGGTAAAGACGATAGAAAATACAAAGGGATGCAACATCTCTTCGCAGTCCGTGAATCGAATCTATCGGAAAGAACTTATCTAGTTTGAAGAGCATCCTCCGCCCTTCATCAATTGCGTTCATTATTCCTGGCACCACTAATGTCAATACTACTACTCCTAACACCCACTACACTAGGAAAGAAATACCACTGTCGGGGTTTGGATGTTTGTCCTTGTGACTGCCCCCACGATACAGAAGAAATTCCTAGAGTGGAGGTAAGGTTTTTTTAAGGGAAAGAAAGAAAGAAAAAGAGTAGTAGTGTTACCCGGGCACGACGCTCTTGTCGTACAGCTCGCCCTCCGGCGTGAGGAAGGTGAAGTACTCGTCCCTGGTGACGTGCAGCAGGTCGGGCGAGCGCAGCGCGTCCAGCACGGCGGCCAGCGCCGGCGCGCCCAGCGCCGCGGGGTTGGCGCGCACCACGCTCGCCACCACGTTCCACGCACTCTGCGCACGCACACCAACATTACTCTGTTCCATGCCAGCCGGGACAACAGACAAACACTTTTATGTAACTACTACATGGTAAAGTTACGCTCAATTTTCAGTATCACGGGCATCATATGCAATGGAAAAAAGGTCACAGGGGGGGGGGGGGGGGGCTGAGGTGTTTGCTCTGATGTCATAGTTACCAAAGACTGCCTTCAATTTCTAGTTACATTAGGACGTCAAACACCTCGATCACCCCCGTGTCCATGGGTGCTGTTTAGTTTAATTCCATGTATAGTATTCGTGTAAATATAAGAAATCATTATCTATTTTGTAGTTTTTTTTTTCAATTTTATCAACATTTCATTCAAGACTATATATTCCGTTATAATTATGCTTAGAATAAAGTATTCTAGCTTATTATAGTAATGGTTGTATTCGACCATCAAGATACCTCTGACGCATATTTTCGTAAAACGCTATGGAGGGATTGTCATTAAAAATTATAATTTTGCTCTGTAGTGCACTAAATAAAGACTTAATTTTTCTAAAGCTGTAATTTTCTGCGAATAATATACTCACATCGTTTCGATATCGACCTTGCAAAAATCCTAAAGCATGAAGTTTTATACGCGTATCGTTTATGCCCTCTTAAATCAAATAGCTAAACATAAAATAGTATTCAATATATCTGCATTCTTAAAACACAATAAATGCATACCTCAGTGGGCGTGTAGCCGATAATGTAGGTATTCTTGAGGTTGCTAGCATAGCGGCCAACTAAGTCCCTAGGGTCGAGTCGCATATATGATACCACACTGAACCAGGCCCGTTTATTCACAGCCACCGCTATGGGATGGTGGCAGCTCGGCAGCACGTCCAACGCTAGACGTTCGCGATCCTCAGATGGGTAATCTGAAAAGATTTTAATAAATAAAATATATTTATTAATCTTTCATTAATTACAACTATTTCTATTCAATAATTACAAGCTACCCAACGTCCAAAGCTAAACATAGGCCTCCCTCATAGATTGCCTCATAGGAAGGATATTTGCCATAGCTGACTCACTTGGCAGGCGAGTTGGCAACTGCAGCTTTCTATTATTTAAAGTTGTTCACAGGAAAATGCTGCAGTTCATTTTCCTGTCGCCTCTTACGACACCCCCAAGACAATATGGAGTAGTATATCTCTTACATCACATCAACACTACACGCTAAAATGTATTAATGCTGCGTTATTTACTTTCTCAGTTTTATTTTTTCAATAAAATCCTAAATCTTTTCAGATAAAATATAATCTAAATATATCCCTCCTTGCATTGCTGTATGTAACACTTTATCACAATTAGTGCAGCCATAACAAAGATTAGCCCGGAAGGATAGACGGACAACTTTTGTAAATGATTATTTAATCTTAACACACAAATAACCAGCTCAACTTAATATAAGGCAGTTTTTTAATATTACAGACTGACAATTTAATATTATACATTATATGTAAAATATTATCCGCATTAGCCATGTTGCAGCTATATCAATTGCATAGTTGTGTACCACGAATGGGTCGGCTCGACTGGGGAAGGACCACGCTCTCAGAGAATACCAGCATAAATAGCAGCTAAATGCTGCTGTGTTTCGTGAGTGGTAGGTGAGTGTAGAGAACCGGAGACCCTTTTACTGGAAAAGAGGCATTGCATCTTGGTCCTCACAGGTGACATCTGCATTTTGATTTGCAACGAGAATAGATCTACATCTACATGTCTATGGGCCACAGCAATCACTCACCACCAGGTGGGCTATAAAAAAGGTGATCATTATCAAAATAAATGATGATAATACTCATACTAAATTATGACCAGATTAATATCTGAAGCTTCACTGCAAACGGATACGTATTGAGCCGCGCCATTTTGCACATTTTGAAAAGTAAAATACGAGGTCAGTGTAATATGAATAAACACTAGAAAAATTAATACTATATACAATAAGTGATTTAAGTAACATTAATTACTTTTTAAATATATCATTATTGCTAGAAAAGCATTACAGTGAAACTCACCCCTAAATGAACAAAGAGCTTGTACACAATCTAATATCATCTTCCCAGTCACTTCAGGTCCCTTTTCTTCAGGAGGTGTCTTCTCTTTGACGGAGAAGATTTTGCCCTCTTCCAGCACGTCGTTCAACTTTAGTGCTAAATATCTTGCTAGTTGAGCTCTGTCTTCTTTGGCAAGCAATGATTTCACTTCCTCTATTGCTGTGTTTCGCACTGATTTGGCGGTTGATAGTAAGGTAAGTATAAACGCTCTATACACAGGTGAGTTCCTCTCGCTGGCAACACCTTGGTAGTTTTCCAACACTGTTCTGCATAGCAACACCACCTGTATGAGGACTATAAAGGGGTAAATGTTATAGTGCAATTGAACATTTTGCAGTAATAAAAACAAAAACAAATATAATTACATAAATATATCTTAAAACAGTGTAAAATATTTTGTGATAAAATCAATTATTGTTCATTGTCATCATCATTATCAATGTCATTTTAGTCCACAAATATTCAAGATCACACCACAGGCCAGGCTTAAGAAATTAATAAATGCCAATGGATAAGCGTGCGCGCGCGCGCGCGCGCGCGTGCGTGCGTGCGTGCGTGTGTGTGTGTGTGTGTGTGTGCGCGCGTGTGTGCGTGTGTGTGTGTGTGTGTGCGCGTGTGCGCGCGCGCGTGTGTGTGTGCCTTAGTTTACATTACTACTATACCAATATCGCGAATAATATATGAAAGAATATAGGCCAAATTGAAACACAAAATATTGTTACATCAAAAACTAATTTTTAGTAGTCGGTAGGATTTCTTTTCTATCCTTCTGGATTATTACCACTCTTTACCTTGTACACACACACACACACACATTACACAATTCTGTTGAAAGTAAACTGTTTTCTGACTCGAAGTGTAAGAGAAGCAGTGAGGCATTTAATGTTAAATCTCAGGGTGACAATGAATTTGTGTTTTAAGTTGATCGGAGGTGTCTAAGGTCTGCAGGTCTGCAGTAGCCAATTACCATCAGGTGATATGTTAGCTCAAGGAAAATATAATAAAAATGGTATAAAAGTTACATGAAATGATGTGTATGACCATCGATATATATGTACTACGCACTAGATTTCGCATGCCGAACATTGACTATGTTCAAATGAACTGTACTGCAATCCGCACACTAAACTGAATATTGCGTAAATTAAAGATAACATAAGATAGTTATTATTACATTTTATTTAGAAATATGTTTGTTTAGATTAAAATAAGAGTATTTTATATTAAATTCTTTGAATTTGATATAAAATACTACTTAAATTGAATTACCAAAATTGACACTTTAATTACATAACACTAATTACAATCTAAAACCACACTAATAATAAAACACAATCACTTTAGTTCGCAGTTATTTCGCTTCGAAGTATTCTCTTGTATCGCCAATTCAATACTGCCTTGGTCGTGGTCTATACCTGCCTTATATAGGGCCTCAGATAGTTTCCAGAACCTTCTACTGTAGCGACATCTAGAATGTTCGAGTACATATCGGTCCCGAAATTTCTAGAAGGATCTTTACTCTCCTAGTTCTGCTACTCGACACTAGAGGGCGCTAGTGGTATTTAGTGTTGCCATATACAAGACATTATTTATTTTATATTATAGGCGGGCAACAATATTTATTTTATATTAATATTTTACTTTATATTAAATTAGTCTTCGCGCATACGTGACACTACTATCTCCCGCGCATGCGCGAAGACATAGAGTAGTGCACAATTTTTGTTTGGAAAAGCTTCTCTAGTACGTAGTACATATAACTCAATGTGTATGACGAATAAAGTTACATATACTATAAAATGATTATGTTATGTTATATCTGGTTGAGCCATGCTGCAGCTATATTATACTTGTAGCATTTATGGGTCAGCTCGACCGGGGTAGGACTACGCTCTCAAATAATTCGAACGTAAAATAACAGTTTAATGCGGCTGCGTTTTGTGAAGTGAGTGTAGAGAACCAGATATCCATTTTACTGGAAACGAGGCATTCCACCATCGTAGTCCTCAGGGATGACATCTGCATTTTGATTTTTAATTGAGGATAAATGCAGATGTCTACAGATCACAGCATTCACTTACCATCAGGTGGGATATGTGCTCGTTTGTTAACCTTATTCTATAACAAATGGTAAAATTATTATTTTTTTAAAACCGACTTCAACATAAATGAGAACATCGTCAATGTAGTTGAAGTCAATTAAATACGCATTATTAAGGATAACTCAAAAACTACTGGACAGATATTGATCAAATCTATATGGGACTACATGAGAAGCACCAGCTTTCAAATAAAGAAAGAATCATCAAAATCAGTTCACCTAGAAAAAGTTCTGAGGTAACACATATTAAAAAACCAGTTGAATTGAGAACCTCCTCCTTTTTTTGAAGTCGATTGAATAAAAGGCGGTTTTGTATGGACCTCAAAATACTTAGTACTAAAGATAATATCTAGCGGGTCAGTATAAAGGTAAAAATAAATCCAAGTTACCGTCGTCATGGGTGGCACTGAGCACTCTATCATGCAGCAGAACATGTTTATCTGGGTGCACCAGCGTCGCCCACACCGCTCCCTTGCCCGGTAGCTCTCGTGCAGTGTCCAGTAACGTCAGTCCCAGCATAGCACTGATGCCTTCGCTCACCACCAGATGCTGTATACATATGCATTATACAACATATAAAGTGATTAACGCACATCCTCAGACACCCCAATTAGTATATTATGTTATGATCATAATACATACACTGACTTTTCGGTCGGTTGGCATTCGTTGTCTCATTAAAATAAACTAATGATCTAATAAGTCCCCACAAAAACAAGTCAAAAGGCGTCAAATCAGCTGGTCTAGGAGGTCAATGGACAGGGCACAGGCCTGCCGCGACCGAGCGCTCTCCGAACACTGTATTTGTAAAGACTTTAAAATGCTTGAAATAGGGTTCATTTTTCTTTATTTTGTATTGAATGACGGAATTTGTATTAAAACAAATAAAACTGCAATTTTAAAACTCTTACTGCCTTGAGTTATGGTCCATTTCAGTTTGTTTTGACTGTACAGGTTTAGTTTGACTGTAATTTACGCAGTTTTAATTATTTTTAGGAAAAAAATTACCTACAATAAAAGTAATAGAAATCGATTCAGTAAACGATTCTGAACGAACTACTTTCAGAATGTGCGTTAATTATGTTACGTGTTGTATATATGCAATATACAAAGTTTTATTGTTAGGACAACCATATAGAGTAGACATTTTTAATTATCTATTCTCTTGTTTTCGACTTTGATTGATTAGACTACCCTCAGATTACATTGTATAAGCATTTAGTCAAGTATTAAAAAAGTAATTAATTACGAGTATATTATATCACATATCTCACTATTTCATTCTGAAAAAAAAATAGATAAAATATATTTATTTATTCATTGATCCATTGCAGCCTATCAAGCGTCCACGGCTATACATAATATTATCATAGCTTCTCCCATAGATTGGCTCATAAGAGTGATATTTGCCATATCTCCCATATCTGCCATAGTTGCCACGTTTGCCAGAGGGATTGGCAATCGCAGTTTTTTATTATTTTATTATTACGTTGTTATCAGAAAGATGCTGCTTCCCATATATACCATTTGAACCAAACAGTTTGCTTCATCGTTTGTCATGCATACTGCATAAGAATGGAACCTTGTCTTTCTACCTTATTAAAATGTGCGTTTGAAGACGCAAGAGTGAATAGGCTTTTGTTAAGTCAGTCTGCTTTACCATCTTGCATCAGCTCTAATCAAGCACTGGCTTAGAAAATTTAAAATAAATACCATTATAAATCGGGTATGGGTATGTTAAATCCGTGTTCAAGAAATTGCATCAAACTGGATGCCTTAAGCTATCCATAAGCAATGAGATTCCATTTGCCAATTGATTGCTATTAAAAACCCTCTATAACCAACCATTACATTCAAGCAATACACATCTCTTTCTTTCTTTGCATTTGTAAGTCATAAGGAATTATCTATTAAATTATTAATATGTTTAAAAACTTCTTCACAATATGCTGGTGCGTCACAATGCAAAGTTTTTGGAAGATTTTATTGACAGCTTAAACCAGAGGACCAGTCGATAACGACAAAATAACTTAAGGATTATATCAAGATCGAAGCACTTGTTTTGTCGTTTCCAGTCGCCTTTTCGCGCAGTCACTTAATAAACAAAATGGAATCCCTTTTATGTTTTACCATCCATTTCAAACCATTATTTAATCGATAAAACAGGAGCAACATTCTGTAACGGTCAAGTTCACCAAATTTAGCGACAAAACTCATTACGCGTGCGATTTACTAGGAGCTTTCTTCCTCACATTACTTCGTTGTAGAATGGTTTATCGTTGGTGATTTTCCGGACCAATACGACTTATGAACCTTCAAGACATAGACATGGACATGCATTTATTCAATAACTTACACTCGTACAGTTTTGATACAGAAAATAAATTGATACACAAAAACATCAAATACAAAAATAAATAAGAACAACAGACATAAAGTTATTCGATTGGAAGAGTGATGTGATGTTGAAAAGGGCATTGACTCAACATAATGCTATCATATGGTTGTGGTAGCGTTGGTTTTAAGCAATACTCATTAAGGTTAGACTTGGCCGCGAGGATAGTTAGACACCGAACATAAGTGTTGCCAAATGTAGCGCTCTTAATTGGGACATTCTTAATAACTTTGATTTGTTTAAGAAGAGACCAACGTGAGTTCGTGGGAAAATGTGGTGCATATATCTGGTACAAGCATTTTGGATCATCTGAATTATTCAGAGAGTTTTCGAAAGTAGCCTTGGTCCGTATACCGTATTGGCACAGTTTAGCCTGGAGAGTACAAGGGAGACACAGAAACGAGCTTACGTTTTATCAAAGAGCCAGCAACGCACCTGCAATTACCTTGGTGTTGCAGTTGTCCATGGGCGACAATCAATACTTACCATCAGATGAGCCGCATGGTCGCGTGCCCTCTCTCTGCTTTTATTTAAAAAAAAAACAGTCTTGATAAACTCTCGTAGCATCTGTAAGTGTATCACTGCAATCGCTTATTGGTGTTGTCACCTGCAGCGGCTGGTGCGCGGCGCGCTCGACGGCGGCGAGCAGGGCGGGGCGCAGCGCGTCGCACTGCGCGCGCGACACCAGCGACACGTACGCAGTGCGCACAGGCTGCGTGCTGCATGTGCAAGTGTATCACTGTAATCGCTTATTGGTGTTGTGACCTGCAGCGGCTGGTGCGCGGCGCGCTCGACGGCGGCGAGCAGGGCGGGGCGCAGCGCGTCGCACTGCGCGCGCGACACCAGCGACACGTACGCAGTGCGCACAGGCTGCGTGCTGCATGTGCAAGTGTATCACTGTAATCGCTTATTGGTGTTGTGACCTGCAGCGGCTGGTGCGCGGCGCGCTCGACGGCGGCGAGCAGGGCGGGGCGCAGCGCGTCGCACTGCGCGCGCGACACCAGCGACACGTACGCAGTGCGCACAGGCTGCGTGCTGCATGTGCAAGTGTATCACTGTAATCGCTTATTGGTGTTGTGACCTGCAGCGGCTGGTGCGCGGCGCGCTCGACGGCGGCGAGCAGGGCGGGGCGCAGCGCGTCGCACTGCGCGCGCGACACCAGCGACACGTACGCAGTGCGCACAGGCTGCGTGCTGCATGTGCAAGTGTATCACTGTAATCGCTTATTGGTGTTGTGACCTGCAGCGGCTGGTGCGCGGCGCGCTCGACGGCGGCGAGCAGGGCGGGGCGCAGCGCGTCGCACTGCGCGCGCGACACCAGCGACACGTACGCAGTGCGCACAGGCTGCGTGCTGCATGTGCAAGTGTATCACTGTAATCGCTTATTGGTGTTGTCACCTGCAGCGGCTGGTGCGCGGCGCGCTCGACGGCGGCGAGCAGGGCGGGGCGCAGCGCGTCGCACTGCGCGCGCGACACCAGCGACACGTACGCAGTGCGCACAGGCTGCGTGCTGCATGTGCAAGTGTATCACTGTAATCGCTTATTGGTGTTGTGACCTGCAGCGGCTGGTGCGCGGCGCGCTCGACGGCGGCGAGCAGGGCGGGGCGCAGCGCGTCGCACTGCGCGCGCGACACCAGCGACACGTACGCAGTGCGCACAGGCTGCGTGCTGCATGTGCAAGTGTATCACTGTAATCGCTTATTGGTGTTGTGACCTGCAGCGGCTGGTGCGCGGCGCGCTCGACGGCGGCGAGCAGGGCGGGGCGCAGCGCGTCGCACTGCGCGCGCGACACCAGCGACACGTACGCAGTGCGCACAGGCTGCGTGCTGCATGTGCAAGTGTATCACTGTAATCGCTTATTGGTGTTGTGACCTGCAGCGGCTGGTGCGCGGCGCGCTCGACGGCGGCGAGCAGGGCGGGGCGCAGCGCGTCGCACTGCGCGCGCGACACCAGCGACACGTACGCAGTGCGCACAGGCTGCGTGCTGCATGTGCAAGTGTATCACTGTAATCGCTTATTGGTGTTGTCACCTGCAGCGGCTGGTGCGCGGCGCGCTCGACGGCGGCGAGCAGGGCGGGGCGCAGCGCGTCGCACTGCGCGCGCGACACCAGCGACACGTACGCAGTGCGCACAGGCTGCGTGCTGCATGTGCAAGTGTATCACTGTAATCGCTTATTGGTGTTGTGACCTGCAGCGGCTGGTGCGCGGCGCGCTCGACGGCGGCGAGCAGGGCGGGGCGCAGCGCGTCGCACTGCGCGCGCGACACCAGCGACACGTACGCAGTGCGCACAGGCTGCGTGCTGCATGTGCAAGTGTATCACTGTAATCGCTTATTGGTGTTGTGACCTGCAGCGGCTGGTGCGCGGCGCGCTCGACGGCGGCGAGCAGGGCGGGGCGCAGCGCGTCGCACTGCGCGCGCGACACCAGCGACACGTACGCAGTGCGCACAGGCTGCGTGCTGCATGTGCAAGTGTATCACTGTAATCGCTTATTGGTGTTGTGACCTGCAGCGGCTGGTGCGCGGCGCGCTCGACGGCGGCGAGCAGGGCGGGGCGCAGCGCGTCGCACTGCGCGCGCGACACCAGCGACACGTACGCAGTGCGCACAGGCTGCGTGCTGCATGTGCAAGTGTATCACTGTAATCGCTTATTGGTGTTGTCACCTGCAGCGGCTGGTGCGCGGCGCGCTCGACGGCGGCGAGCAGGGCGGGGCGCAGCGCGTCGCACTGCGCGCGCGAGGCGCCGCGCCGCGCCGCGCGCGACACCAGCGACACGTACGCCGTGCGCACAGGCTGCGTGCTGCATGTGCAAGTGTATCACTGTAATCGCTTATTGGTGTTGTGACCTGCAGCGGCTGGTGCGCGGCGCGCTCGACGGCGGCGAGCAGGGCGGGGCGCAGCGCGTCGCACTGCGCGCGCGACACCAGCGACACGTACGCAGTGCGCACAGGCTGCGTGCTGCATGTGCAAGTGTATCACTGTAATCGCTTATTGGTGTTGTGACCTGCAGCGGCTGGTGCGCGGCGCGCTCGACGGCGGCGAGCAGGGCGGGGCGCAGCGCGTCGCACTGCGCGCGCGACACCAGCGACACGTACGCAGTGCGCACAGGCTGCGTGCTGCATGTGCAAGTGTATCACTGTAATCGCTTATTGGTGTTGTCACCTGCAGCGGCTGGTGCGCGGCGCGCTCGACGGCGGCGAGCAGGGCGGGGCGCAGCGCGTCGCACTGCGCGCGCGACACCAGCGACACGTACGCAGTGCGCACAGGCTGCGTGCTGCATGTGCAAGTGTATCACTGTAATCGCTTATTGGTGTTGTGACCTGCAGCGGCTGGTGCGCGGCGCGCTCGACGGCGGCGAGCAGGGCGGGGCGCAGCGCGTCGCACTGCGCGCGCGAGGCGCCGCGCCGCGCCGCGCGCGACACCAGCGACACGTACGCCGTGCGCACAGGCTGCGTGCTGCATGTGCAAGTGTATCACTGTAATCGCTTATTGGTGTTGTGACCTGCAGCGGCTGGTGCGCGGCGCGCTCGACGGCGGCGAGCAGGGCGGGGCGCAGCGCGTCGCACTGCGCGCGCGACACCAGCGACACGTACGCAGTGCGCACAGGCTGCGTGCTGCATGTGCAAGTGTATCACTGTAATCGCTTATTGGTGTTGTCACCTGCAGCGGCTGGTGCGCGGCGCGCTCGACGGCGGCGAGCAGGGCGGGGCGCAGCGCGTCGCACTGCGCGCGCGACACCAGCGACACGTACGCAGTGCGCACAGGCTGCGTGCTGCATGTGCAAGTGTATCACTGTAATCGCTTATTGGTGTTGTGACCTGCAGCGGCTGGTGCGCGGCGCGCTCGACGGCGGCGAGCAGGGCGGGGCGCAGCGCGTCGCACTGCGCGCGCGACACCAGCGACACGTACGCAGTGCGCACAGGCTGCGTGCTGCATGTGCAAGTGTATCACTGTAATCGCTTATTGGTGTTGTGACCTGCAGCGGCTGGTGCGCGGCGCGCTCGACGGCGGCGAGCAGGGCGGGGCGCAGCGCGTCGCACTGCGCGCGCGACACCAGCGACACGTACGCAGTGCGCACAGGCTGCGTGCTGCATGTGCAAGTGTATCACTGTAATCGCTTATTGGTGTTGTCACCTGCAGCGGCTGGTGCGCGGCGCGCTCGACGGCGGCGAGCAGGGCGGGGCGCAGCGCGTCGCACTGCGCGCGCGACACCAGCGACACGTACGCAGTGCGCACAGGCTGCGTGCTGCATGTGCAAGTGTATCACTGTAATCGCTTATTGGTGTTGTGACCTGCAGCGGCTGGTGCGCGGCGCGCTCGACGGCGGCGAGCAGGGCGGGGCGCAGCGCGTCGCACTGCGCGCGCGAGGCGCCGCGCCGCGCCGCGCGCGACACCAGCGACACGTACGCCGTGCGCACAGGCTGCGTGCTGCATGTGCAAGTGTATCACTGTAATCGCTTATTGGTGTTGTGACCTGCAGCGGCTGGTGCGCGGCGCGCTCGACGGCGGCGAGCAGGGCGGGGCGCAGCGCGTCGCACTGCGCGCGCGACACCAGCGACACGTACGCAGTGCGCACAGGCTGCGTGCTGCATGTGCAAGTGTATCACTGTAATCGCTTATTGGTGTTGTGACCTGCAGCGGCTGGTGCGCGGCGCGCTCGACGGCGGCGAGCAGGGCGGGGCGCAGCGCGTCGCACTGCGCGCGCGACACCAGCGACACGTACGCAGTGCGCACAGGCTGCGTGCTGCATGTGCAAGTGTATCACTGTAATCGCTTATTGGTGTTGTCACCTGCAGCGGCTGGTGCGCGGCGCGCTCGACGGCGGCGAGCAGGGCGGGGCGCAGCGCGTCGCACTGCGCGCGCGACACCAGCGACACGTACGCAGTGCGCACAGGCTGCGTGCTGCATGTGCAAGTGTATCACTGTAATCGCTTATTGGTGTTGTCACCTGCAGCGGCTGGTGCGCGGCGCGCTCGACGGCGGCGAGCAGGGCGGGGCGCAGCGCGTCGCACTGCGCGCGCGACACCAGCGACACGTACGCAGTGCGCACAGGCTGCGTGCTGCATGTGCAAGTGTATCACTGTAATCGCTTATTGGTGTTGTCACCTGCAGCGGCTGGTGCGCGGCGCGCTCGACGGCGGCGAGCAGGGCGGGGCGCAGCGCGTCGCACTGCGCGCGCGACACCAGCGACACGTACGCAGTGCGCACAGGCTGCGTGCTGCATGTGCAAGTGTATCACTGTAATCGCTTATTGGTGTTGTGACCTGCAGCGGCTGGTGCGCGGCGCGCTCGACGGCGGCGAGCAGGGCGGGGCGCAGCGCGTCGCACTGCGCGCGCGACACCAGCGACACGTACGCAGTGCGCACAGGCTGCGTGCTGCATGTGCAAGTGTATCACTGTAATCGCTTATTGGTGTTGTGACCTGCAGCGGCTGGTGCGCGGCGCGCTCGACGGCGGCGAGCAGGGCGGGGCGCAGCGCGTCGCACTGCGCGCGCGACACCAGCGACACGTACGCAGTGCGCACAGGCTGCGTGCTGCATGTGCAAGTGTATCACTGTAATCGCTTATTGGTGTTGTGACCTGCAGCGGCTGGTGCGCGGCGCGCTCGACGGCGGCGAGCAGGGCGGGGCGCAGCGCGTCGCACTGCGCGCGCGACACCAGCGACACGTACGCAGTGCGCACAGGCTGCGTGCTGCATGTGCAAGTGTATCACTGTAATCGCTTATTGGTGTTGTCACCTGCAGCGGCTGGTGCGCGGCGCGCTCGACGGCGGCGAGCAGGGCGGGGCGCAGCGCGTCGCACTGCGCGCGCGACACCAGCGACACGTACGCCGTGCGCACAGGCTGCGTGCTGCATGTGCAAGTGTATCACTGTAATCGCTTATTGGTGTTGTGACCTGCAGCGGCTGGTGCGCGGCGCGCTCGACGGCGGCGAGCAGGGCGGGGCGCAGCGCGTCGCACTGCGCGCGCGACACCAGCGACACGTACGCAGTGCGCACAGGCTGCGTGCTGCATGTGCAAGTGTATCACTGTAATCGCTTATTGGTGTTGTGACCTGCAGCGGCTGGTGCGCGGCGCGCTCGACGGCGGCGAGCAGGGCGGGGCGCAGCGCGTCGCACTGCGCGCGCGAGGCGCCGCGCCGCGCCGCGCGCGACACCAGCGACACGTACGCCGTGCGCACAGGCTGCGTGCTGCATGTGCAAGTGTATCACTGTAATCGCTTATTGGTGTTGTCACCTGCAGCGGCTGGTGCGCGGCGCGCTCGACGGCGGCGAGCAGGGCGGGGCGCAGCGCGTCGCACTGCGCGCGCGACACCAGCGACACGTACGCCGTGCGCACAGGCTGCGTGCTGCATGTGCAAGTGTATCACTGTAATCGCTTATTGGTGTTGTGACCTGCAGCGGCTGGTGCGCGGCGCGCTCGACGGCGGCGAGCAGGGCGGGGCGCAGCGCGTCGCACTGCGCGCGCGACACCAGCGACACGTACGCAGTGCGCACAGGCTGCGTGCTGCATGTGCAAGTGTATCACTGTAATCGCTTATTGGTGTTGTGACCTGCAGCGGCTGGTGCGCGGCGCGCTCGACGGCGGCGAGCAGGGCGGGGCGCAGCGCGTCGCACTGCGCGCGCGACACCAGCGACACGTACGCCGTGCGCACAGGCTGCGTGCTGCATGTGCAAGTGTATCACTGTAATCGCTTATTGGTGTTGTGACCTGCAGCGGCTGGTGCGCGGCGCGCTCGACGGCGGCGAGCAGGGCGGGGCGCAGCGCGTCGCACTGCGCGCGCGAGGCGCCGCGCCGCGCCGCGCGCGACACCAGCGACACGTACGCCGTGCGCACAGGCTGCGTACTGCTCTTTGCCGATTGGTTTTTCTGTAAATGCCCATATTATGTTTAACCTATACTACATACACTATTTACAAAATAGTACTAGTAGTAATATTACTATTACTATTTTACAACGTGGTAGAACCACGCGGCAGCTTTTGCTGTCGCACGGATGGGTCGGCTCGAACCGGGGTGGTACCACGACCTCACAGAATACCAGCGTGAAGTAGGGGTTTACCTCTGCGTTTCGCTTGGTGAGTGCAGGTGGCCAGAGGCCCTTTTTACTGGAAATGAGGCATTCCATCTTAGTCCTCACGGGTGACAACGCATCTACATTTTGATTTGTAATAGAGGATAGATGTAGATGTCTAAAGAACGCAGCAACCACTTACCATCAGGTGGACTGTGTGCTCGTTTGTCACCCTTTTCTTATAAAAAATATATATATATATATATATATATCATATCATATGACTGCCTCGTTGGTCTAGCGGTTGCAGTAGTGCGACTGCTGATCATGAGGTCCCGGGTTCGAATCCCGGGTCGGGCCAAAAAATCATTTTTGAATTTTTACATCAAGAAATTCTCAGTAGCTACCCGGAATCAGGAAGTTGGCGGTGTGTCACTCCCGTGCCTCGGAAAGCACGTAAAGCCGTTGGTCCTGCGCCTGATCTCTCTCCGGTCGTGTCGGTTTACCGTCCCATCGGGCTATGAGAGTGAGGAAATAAAAAGTGCACCGGTGCTTACGCATACACTTGGGCACTATAATCCTGTCCTGCGTAGATGGCTAGTCTTTAAGACTGACCACGGTGGCCGAAATTCGGTCTGGAGGACATTATTATTATTATATCATATACTATGTAAATCTAGTATATGCTGCAGCAATATAACGGTTATAGCTCGAATGGGTCCACACGATCGAAGAGGGATCACGCTCGCACAAAATACGAGCGTAAAATAGCAGCTTAATGCTGTTGTGTTTCGTATAGTGAGTGTAGAAAACTGTATACCCATTTTACTGAAAAAGAGGCATTCCATCTCATTTTACTGAAAAAGAGGCATTCCATCTTAGACCTCAGCGATGAAAACGCACCTGCATTTTGATACTTAGTCAAGGATATATGTAAATATCTATGGGCCACAGCATCCCCTTACCATCAGGTGGATTGTGTGCTCGTTTGTCACACTTATTCTACAAAAGAAAATACTAGAAAGAAATCATTAAGAAAATACTACTTCAGTGATCACTTAAAACCTTGTTTTAGTTGCTTATGTGAGAATATGAGCTGCAAACAGCAGCTAATATGTGTTAATCTTAAGACATTTAAGTGATCCGGCTCAGAGGACCATACATTAAAATGAATGAATGAGATCAGGATTGAATAAATTACCGAATTTATTTCTCAATTAAATAAAATCAAGAGACTGTTACAATTTATCACTAGCTTTTGATCAGCTTTTGCTGTCGCACGGATGGGCCGGCTCGAACCGGGGTGGTACCACGACCTCACAGAATACCAGTGTGAAGTAGAAGTTTACCTCTGCGTTTCGCTTGGTGAGTGCAGGTGGCCGGAGGCCCTTTTTACTAGAAATGAGTCATTCCATCTTAGTACTCCTGGTAAACTTAAAATGTTTGTGTTAAGGGTGAATCACAACAGTAGCCGAATAGCGTTTTCGAATCCACGACCTTTTGTGCACGCGGTTCACACCCTGCTATTAGACTACTGTTATTTACAAAAATAGTATGCAATTATAATTAAGTTTACAAAATTATCATCAATCTTTATATTAAATAAATTTTCATATGTTTTTCAAGACTGTTTTCTCGAATATGATAACTTTTTTATTGAAAATGGGCTCACTCTTGACTAGACCGAGAGCAAAGATGTACGATTTAGTGAGTTTAGAAAGTTATTAACATTATAGGTGTAGTATATTTATATTAAATATCTTTATATATAAAATTACGTGTCACGTTGTTTGTCCGCGATGGACTCCTAAACTATTGAACTGATTTCAAGGAAATTTTGCACACTATGTGCATTTTGGTCCAACTTGAGAGATAGGATAGTTTTTATCCCGATAAATGACCCTCAAAATTTTTCCCACTTTTACACTTATTATTATAAAATAACGATTAAAGAAAATCATCTATGAAAAATGCACTAATCACATAAGAAGACTTAAATATAGGAAAAAAAATATTGTTATCATTGATCAGTATCTAATAATTTATATATAAAAAAATACATAAATAAAAAAATAATATACTTAACTTCACGCACAATCCCTGACGGGGTAGCCAGAGAGAACAGATCGCCAAGTGTCACGATCCTTACATACCTCTTTCGCTTCTTTCAGATTCATTATCTTCTTCATACATGCACGTCTAGGTATCCGAGTACTCTTGACCCTCCCCTCTTCGAGCAGTTTGCTCACATGGTCTTCGAAAGTTAGTCTCGGTCTACCTCGACACCTTTTAATATTAACTTTCGCGCTATATATTTTCTTCACCATTCGGTCTTCACTCATTCGCTCAACGTGCCCAAACCATCGAAGCACGCCCTTATCAATTTTTGTGATAAGGTCATCTTTCAAACCTGCCATATTGCGAATCTCTTCGTTTCGCTTTTGGTCGGCCATGGTAACGCCGCACATTTTACGAAGAGATCGCATCTCCACTGCATTCAGCTTGCTTTTATGCTTCTTCTGGCACACCCAGGTTTCGCTGCCATATAACAAAGTCGGTACCAACACTGCGTTATGTATTGCAAGGCGTGCACTCTTCACTACGCCTTGCCTTTTGACTAACGCAGTCAGGGCACCATTGACTTTGTTCCCGGCAGCGACACGCCTGTCCACATCTAAATCACATCTTCCATCCCGGCTAAAAGCACTCCCCAAGTATACAATTTCATTTACCTGTTCTAGACATTCCTGATTTACCCATATTTCACACTTCGTTCTCTCTTCGTCCCTTTCAAATACCAGAACCTTAGTTTTATTAGCATTCAAACGGAGACCTTTAATTTCACATTCCTCTTTCATACACGTGACTAATGCCTGCAGTTCTGCCTCTGATGGTGCAATAAGCACTGCATCATCAGCATACAGCAGACAATTTACTTTTATGTCACCCAATTTCACACCCAAACAGCTATCTTTCAGCTTCTGTAAACAGCTGTCGAGATACAGTATGAACAGCCAGGAAGACATGACACAACCCTGTTTTACGCCCGTTTGGACGCTAAACATGGGTGACAGGTCATGCCCTACCCGCACACAGGCTTTACAGTTACAGTAAAGTGACTGCACAGCCCTTAGCAATCGACCATCCACACCGTACCCCGGCAACAGTTCCCAAATTTTCTTCCTTACAACCTTATCAAATGCTTTCTCAAGATCCACAAAAGCACAGAAAATCTTCTGGTTAGCAGCCAGAAGCTTTTCCGTGATCATCCGTAGAGAAAACATTTGATCCGTGCATCCTCTTCCAGGTCTAAATCCGCATTGTGCCTCCCATAGAAATCTTTCCGATTTCTCTTGCATCCTACGTGTCAAAACCTTCGAGTAAACTTTACTTGCTAAACTGGTCAAGCTGATCGCCCGATAGCACCCGCAGTCAAAATGTGAACCTTTACCTTTATATAAAGGCACAATGACTGCGGATCGCCAATCATCCGGGACATCCCCCGTCCGCCAGCACAAATTGCACAGCAGATAAAAGCTGTCCCAGACGCGAGGCCCACCATACTTGACCATTTCAGCAGTAACTCTGTCTAGTCCCGCAGCCTTACCACATTTCAAACTTCGAATCGCACGTTCAATCTCTTTCATACTGATGACCTCAGTGTCATCGAGGTCCAGGTCTGGCGTACCAGTCACGGCGTCATCCCCGGATTCCTCACTAAGATCATCACACGCATACATTTCTCTATAAAATTCGCTCCATCGCTGCATGACGTCCGATTTTTCTGTGAGGACGTCATTAGTTCTCGAAAGCACTTTGTTCATTCTTAAGGCCGTCGCACCACTTCGGGTCCTTCCAACCTCTTTCCAGAAGAGTTTGGAGTTCTCCTTAAAGTTGTGCGACAACCTTTCGTCCGCTTCCATTCTACACCTTTCACGCATTTCCTCAATCAATGCTTTCGTGTGAACTTTCTGCAGCTTATATCTTTCTTTCATCTTCTCTCTCATATCCTTATCATTACTAGAGGCCAAGTAGTCTAACCATGCTTTCTTCTTCTTCTCTACAGCTTCTTTCACTTCATCATTCCACCATGCATCTCTTCTTTTACTACTGCCTCTTTTTATTGTTCCACACACTTCTTCCGCTGCACTTACCATTCCATCCCTAAGGTTCTGCCATGTTCTTTCCACACATTCATTTCTGCCATCGATGGTGTCAAGCTTTTCGGCTACCCTCGCATGATATTTGTCCCTAGTATCCGCTTCCTGAAGCTTCCAGCTTCGGATGCGACAGACCGACTGTGGTTCTGTTACCGCCGTCCGGTAGCGCCAACCCGCGAACAGACCCCTAAATCTAGTAATCACTAGATAGTGATCCGTTCCCAGGTCAGCACCCCTGAACACTCGCGTATCCATCACCTGTTTTCGCAGTCGGTCATCCACCAGAAACTAATCGATCATACTTCTCTCATTCTTTCTTTCTCTAGTATACATATGGATTTTCTTGTGATTAAACATAGTGTTTGTCACAAGAAGACCCTTTTCCTTGCATACCGCCAGTATAAGCTTGCCAGCACCATTAACCCTTTTATCGCCAAACTTTCCAAGCACCGACTCGTACCCTGGTCGAGCGGTACCAACCCATCCATTCAAATCACCACACACAACAATTCTTTCGTTTCCCCTAGCCAAATCTAGAACTTCGCTTACATTCTCCCAAAACTCCTCCAGCTCAGCCCTGGACGACGAAGTTACCGGCGCATAAACAGCCAAAAGGAATAACTTCGTCAGTCCCAATTTAAAGCGAACCCAGAGAAGTCTTGAGTTCACAACCTTATATTCAGTCATAACATCGACCAACCGAGACGACAGCAGCACCCCCACTCCCTGGCGGGCGCTCTCGCTCTCCGGGACTCCGGACCATAGAGCTAACGCCCCGCCAGGGAGCTCTTCAGTACCACTGCCCTTCCGTTTGGTCTCCGACATACACACGACATCTAATTCTCTTTCTTTAATTATTTCAATCAACTCATTCATCTTATCTTTCATGCCTCCTCTAACATTCCACGTGCCAACTCTGCACTCTGTCCTCCACCTTCCGCCGTGTCGGGCTGTGCGTGACGGGTGGCGGTCCCCATCGCCGCTTTGCGCGCTGCATTCCACACCAACGGGGACGAGCTGGTGTGCGTCGCTTTGGGGGGACGCCCTAACCCTCGTTGGCATGGGTGCGCAGCTGAGTAGAATTGCAGCCCTGAAAAGGGCTGGCAGGGGTCGCGACGAGCACGCTTTTACAATGACCCCCAATGAATATTAAAGCATATGATTATGCTTTAATATTAAAATAACTAAACATCTACTTTGAAGAGTAGAATAGAATAGAATCAAATCAAATGCACGAATTAAATTTTCACATAATGTTTATAATTTAACTGTTTCATTATTTACGCACCTTGAATAGTTCAAAGATTTTATCAGGTAACGGTGCTTGAAGCCTTTGTGTCCAATGGTCTAGCACGTCGAGAGCAACACACAGTGTACGCTCATGGGATTCGCTTTCCAACACACGAGTCATCTGTGACACTGTCTCGTTGAAGAGTGCTACAAAATCTTCTTCAGACACCGCTAGCCCGCTCAGTGTATTCACACCCTAAACAAGTGTTACACAATTAATGCATATCTATACCAAAATTAACATTCCATAAATATTAAACATTAATAAACTCTCAATGTTAAATCTAAGATTGCTAAATATAAGTTCTAACATAGAATAATTATTTCCTTCCCTTTGAAATGAGGTGAAATTTCATAGATCTCATAGCAGAAAGGTTAAATTGTTAGAAAAGTGTAAAAATTAAAGTTTCTTTCTAAAATATTAGTTTGTATTCATTACATTACAAATGGATAAACCAAACTACAGAGAATCCTAAAAGGAGAATTTTAAAAAATGTGTAAAAATTAAAGAACGCACTATTACCTATAGTATGTGCCAAATCGATTGAGAAAAACGGACAATGACCTTTCGGTCGTTTAACCAGGGGTTACAAACCTTCAATATATAGGCACATTTTATATGTAGTACTTTCTTTATTTATAATGATTTTTTTATAATGATTGATATAATATATATTTATTAACTATTATTAAAAAGTTATGTGAAAGATCGCTGTAGAAGAAAAATCATCTATTGTTATAAAGTACTTTATTCATTTAACAACAAAAAACATTAATTTATAACACATATAAAGATTCGAGTGATAACGACACCGAATAAGTACGTACTTATGCAAAAGATAAAACTTTATTTTTAATATTATATAAGAACTTTATTTTTATTCGGTGCAATCATCACTCGTATCTTCACTTGATGAACTATCTGTAACATTAATTATAAAGCGATCTGCAGTTTGGTCAATTCTATCATCCATGCCACGCATTTTTTGTTCAACCTTAAGGACATGCTGAACACAGTTTTTCCATTTATCTGGCGTGATTTGAGTTAAACCATCTTTAAGTAAATTTTTAACATCTTTTAACTTGAAAGTTGTATTTTTTCGTGCAACGTACCCTTTCACATCTGCCCACACAAGTTCAATGGGGTTAAGCTCACAGTGATAAGGAGGTAACCTTACCACTGTGATGCTTTTTTCTTTTGCCATCTCGTCGGTGACGTAACTTCGATAGTTATCTTTAACTGCCTTTATTTTTTCCATTAAGTGGGTCTTTGTGTCCGAGGGCACGTATGCGATCTGTTTAGATTCTAGCCATTCCTGCATATTTTGTTTCCGCCAAGACATTGTTGGGGTTTTTTCTAAACGTCTGGAGTGGTAACTAGCGTTATCCATAACTATGACATCGCCGCTTTGCAGTTTTTCTATTACTTTTCTAAACCAGTCCTCGAAATGGAGAGCGTCCATACTCTCATGGTAGTCACCAGTAGATGATGATTCAAATACCCAATCACATCCCTCCAAAAAGCCATTTTCATTGCCAACGTGTACAACTATTAATCGCTTTCCTTTACCCGAAGGGGCTTTCGCGCCAGTAGAGTAGCCTTCTAACCGTGATTGACGAGAAGATTCAATTGTGGTGTCTTCCCATACCTTTCCCATAGTATGACCTGCGTTAATCCATGTTTCGTCAAGGTAAAAAATGTTACGTCCCTCGTTTCTTAATATTTGTATTTCTCTCAAATATCTGGTACGCCACAGAACTATCTCTGGGCGATCTATTAGACCACTTTTTCTGTTTCTCTTTATATATTTGAATTTTAAATGGCGCAACACACGTCGCAGGGAAGTTTTGCTCAAGTTTGGCAACTGGTCATCTTGATTTATACTGAGCAAAATTTTGTCTAAAGTCGGTAATTCTCCTGCAAGAAAGAACTGATGCACTTTCGCTCTTATAGCCGATTTATCAAAATCGTCCAACTTGTCAATTACAGACTTTTTTCTTTTATTAATTATTCCCTTTTCTGGTATTTTATGGGAATCTCTATACACGCTTAATACGCGATATATAGTGCTCTTGCTGACTCCTGAGATCTCCGAAACCTTTTCTACCATATTAACGTTTGAAGGATACACGTCTTCGGGCCAGGTGTTTTTGACATATTTGTATACATTAATGATAATCTCTTGTTCCCCGACCGACAAAGTGGTAGGTTTTCTCTTTTTTACTGGTGACGTTAAAGGTGCTCCAGAAGATGGGCCTGTAAATAAATGACAAAAATATACTACCATAGTACTACATCACATAAATACATATTGTTTTAGAAAATAAATACCACATGGTCACATAAAAAGAGCGCTTTAAGAAATAGAAAGGCTACGTCGTCGCATTTGTACCTATTTGTACGTACCTGCTACGTTTATTATGGGTCGGCGACGTCTCTTTCCACTTGATGTTGAAGGACCGGGTCCTTCACCAAATTCTCCTGAACTCATGTCGATTTAGTAACGACCGTCACAGTAAAACTAATATAACAGATTCAAAAAACAAAAACTTAACGATATAACAAATTTAACAGTAAAAACTCAACTAAAACAATGCAATGAATGCTATGAATTACCCGAGACGTACACACGCAAGCGCTATCCGAACACGAATGAAAACAAAATGGCGGACCGGCCCAAAAAAGGTGACGCATCTCTGGCTGCCATTGTCACGTTTCTTTTAGAACGAACTGACGTAACGCGCGTTTTGTTTATTTTAAAGGGATGAATTTGCAAAAGCTCAATATGGTGATTATATTGCTTCAAATATTTTTTTAATATGAAACTGTTATTAAATGAATTGCTGCGTTACTTACCATAAATTGAAATATAAAATATAACACATTTTTCGCGATGTACCGTAAGATTTTACTATGTTTATAGGAACCACAGACAATATTATTTAAGAAACAAAAAAACAAAACATATGTGCTGACCTAGAAGTGGGAATAATATCAATATTTAAATATTGTTATCACATCTAAATTGAGATTTTGTAGTTACGCCTTTTGACACTCGGCTCATATCTGAGGTCATTGTCCGTTTTTCTCAATCGATATGGCACATACTATAGGTATTGTTTTGTGTACATACATACACTGGAAACTTTTTAAAATATCTTCAAGATATTGTAAGCTCATTCTGCGTAGATCGGACCAAAAATTAATATTCAAAAACTGAAGGTAATCAAACACCTCATGGTCTCTCCCCCGTGACCATAGGTGCTGTAAAGCACCCAAAACGTCGGGAATTAAAAAGTTAATTTAAACGCGATATAATCCGTAAATATTAGGTTCATTTAACTTTTTAAAATACAACTTTCCTTGTTGACAACACTGTGTGACCATCTGCGTGACAAATAAGTCCACCTTAGTCCCAGCCAGTGACGTCTGGTGAGAGTAGGGATATTAACCAAGTATGTATCAAATCAGTGTGTAGTTTGTACCCACCTGTAGCACGGCGATTTTGTCTTCGCTGGAAGTCAGCTTGCCACTAGCTCCGTGGTATTCGGCGAATGCACTCGTTAACAACTGAAGTGCAACATCCAAAGCGGAACATCGCTTTGCCAAATGAGACAGTGCCTTGTTTGCCTCTACTCTAGCCCATGCATCTTTTGAATGTAAGTTACCTGTAAACATTTTATATTTTTTTAATTACACATAATAAAAAATAACAATAATAATAATAAATGAGTTCAGTTCTCAAGTTATTCGCCTCCAGTCGCTCCCATCTTATGGAATTGCTAAACATCACGTGTGATTTTAGCAATTCTATTGAAATGGAGCTGGGGATGGATAAGTGTGCGATCCTCCATGTCGAAAGGGGAAGGGTTGCTAACTCTGAGGGCATAGACTTATCTATGCCCATCAGCATAAGAACCCTTTCCGAGGCTGAAACATACCGATACCTGGGTATGTCACAGAACATCGGTGTAGATGAGGCGGGTATGAAACGGTCAGTTTGCGATGTGTTTTATGCACGCTTGACCAAAGTGCTTAATAGCCTTTTGTCCGGTGTGAATAAGACGCACGCATATAACGGTTGGATCATGCCTGTTCTCATGTATACCTTTGGCATACTCAGGTGGACTCAGACCGAACTGAACGCTCTGGACAGAAAAGTCCGCACTATAATGACGTCCCACAGGTTGCATCATCCGAGATCGTCAGTAATGAGGCTGTACTTGCCGCGGAAGCATGGTGGGCGCGGCTTTTTAAGCGCGCTTACCATGCATAATCGCGAAGTGTGCAGCCTCCGTAATTACTTTCTAACGAGAGCGGATGATCCATACTATAGGGACGTTATTTCTTGTGATAAAGGACTTACCCCTCTATCCTTAGCCAACGAGCAATGGCAAGACCCGGCAGTACAGAGCATTTCCGACCGGGAGACCGTATGGAAGGAGAAGGAGCTCCACGGGAGGTTCTACAAGGCCCTACATGAGTCTTTCGTAGACACAGTCGCCTCCCTCCACTGGCTACGTTTCGGTGACCTCTTTGGGGAAACTGAGGGCTTTGTCTGTGCAATACAGGATCAGGTTATTAAGACCAAAAATTATCGGAGATACATCCTAAAGGATGGCACCGTCGACATCTGTCGAGCTTGTCGCCATCCCGGTGAGTCACTTAGGCATGTCATCTCTGGTTGTTCGGCGCTTTCTAACTCTGAGTATTTGCACAGACACAACCTAGTAGCCAGGATTCTACACCAGGAGCTCGCTCTGAAATACGGTCTCGTGGATCGGAAACTGCCATATTATAAGTACTTGCCGGAAGCCGTGCTCGAAAATGACTGCGCCAGGCTCTACTGGGACCGAGCCATCATCACAGATAGGACTATTCTTGCGAATAAGCCTGATATTGTGCTGATGGACCGGGCACAGTCAAGGATATTTTTGGTCGACATTACCATTCCTTATGACGAGAACCTCGTGAAAGCCGAAACAGATAAGCTGACAAAATATCTGGACCTGGCTCACGAGGTGACCGACATGTGGGGTGGTCTGCCGGCCGAAATTATTCCTGTGGTCGTTTCTGCGAACGGGTTAATCCCAGTTAGCCTCTCGGGTCATCTGAGGCGACTGGGACTCCGTGACGGACCGCTCCAAGCTCAAATGCAGAAGGCGGTGCTCCTCGATACCGCCCGCATCGTCCGCCGGTTTCTTTCCCTTTCCCCCTAACCCTCGGCCGTTTGGTCTCCCCTGCCGAGGGCTTCCATCTGGTTGGGTTTTTATATATTTATGTAATTTTTATGTACTTATTTTATTTTATTGATATTTATGTAAGTTTATCATTTTCATTTTCAATTATATATTTATACAACCCAACCAGATGAGAAAACTATACAAATACCCCATAATAATAAATGAAATAGTAGCAAAATTACTTTTATTAAATTACCTATCAAGCTCTTGCCAATATCCACAGCAATTCCATCCACATATATATTGAGGTTTGCGAAAACTTCTCCCACCGCTTGAATAATAGTTTCTGGACTACGCAGCATTGCTTTTTGCAATGCAGGCAATAAAGTCTCTTGAACATCGCTCTTTGTCAGCAGACTTAATAGATCGGCACATGCAGTAATATAATTCGCATTTGGGCGGCTTTTCACACTGATGAGGCTCTTTGTGAAACTTTCTAACATTTTTGCCTGTTGATAAATTATTAAAAATACATTTAAATGAAGAAAACAATGTTTGTTTTTTATAGGATAAGGGTGACACGCGAGTACACAGTCCACCTGATGTTAAGTGGCTGATGTGGCCCATAGACATCCACATCATTTAGATGCGTTGTCAGCCGTGAGGACTAAGATAGAATACCTCTTTTCCAGTATCGGTATACTGGTCTCCGATTCTCTACATTCACAATACGAAACACAGCAGCATTAACCTGCTATTTTACGCTGGTATTCTGTGAGAGCGTGGTACATCCCCCCCCCCCCCTGTCAAGCCAACACATTCTTGCTACAACTATACAATTAATATAGCTGCAGCATGGCTCTACCACATTTGAAAAACACAAGATATTTTAATACTAATTAATTACTTATATGAACTAAAAAAATACAAAAAACATGTGTGCAGTTCACATGTAGTAAACAGTTTTTTAACAGTGGTAGAGCCACGCGGCAGCTTTTGCTGTCGCACGGATGGGCCGGCTCGAACCGGGGTGGTACCACGACCTCACAGAAAACCAGCGTGAAGTAGAGGTTAACCTCTGCGTTTCGCTTGGTGAGTGCAGGTGGCCGGAGGCCCTATTTACTGGAAATGAGGCATTCCATCTTAGTCCTCACGGGTGACAACGCATCTATATTTTGAATTGTAATAGAGGATAGATGTAGATGTCTATGGGCCGCAGCAACCACTTACCATCAGGTGGACTGTGTGCTCGTTTGTCACCCAATCCTATAAAAAAAAAAAAAGTAAAAGTGAAACTTTCACATAAACACTGTATACTGGTTTCTATCTCATTCTCTCGCAGGCTTAATCCTATAAATGTATATGTTTGTCTCTTTTTAGTGTCAATTTTTCGTTCGAGTTTCAAATAATATTGATTGATTGATTGATGATTATAAAGAAGTTTTCACCTCAAAAATAAGTATAAAACTGAGAAAGTTACCTTATGTGTCATGATGAGGTCTTCATCTCCTGTTTGCTTCAAGTGTCTACATAGAGCGGAGAAAGTGACACAAATGTGCGGACCGGAGTCAGCTGGTAATGTGGTGAGAACTTCCAACCATTTAGATACTTTCTTATTACCAATTGTACTCCATGTTGCATGTAGCTAAAAACATATTTATTACTTTAGATCGCTTTCTATATACATGGAAGCATACCAGAAGGGTGATAGCTACTGATTTTAATATCAAATAATTATAAAAATTATGTGTGATGACTTGATTCACAAAGTGGGATTTAATAAATTTAATGGGATTGTTATATGGAACAAATGGGATAAAAGCTGTTATTTCATTTTTATGTATGTTGTGTACCAAGCACAATATATTCATAATATACTGTCTTCTTCTGTGAGAATTTTATAAAGAAAATAATATAGGTTTCAGTCAAGACTCACACTTCATATATGTTGTATTATTAAATGAAACAAATTTTTACGGATTTTATCGCGTTTAACTTTTTTTTTTAACTTTTTAATTCCCGACGTTTCGGGTGCTTTACAGCACCCATGGTCATGAGGGGACTGACGTGTTTGTCGTCCCGATGTCATAGTTATCCCGGCTACCTCCAGTTTTTAATATTAATTTTTGGTCCGATCTACGCAGAATGAGCTTATAGTATCAGGTTGACTGTAGTACACCTACAGTACACCTGTCACGTGGAAAGAATGAACGAGGAAAGAGTGACAAAGCAAATTTATGTTACAGAAGTGAACGACAGTCGGTAAGGGACACCCTAAACGAAGCTTTATCGACCAAATCGGCGAAAATGGGCCAGATTAGGAGTACCCTTAACACACGAGCGTGTATGGGTAGATATATGGATATAAAGGAGGCGAGAGAGGTGTCAGGATTGTGCCAAATGGAAGCCGTCATCTTCTCTATTGAAATTAGGATGTTTTTTAATTTCAATAGCCTCGCAAGTCATCCTTGGAAGGAATCGGTGTTCTTTTGCGAGGATTTGTGATCTATCAAACCTAATGTAATGGTGGGGACGATTTTCAACATGTTCACACACTGCAGACTTCCCGGAACGTCGGTGCTTCAAGTCAGCTATATGTTGTGACCATGGGTGCTGTAAAGCACCCGAAACATCGGGAATTAAAAAGTTAAATTAAACGCGATAAAATCCGTAAAAAATAGGTTCATTTAATGTGTAGTCTTCGCGTAAATATAAGAAATCATTACAAATGTTATATTAATTAGAAACAATTTTCATTAAATTTAATACTAAATAATAATAAAGGTTATATCCGCTCTCAGAAATGTGAGGCGACTTCATTTTTTTTAAAAACTGTAACTTGACTTTTAAAGTTAATAATAGTTGGTATATATTGTATAGCGGCGGTGTAAGAATACCTCACGTCATCCTGTGAGTGTCATAAGAGGAGGCAGAGGGAAACTGAAACAGGAGAAGGGCAGCAGCATCTTCCTGATAACAACTCAAAATTATAAATAAACAACCAAGTGCGAGTCGGACTCACGCATGAAGGGTTCTGTACACATTTCTAGTAGGAGACCACCTTTAATTTTTAATTTGATTATTTGTTGTTATAGCGGCTACAGAAATATACTATCTGTGAAAATTTCAACTGTCTATCTATTACAGGTCATGAGATACAGCCAGCTGACGAACAGACAGACAGACAGCGAAGGCTTAGTAATAGGGTCCTGTTGGTTACCCTACAGGTACGGAACCCGAAAATCTGTAGGCTGGCCAACTTGCCGCCCAAGTATGACAACTATGGCAAAATCCTCCCTATGAGGCAATCTATGGGGGAGTCTTACGTTCAGCAGTGGACTTTTATAGGTTGTAATGGATACATATTGATAGATTGCAATATAGTGTAAGATTAAACTTTTTTATTGTGAATTATTTTATATTTCCGTTGTAATATAATTGGTGCTTCATAAAATAGTAGCCCATAGATATCTATGTCTATCCTCGATTAATAATCAAAATACAGATGCGTTGTCACCCCTGAGGACTAAGAAGGAATACCCCATTCCCAGTAAACAGAGTCTCTGGTTCTCTACACTCACCATATGATCAACACAGCAACATTGAGCTGCTATCTTATGCTGGTATTCTGTGACAGCATAACCGTTAACCGGTCAAGCCGATCCATTAATGTTACAACTATTATGTAGCTGCAACATGGCATTACCATGTGTTAGCTGGGCTACTTGAAATCAATTTTTTATTTGTAATCTTTTTCATTCTTTATTATAACCTTAACTTAAATTTTATATTTTAAGAGACTATGGAGATATATATACCATGGAGAAGGCTTTATCATTTTTTCTCTTGTTTCCAAAGGCAGTGACAACAGCCAACAAGTTAGCTTGAGATAAAACCAATGAGTTGTAGTCCATTCCATCATCCTCTATATTTTTGAGAGATCCTTCTGTAAGGACTGTTGACCAACATAATGCAAACAGTCCACTTTGGCATGTGCTTTTTCTAAAACGGAATAAAATGTGATGAAGTATTTACACGTAAACAATTTTTTTTTAGTAAGGCACTGATCTACCTTACCCATAGTAAGGTAGATGAGTGCCTTTGGTGGTTATCTATGGTGGTTAATGATTGAAAATGTAAATTAATTAACTATAAAAAAAAATAAAAAAAAATTATTATTTGTGCTATTTTATTTTTACAAATTGAAACTTTTTTATTCAATATAGATTATAAATAATACTTTTAGAAAGTCATTCTTATGTTTAATTTACCCCTGGTTGGGAAAATACCTCTGTCCTGGGAAGAACCAAAAGGAACCCACTGGAACTTTTTTTATTGAAAGAAAACTAAGAGTTTTAAACAACTATTAACTTAAAGTTACCAATTATAGTTTTCACAGACACACTAAAATCATAGAAGGGTAATGTTAAATGCTAAGCATTGATATATACAATACTTGTTATTTCAATGTCTTCTTAATTTAGAATTAAATATAGTTATTCAATAATAATAATCATTTCATTGTAACATTTGAGAAAGTGATGCTTAAATATGCTAGTTGTTACATGCATAGCGCTAGTTGGTGATAGTGATTGATTTTAAGAAGGTAAAAGGAAGCACAGTGGGTTTTTTTCTTTAGCTCTAAATTGCAATATAAGTAACTTAGGGTTATCGAGTTGAAATGAACAAAGAAATTTAAAAATATTAGCATTTTGTTATTAGAAAAATATTATTAAGAACTGGTTGTTTTCAAGCCTTAAGGTCATTTCATAATCAGTCAGTAGGACAGTGATCTAACAAAGCTTGGTATGCTGAGTTAATCTTGAGTACATTTAAAATGCTTTTTTAATATTCAACTTAAGTATCATCTATAATGATCTGTATGCATGCTCTTGTGTAGTATCAAGTCAAGTCATCAACTGAAGACATATCAGTCAACACCACACATATATTGACGGAGGGAGGTATTGTTAATACATCAACAAAGCACATGTTGCATCATTGTCATATCAATCAGGAAAACAAGGGCATTAATCGAAATACAATCAACTTGTTTACTAAATAAAAGCTTTAAACCCTGAAATAACCAGATCTTTCAAATAGTTAGCATTTTTTAAGGTCTAAATTGAGATGGTTATCATTATAAGTTAAAAAGATATTAAGATTGAGTTTGTTACTTTGTCAACAGGATACCACTAATAGTGTAGTGATTAAGCATTTGGCTGTAATGCTGTGAGGTTGTGAGTTCAAATCTCACATAGAACAAGTGTTTTTATGGCCTACAATTAAGGGTGTAATCTAAATGTTAGTCCATGTGCAATTTAAATAATGTAAAGCTCTTTCTTAATACAGGAGAAAATCTTAATGTTAGGTTAATATTTGTAAAAAAAAAAGAAAAGAAACTTAACTAAATTAAAATTATTCACTGATATGAAATATATAAAATTAACATAGGTACTCACGATGTAGCTGTGTTTCTCAATGTCTCAGATATTTCAAGCAACAATGGTAGAAAATTGCGCTGTGTCCATTCAAGGTGATTAGCAGTAAGATATGCTAGTAGGTTTTTGACATAGGATTGTGATGATCTATCTCGGTAACGGTGTAAGGTCAATGTTAGCACTCTACTAATAAATCTAACTGCTGGTTCAGTTATACCTGTAAAAATATATGTAAGAGCCAATAAATAAAATTTGATATTGAATTCACTTTATTTGTATTTTTTCATGGCTCAAACTGGACCATACTTTTCTATTAAGTATAATATAGTATAACAATTTATAAAGTAAAATGCTTACTGTACTAAGGAGTTGCTTTAAACCTCAAAAATATTGATAAGAATAAAAATAAGACAGTAGAAAGAGTATTCTGGCTCTTGAAACTGACAACCAACAAATATATCAAGATTTTAAAGAGAAAGACAGAAAGGGAGTGAAATATGTGACTCTGATTAAGTCAAATTAAAACAAGAATATACTTGTTAACATATGGACCGTGATAACTTTATAAATACAACAAGAGAAATGATTAATTATATGTTAAATGTTATAGAATAATGTTTATATTATAAAATCATAAAATATATTTTCAGATTCTATAAACTGATAAAACTTATAAGTATGTAAAAACTCTTTTACATGTGCTGTATATTATTTTAAAAGAAAACAGTGTAACAGGTGACTTTAGAGGTTATTTTAAATTAATAGTTTATTTCATGTGTTAGCTATAGCCAGTTATGATTGAACATGTATCTGATCAGAATTTATTTTACATGTTTGAATTTGGCGCTATATTCACTTTAGTAAATGCAGTTACCTGTTAAACCTACGTCCTGGATCAATAAATCTAGCCGATAGACAAACTGATTTGAACAACTTCACTTCAGGCTTAAATTATCACCCATATGTTTATACGAAACGGCTTTTAATAAATGATAACATTATTACCTGGTGTTGATAATACATCTTGAATTTCTTCAATTGCTTTACGTCTACCTTTCAAACTTGCGGTTTGGATTTTAAATGGAATATCCTTTAATTTTTTCAAAATCTGTGAAAGGATACAATGTTAGTAGATAGCTCTGTACATTGTATATGTTAGGTAAAAATGTTTAACTTTAAAT
Source organism: Parnassius glacialis (assembly GCA_033319125.1). Classification (NCBI taxonomy): domain Eukaryota; kingdom Metazoa; phylum Arthropoda; class Insecta; order Lepidoptera; family Papilionidae; genus Parnassius; species Parnassius glacialis. The sequence goes on from JAVANC010000016.1 coordinate 2,251,548, forward strand.
TACCTCGGAATCTGCCATTTTCCGCAATCATTCAGAGAACTTTCAGTTCTCAAAAAGCACACTTCTGGCAAAGAAAAACAGATAAAGAAGCAGGATCAGGTTCAAAACTTCAAAGTCAAAAACAAATGTCAAAATTCACAAGTAATTGCTAGCCTTAAAAATTCAAAAACACCAAAATCGTTCAGCCACATATTTCACGTTTTGACCCGATTATGGAGTGTAGAATGTACTCTACACTCCATAGACCCGATATACAAATGATTGAAAGTGGACCACAGACAACATAGGGTGTTAAATGAATTGCTGCTCCTTCGTAACTTTTGAACTTTTAACTTTTAAAAGGGTCTATTACACCCATTTACAAATAGTGTTTTAAATGAATCCTAGAATTATAATAAGCCACTACAATTTATATTTTCTTAAACCGTATAGTGCCATAAATACTTCCACTCGGTTCTCGGTAATGAGTAGTCGACTTTAAACTTCTTGTCAATTTTTTAAATAGTAAAATAATTACATTAATTTAAATTAAATTCAGTGATAACGAAACCGCAAGGAGCTTATTCATCCAGCTATACAACAAGCGCGGTTGCGGAGTCACTGATGGTGAGACAAGCTCGTTATGGTTACACCAGCACCACCCGTAATACAGATAAAGCATCCATCAGCATAAATACATAAACGCTGAGTATGTAGTAATTTAAGTAGACTGTAAGCATAGGATTAAGGATTGTAAAAGACAATGGTCAGAATAAATTCACATCTATCTCTGTGAACACGTAGTTTTTATTTAGTTTTAAGTCTTAGTTTGTATTTAGTTTTAAAAAAGCTCTCGGCAGCTCCCGCAACTTGACTGGCGCAGCCGGTAGGATCATCGGAAAAGCTGTGCCACCGTTCGTGAATATCGCGTATGCAATTTTACTCATTTTCACGCATCGGCGGACGATCCATACAGCGTGGTGATCCAGCGAACCAAAACAAATTCGTCGAGAATAAGGAGCCGTGAAGCTGATGATGGGCACTGCGCGCTGGTGAGTACAACTTTTCACCTCCTTCATATCCCTTAGTAAACTTGGAATTAGACATTTTCCATTTTGACTGTTATTTGGGTTTCAAATACTAATCTTACGTAATTTTTATAAAGTATTAAGTGTAATAAATATTACTCAAATAAAAATTAAAATAATATTAATTTAATTGTAATACGTACATAATAAGTCCCATATCACTCAATAAAGTTATAGAGTATATTATATTAAGTATTATACATTAAATTAAGTTCTTATTGTGTCTACATGTGTTTGTTAATTTAAAGATTACTCGACACGTTAATACCTAGTAGATTATTACTTATACTCGAATTTTCCTTACAACATTTGTGGAACTGGTAGAGTTATAATAAATATTTTTTTTTTTGTGTAGAACCAGTGAATAAATTATTAAAAATGTCGGAAATTAAACTTATCCCTAATGAATTAACTAAAATAATACCAACATTTAGCGGCGATAAACACCATTTAAAATTATTTTTGCGTAAATGTGAATATATAATAAGTAACTTTAAATCATCCGATGTGCAAAATGAATATATAATGCAAATCATTACTAGTCGTCTTACGGGCGAGGCTACGTCGCTTATCAGTGAACGGGAAGATATAGAGACGTGGGCCTAATTCAAGGAATTGTTTTTAACTCACTTCGGCGACCCACGTAGCGAGGAATGTTTAGCCATAGAATTAGAATCTTTAAAGAAACACCAATATGAAAATTATACAGATTTTTGTGGTCGTATACAATCCGTTAAATCAGTGTTATTATCGAAGGTTAATCAAATTGGTGATAAAAACTTAAAAATAAGTAAAACTATTATTTATAATAACACCGCTCTGCAGGTTTTCTTATATAATTTATCCGAAAATATGGTGCGCATCGTTAGGTTGAAAACACCCAGTACACTAGAAGAAGCACTAAGTATAGTTCTAGAAGAAGTAAACTTCTATGACCAATATCAGATGCGTAGTAAAATGTTACAGTCTAGCCATACGTCTAAGCCACAGTCTAGTAGTATACTAGTGCAACAACCATCGTTTAAGTTCGCAATGCCAACACAGCCTACAGGTTTTAGACCAATGTTAGCACCAAACCAACCCCCTAGGCAGAATTTCGGAACACCACCTCAATTTAAGTTTGGCATTCCCAATAGTAGACAAATGAGGATTCCGTTACCACAAAATAAGCCTCAACAGCAAATGAGTTTCCCTAAGCAATATCACCCACCTAATTTTGGATACCGACCAAACTTTGGATTTAGACCCCCGGACTATAGCCCCATGCAACCAATGTTACCACAACAGTTTGGTAATTCTCAGCGTTTTAATTATCTTAATAATAATAATTTGCATAACAAGCCGGTTTCTAATGATACTGATGTTTCTATGAGAACTGCCCCTCCAAAGCCTTTTCATCCAGGTTACCGCCTAAACGAATTAGAAATTTGTCCATCATACTATCCCTACGAATTTCCTCAAAATTACATGTATGAGGAAACATACGAAGGTTATTATGGAGATGAATCCATACAAGAAAATTCTGTAATAGAGGCTGACGAAAACAATGATTCAAAAGATAATGACATGCCTGCACAGACTGAAAATTTTCAAGTAAAAGCCTCCGAAAACCACCTGAAATAACAGAATTGAATTGCGACATAAATGTAAAACTACCATACATACAGGGTATTTTTGAAACGCTCCCGAAAACAAAGACAGATGATAGAAGATACTACACCTTAGCACATGGGTCACAAATAAATTTGATCCCGACGAAAAAAAAATCATCTTTTCACAACGTTTTATTAACTTTATTCACGCTCCATCATGTTAGTACATCTAAATGAAATGATAATATCATAAAAAAAATCATGAAAATACTTAAACATAAAACTATCAATGGAATTACTGAATTACAATCAGCTGATTAAGGGTCAATGTACGTGAGAACGCAGAATTCGCAGAGGCCGCGCGCCCACTAGCCTAATGTGCCATACCATATCACAATACCTAATAATTTACAACACTTGTCTAAATACCTAACTTATCTACTTAACCTACTATTTTGCCACTGTGCTTGTCTCCACGTAGCCACTTTAATTCGAATTCACAGGTAAAATAACCCAAATAACTGGTTCGATTCCCCGCTAATGAAAAAAATACTTAAATGATATGTAACCAAGGTGCACCATGTGTTTTATTCATCGTGTAGGTATGTTTATTATTCGATGTATTCAGTTATGTACCTATTCAAATCAGTTCAGTACTAAGTTACTTAAAAAAATTAGGTATGAAACAGCTTACCGCTCTAAATCCTCCGTGGTGACGTGCTCAATGAAACCAGGCACACGTTGTTGCTGGTCTAATAACCAACGGCAGAAAACTCGCCGGCGGTCGTGATCGCCGGGAACTAAAGCTTGCACTTTGTACACTTTGTTTGGGCGCATTCGGTTACAATTTAACACTTTGTGAACTGTACAGTATGACACACTTGTTCCATCCCGACGCCTTAACAATTTAGCGATACTTCGTGTACCTAGGTTCGGATTCCGGCGAACGACATTTAAAATGCGCTCCTCCGAGTGAACATCCACTTGACTTCCACCTCCTGCCGCTACCAGAGCAATGGGCCGATTTTCCAACACTCGATGAAATGCTGCTGTTATCAGTCAGCTGGAAGTCGAGGGGTGGGGAATTTCTCTCGGTAAATTCGCAATGCATGCGAAGCATTCCTGCGAGCTTCTATAAACGTACGCGTTAGGCATTATAAAAACAAAACAAGAAACTTAAAACGTTACAACAAGGATAATATCATTAAGTAATAAATAGCAAGTAATAACAAAAATTATTTAATAAACAACACAATGAAACTGTTTCTTTAGATAGTCAACACGGAACTGATTTAAAAACTAAAATTATTAATCAAATACGCTAAAACAAATGCGCACAATGTAAAGTCCTTGACGCACTGGAGAACCTTCCACACACCGTTAAAGCGTTATGTATGTTAAGACATCGTCAACGTTTATTATTTATAAGTTTTATCCCTACGACTAATTTTCATATGGAATTTAAAAGTTATGGTTGTATGGGTGTTTAGAGTGTCAATAAAAGTCACCACATATAACGCACAAAACGTTTATTGTCTACAAATACACAGAACATTTAATGCGGCGGATAATGTACACAGTGAAAACAAAGGAAAGACAATTTAACACAAACAATAGAACTTATACACAACTCGATATGTACCTCGCGACTACAATAATTATATTAATGAATACGATAGCCCGGACAAGCGCACGATTGACATGCATTCTACGTCGATAGCAGATGCGGACTGGCGGGGGGAACCCGCTCACGCGCAAGTCGATTGAGGCGTGGCCGTTTGACCTAGATACTGTCGTGAGTAGCTGTACCATAGTATAAAGACAGCTGTACGCTCACTCGCTGCCTAGAGACCGTGATACGGGCGATAATACTCAGGGAATTTTACTCTCCTTCCTGATTTTGTACATTTTATTACATTATCTTTACTACAAAAAATTATTGAAATTAATAAACGTACCTAATTGGGTACTCAGTACTCACACAATTATAAACACTATCTCATCGTTATCTTTGATTTTGTATAAGAAATGAAAAATTAAAATAAAAATGAAACTTCGAAAAATCGCTCAGTGCCCAGGTTCAAGGCCAGCGTTTTTACGTGACGGGATCTATAAGCGTTCGACGTCCGCGAGTATATTGACCCTATTATCAGCTGATGTAATTTTTAAGTTTCATTGCTGGTTTTCTGTTTAAGTATTTTCAAAATTTTTTTTTATGAAATTATCGTTTCATTTAGATGTACTAACATGATGGAGCGTGAATAAAGTTAATAAAACGTTGTGAAAAGATGATTTTTTTTTCGTCGGAATCAAATTTATTTGCGACCCATGTGCTAAGGTGTAGTATCTTCTATCATCTGTCTTTGTTTTCGGGAGCGTTTCAAAAATACCCTGTATATATACCTAATTTCTTTTAAGTTTTTCAAGTTTTTCTTTTTAAGTTCTTTTATAAGACCCGATAAAGCACATCAATACTACCGTAATTATATAACAACTGAACCCTTTAAAGTTATAAGCACTCATGCATCTAACAAACACAATCAGGTAATTAAAATTCCACTATTTTCTATATTTCAAAATAATGACGAACATAAATTTTATCTTTATAATGTCGAGTCACGTTATGATGGGTTAATTGGGAATGATTTATTAAAGCAGTTGGAAGCTGTAATAGATTTAAAGAAACAAGTACTTACCACAAATTCTTCTAGAATACCTATAATACACAATAGCTTAGAATGTGCTGTAATACTTCCACCTCGTTCTGAAGTTAGAGCAAAATTACCTGCTAACATGTTTTATGGCGAAGGAATATTAAATTATACCCGATTCTGTGATGGAGTGCGCATGCCTTCTGCATTGGTTAAATGTGAGAATGGCTATGCCACTAAAACTATACAAAATACGTAAATGAATTTCAAAATATGAGCACACAAGTAAATTATTTTAGTTACTTTGCTGTAGAAAAGTTTAAAAACTCATACATTCGATACGTTTTAAGCGCGGTCTTATTAATCCATTACATTCTATTATCAAAGCGCTTACAGGAAACTTAGAGACCACAATGATGCAGTAAAATACGACAATATCATATCTCAATTAAAGACCCAGCAAACGCACACTAATAAGAAAATAACAATAATCTCGGAGATGCTTGACTCTCTTAGAAATAGTACTGGATCTCTACAGGAAAATATAAAAATTGTAAATGAACGAATGAAACGTATAGAAAGAATTGTAAAATATATAATTACTAAAGACGATAACAGCACACATCCACATATGTTTTAAGTATGTTTAAAATGTTTGTCAATAATTTTAGAACTATATACCTAATTTTAAGCGAAATAGAAACGAAATTAGCATTTACTACACTTCACGTTCTACATCAACGCATTGTTAATTCCACCGAATTACTAGTAATATTAGAATCTATATCTCAAACAATTTATTGTATCCTATTACTGAAAACAATTTTGTTAATTTAGAAAGATCTATGTCTGTAAAGGCCTATGTAAAAGAAAACCAAATAACGTTCATTATGGAAATCCCTCTGACTGATAATATTACATACCTACAGTTATTTTAAAATATATACTTTACCTATGTTTGATCCCACCTATAATAGAACAACTGTTGTTTTTTCCCAAATATCCTTACCTCATGGTGAAAGATCACACGTACTTACCCTCAAATGGCCCATGTCAGGAGATAGCAGCAAACCAGTTCCTGTGTGAAGAAATTGATATCGTGCAGTATCCTGAAAACACATGCATCGAACAAGTTATGAACTTCGCATCAAATCTAAACCTCTGTAAATTATTAATAGTAGAGCTGGAAAGTGTTAAGATACAGTCCATTGGTCCTATTAACTGGATCCTATTTACACAAAATGAAATAGTGCTTACAAAAACGTGGGGCGATGACACTCAAGGAAATGCTGTAAAGGGCACTTACCTCTTGGAAATCGATGAAAACTGTGAGATAAATTAGGCAATATTTAATTACACCGGAAACGATACTATTCAGGAAAACTGCAATATAAGGTGACACCTATTTTAACTCTACCCAAAACAGCCTACAAATACGGAGAAAACAGTGAATTTAAATCGCGTTAATTTGGATGAACTAAAATATCTCTCGTACGAACTGAAAAGTGAAATAGTGGAAAGTCAAAGTGAAAGCTTAGTGAATAAGAAAAGTGTTAGTTTAGCTACTGTACTACTCTATGATATATTAGTCTTAATTAGTCTTATTGTTGTAACTTGGAAAAATAAGTCTAAGCTCTTACATTGTATGCAAAATTATCGGAATCCAAATCTTGCCGATAACTTTGCAGTTGAGGAGGGAGGCGTTATGGTTACACCAGCACCACCCGTAATACAGATAAAACATCCATCAGCATAAATACATAAACGCTGAGTATGTAGTAATTTAAGTAGACTGTAAGCATAGGATTAAGGATTGTAAAAGACAATGGTCAGAATAAATTCACATCTATCTCTGTGAACACGTAGTTTTTATTTAGTTTTAAGTCTTAGTTTGTATTTAGTTTTAAAAAAGCTCTCGGCAGCTCCCGCAACTTGACTAACTTGTGTTTCTATCGCGCTCACCCCTGTCTGACGTCACATCGTGCTGTGTCCACTTGCGACTGTTTGTAACCGTATGCTATGCAAAGATACATATACAAAAATAAACATAAATCAAAATATTTATCTTAATACTGACTAATTTAGGCACCATAAAACAAATACAGTAATTGTTAATAGAATATTGTCCTACCAATATTTATGTGTATTTAATTTAATTCTGACCTAGAGGTTTAAACTGAATTGATGGTTCCCATCCCTAGCCTAAATGTTAAAAAACTAATGTTATTAGTGGTGGTAATATTTTTTAATTTTATTTAAAAAAAAATTGTATGCAAAATGTATGTGGTTTTATTACCTCTGCATTGTCTGGGGAGTAAGAGGATTGTCCAAAACCCCGCTTTACTAAGCTTTAGCATCGGCTAGTGTCAGTAAGAGGTAATAAAAGCACAAAAATTTTTTTTTAATAAAATTTAAAAAAAATATGATCGAGTTTTAAAAAAAAATATTTCTATAGGTTTGAATACTGATCCTGATAACGTACTTAACGGGAACCACAGGGTTTTTGTTACATGTTGTATATATTAAATTAAAAAATTCAATCATTGGTATATACTTTGTTACGCCATCTTTTCCCAACGCCATTTTTGTTGAAAATAACTTAACCGTAATATTCACGATATATCTAAATTTATACGTAAAACGTAAAGAACAATGGCCAAATTTCTATAGGAGCTGTACTTGACTTTTATTTTTCATGCCCCAAAACAAACTATAGCTAGATTGGTTTCTTTTTATGTTGTAAAAACCATCCCATTTGAAAACCATATCTAAATACCCATTTATAATTACGTCAATAATACTAATGAGGTTAGCATCAGATATGAAATCTTCTTCAGTGATCTAAAATAAGAATTAGATTTGTATGTAGAATTATAATGTACGATTGTGTGTGATGGTTTATGTTAGTGTTATAAAATAAGTAGGTACGTAAATATGCACTATTATTGAAGAATTCCACTCGCAGATTTTAGAAATTACTCTGGTATCAAGCTCAAAAACGAGGTGGCGGCGAAGTGTATCAATGCATATGTAACAATTAAAACATAGCAATCGCAGGGCTAGTTGTCATTGTTTTGTAGCTGTAGTCTGCATAATGTCTCTCAAAAATATCCAAGATGCAAAATCGCTGTCCAGAAAACAAAAAGACAGAATAATCGTTACGAGTGGTAGTTATCAGTCAGTAAAACAATGCCGAGGTCAAAACAACAGAAGGAAATTTAAAATAGTACAATACGTATCACAATCCACAACAACGAGTGAAGCAAATAAGATGATGCGAAATGCGTAGATTGAGGATTGACTAGATAAAGCATTCGCGTATGCTTTTGAGATAGAAATAGGCGGGAGGTACTTTCACTGGGTTACCAGATATTGTTCCATTTCCCCCGTTATAGGTTTATTTATATTCACAGCACTTACATTCATACAAAAAACTTAATTGTTACCATAAAAAAATGTTCTTTTATAATTCAGATGATTAATTCATTTCTCTTGAAAATACATTCTGTGACTCAAAACTACGGGCGAAAACGACGTAAAAACAGAATCATCATTCTGTATTCAACGGCGCAACGACGATTTTACTGGACATTCAATAAACTCTTTGGATTTCGACGGCACTAAGTGAAGACGCTACTAGCACAAAGTGTGATATTGCTAATAAATAACAATATGTTATGTATGTACTTAAATATTAATTAAGAATAAAAATATTAAATAATAAACAAAAATTTCCTCGTGTCGAGTTTTGTTTTTACAAAAAAAAAACAATAATGTTTTAACATACCATTCCATCACAAGTTCAGTGCTGAACACAGACCTCCGAAAGGAAAGGCTTTCCATTTAGATTTTGTAGTACAAAACACGGTTATGAGGCTACTCCCGCGATTTCCTGCATGTTTTGCTAAGTTAGTGTCTTGTGTGCGGCAAGTTGTGGCGTACAAGAGAATTTGTCTGTACACGGAATGATATTACCCCTTAAGCAATAATACAAGATGGGGATGGGGCAGCAGCACTTTCCCGATGAAAACTTAAAATAATAAATAACTGCGGTGGCTAACCAGCATAACGCATATTAACACGCAGGCGTGGCAACTATGGTAAAAGTCATCCTATGCGGATATCTAGGGAAGGCCTTTTTAGGTGACTTACTTATGGTTAGGTGGCTTAATCATGTTACCTTATGCTTAAGGTGGTAAAATGTTTTAGTTAAAATACGTTGTAAAGCATCAACAAAGGGTTTGTTTTTCTAATATGTTGGTATATAAAATAAAAACGAATGTTTCATAATATTCTATTTTAATTTACCATGCAGTGTAAGATTACCTGCTACCTCATATCATTCCATGGGTGGTGTATGAGCCGACATAGGGAAATATCAAAGAAGATAAACAGCAGCATTTTCAGATAATAGCTAAATAAAAAAAAACAGTGGTTGACAACCCGCTTTCCAAGCGTTGAAACTATGTCAAATAACTATAATCATGTTTATGTTCAACAGTGGACTTTTGATAGGCTGTAAAGATATATATTCTATTCAAATGAAAATATACATAGAAATATAAAAAAGAAAAAGAACTAAATTGTTTGTACTTGCACAACATTTAGAAATATTAACAATGTTACATTAAGTAAAACAAATGAAAACATAATTATATATTAAATATAATTCAATAACATTAAAATAAACATACGATTATTTATTAATTTTTCATCACATTAATAAACAAAAGGTATTGTCCATTCTTGGCTTAACGTGGACAAGTTGTTCTGTAATAAGTATTTTTACGAAAAAATATAATTAAATCTGAAATGAATATATTTTTAATTGTCGTCGTACGAAAGTAAATGTAAAAATAAATCTTTTAATAAGTATTTAAGGCGATTGAGTTAATAACGCGTCGCCATTTTTTGGTTGGAGGCAGATTCTCAGTTGCTACATTAATAATAATTGTGATTACCGTCTTCATAATCGATTATTCAAATAATCGATTTCTAAATCTGAGGTAAAAAAAATGTAATTTCTTCAAAATGTGGAATCAAGTGATTTTGAGGAGGTTTTATTATATTTATTTCCCTTTAATTACATAAAATACAAACAAAACACTCATCGTTTTTGGCCTGCAAATCATTTTACATCCGATTATAATAATAGTTCGGTTGTTGTGAAATCGATTTTTTTTATTACCTGGCAGCCCCGATTGTCAATAGTGACATTTATGCAGTGAAAAAAAAAAAACATTCACTTTGCCTCCGTGTATTGTGAATGTTATTTCGGTTACTTTTGCGTAGTATTTTTTTTTTGTTGTAATGGACTCCGATATCGCTCCAATTGAAGACCCGGCTTTACCCTTGGACTCAGAATTTGCTCACGACGATGACCCTGGCGCTATTTTGTTAAACGTTGAACCGGCTTTAAATGACAACCTTGGTATGAACACTGATGCTCCTGCGTAGAATCTTATTGCCACTAGTAGAAATGAGGAATCAATGCGATGCGTCAATTGCGGCATTGATATTATGCATCGCAGGAAACGCTCTCTGGAACCCGTTGAAATACTATCAGTAATTCGACAATGGACTGCTCCACAAGTGGTAAGCTAATGTTCTATTTAATATTATTACAATAATCTTTTCTATTATCCATACAAACTGAAGATAAATAAATATTCATGTTTTATTTGCAGGTATCAGCCCAGAGCTTGGTTTGTCATTCTTGTTGGATGTTGGCTTTCAACAACTCAGCGGTTCAAGAAAGTGAACAAAGCACAAGTAATGGTCATCAACGACAATTATGTGTAAATTGTGGATGTTCAATACTACATAGTAGATATCATGTTCTGCATACAAATTCCGAAAGAGAAACACACATAAGAAATGTAATTAGCAAGTGGATATCACCACGGCAGGTACAGTCAGATATTTTTATGTATTTTATGCTTGAGTTTAGAATACATGACATGGGAAACACAATAAAGAAATGTACTCTTTAGAAACATTGATCTGTTTATTGAAAAGTTGTTTCATTCTTGCGTTAAAAGAGTGTAATATGCTCTTTGTGGGTCACATATCTTCAACTAATGAATAATATATTATTATGATATATTATTAATGAATATATTATTATGATTTATTTGTTGAAATGTAATACATTATGTATGTGTAATAAAAAAAGATGTTAGTTTGTGTTCCAATACCACTAATTATGAATTAAATTGTTTTAGGTTCATGGATCCAATCGCATCGGACATCCATGTTGGCGACCAGCTGATAGAGCATCAGTTTCTGCTTTAATATCTGCAAATGTACCAGTGTCGACAGATACAATAACCTTACCGGATTACACTCGAGCACTTGATACACAAGCACATTGTTTTGTCCAGATTGTGACTCACCACAGCGACTCAGTATCCCAACACGGCTATGGGTAAAGTTGTTTATTGATTTTAATTTTTATGTGCCAAAAAACAGCAGAATATGTGGTTTTCATTTAAGGGACAATAACTGGGCTGAAGTTTTATCAAACATTTCTCATCCTAACAAATTAATTAACAAATAAATATCATTAAACATAAAATATTTGTTTTATTTTCCATTTAAACAACCTCAGGATGTGTTACTACTGCCTTAAAAGAAAGAGAATATCATAATAATAGAGGCAAATATTTTATTAGGGAAAAGAGATACTCATAATTGTAAATTTTTTCAGCGACAAGTTTTAGCATAAGACATGCTAAATATGAACCACTTTTACACTCTCCTGCAACTTTATTACTATAATTCGTTTCTTTGAGGTATATACTATTAAAAACCACAGTCATCAAATATTATAGGTGATGTTCACTTTGAGCCAAATTACCCTAACAAAGTGAGCAATGCCTTTAACAAAATTTTTGTCTTCTTTCTAGAGCATTCGTTGTAATTCTTGGTTTGAGTAGCTTTAGAATTTCTCAAAAATATGCATTTGTAAACTTGATTTATACTTTTGCATGGCAGAAATTCTTGGGTGCTGGTTGTTAGAATTGGATTAGAAGTGTATATATATATATATATATATATATATATATATATATATATATATATATATATGCCTTGTATATAATATATTTTAATGGTATAAATAATAAGGTACAACTCCTAAATTATACTTAGTTAGGTAATACTTATCTCTTGTCAAAAACATCTTTATTACATTATTTATGACAATTAAATAGAAATTATCATAATTATTACATTTATTTCTTAATTTATTTACACATTATTGTTTATAACACCATTATAAAAGGGATTAAGGGTGGCCTAAATGTCCCATTGGTAGGCATTCCCAGTCAGTTTTACAATTATTATTGCATAATAAATTATTCATTTGTATTTTTGTTGTTGTTATTATTTGTATTTAGGTCAGGACTTTAAATTATTTATTTATTTCTTTTATTTAAATCTTTATTTGCATAAAACATGGTAGTACAGATAAAGTTCCAACATTTGTAAATGAGGATTCATGTTTAATCAATCCATCTATAAGTAAATATTTAGTCATTGTCATGCAACCAAATTATTACAACTCATAATAATACAGAATGTCAGGATTTGAAAATAAAATAAGCAATGCTAGTCAATTTTTAATACATACAGAACAATGTCAAAAATCATAACTACTAACAAGGTCAAACTTATATCACTTATGGAGAAACAACAAGAAATTATAACATTTAAAAAAAATATCTTAATTTTATTATAAATTACATAAGTTAAGTATATTTAGTCCACCTAAACAATGAGGCTCATAATGTTTTGAGCATACACTGCTAAGCTTTGTTGGTTACCTATAATTACTACCAGTAGCGATTATCCAACAGTTACGGATAGCTGATTCCTTAGAATAGCTGTGAAATAATATATTTAAAAGAAATTAATATATTAAATATATAGTACACTTTTATATCAAGGCATTTAACAAAAAAAAATCAAGTATGGGTCAAGTATCTGTGCATAAATACAATACCTATAACAACTAATACTATATCAATTGATTTAATTAAATAGCAATTATATGTAAATGTAATGATAATATTACTCATACCAAACATTAAAAAAAAATGTACATATTAAGCTTTAGATATGTTAATTAATACATTTACAGCCTAACAAATATCCTCCACAGCTTAACATAGGCCTCCCACATAGTTTGTCTCCAAATAACAGCAGTTGCCAATTCTCCTACCAAGCTAGGCAACTATCACAAAACCTATAATTTTTGAATTTTGATACTGACTAATGGTATATTATCATCAAATTTTTTCTACATCATTAATTGAGAATATTATCTTATGTCGTTGTGTTATTGTGTACCTTAAGATTAAGACTTATTTATTTATTTATTATTTTATCTATGTTTATATTTATTTTTATATTAGTATGACATATTTATTTATTTTTTTAATAAATATTGTAATGTAACTGTTGTTAATGTATAGTAGAATTAATGGAATGCAATAAAGTTTTGTGCATCTGATTTCAGGCAATACATATTTTGTGAAATTAAATATACTTTGCCCAATGTTTATGTACTTGAATCCAAACATGTTTTCAGGTTGATACTTACATATTATTTGTGAGGTCTATGTAATATGGAAAATGATTGAAGAGTTGTAGGGCAATAAGGAGTTTCCTTTAAAACTGAACATACAAGTGTATGTATATGTATAAAATTATGTGATTCATATTTATGGACATAACACAATAACAATTATTATTCTACAATGCGAAAACATTATTGTACTCGCTGATATCCCTAAAGTTTCTATAATCCTACCAAATCAAAAAGTACACGTTTGTTATGATTTTAAGCTTTCGAATGACCGTTCAAATTAAGGAGCATTATCATGAAGAATTTACAATTTGGGAGTCCAAATATTTGACAAAATACATCACAAAGTTCATTAAACACATGAAATGTTACACTTTATATTCAAAACAATAGATATTAATCAGTACAAGTAGCAAATGTAAGCACAAAACAAACTTACCGATGAAAGGTAATATTATCAATTTTTCGTTGACTGATGCTGTTGCATCCTAAAATGCTACAACTTACCATCTTTTTAATCTTACCTAATAACTAAAACCCACAAACAACACTAAATTCAATTACCCGTTTGCTTATAATATCAATGTTATTTACAAGAGCTTGACATCGTTAATGTCAAATAAAGGAGGGAAAACAATCAAAAACGCATACCTAGAAAAAGACAAGAAATATAGATTTGCTTCTCCCTTACTCTTATGTCTAACTATATACGTGCATTCCTTTCACACGCTGATGACGTCACGGTATGTTTAGTCTATAAGATACAAAGTCTATGGCGAAATGCGAATGATTGCCGGGTGGCCGGTGTCAATCCATGGTGTCGATCGATGACCACAGATTATGTAACTTGTCGATGACAAATGACGTTCCATTGTTCGTAATTGAACAAAACGAAGCTTACTACAATGAAGCTACATAATTATTTTTATGACATGAATCCAGTACATAACAGTGGTAGAGCCACGCGGTAGCTTTTGCTGTCGCACGGATGGGCCGGCTCGAACCGGGGTGGTACCACGACCTCACAGAATACTAGCGTGAAGTAGAGGTTTACCTCTGCGTTTCGCTTGGTGAGTGCAGGTGGGCGGAGGCACTTTTTACTGGAAATGAGGCATTGCATCTTAGTCCTCACGAGTGACAACGCATCTACATTTTGATTCGCAAACGAGGAAAGATGACACTGTTGTGTTTCGTATGGTGAGTGTAGAGAACCGGAGAGCCATTTTACTGGAAAAAAGGCATTCCATCTTAGTACTCACGGGTGACGACGCATCTGCTTTTTGATTTTTTATTGAGAATAAATGTACATAGATGTCTATGGGCCGCAGCAACCACTTACCATCAGGTGGACTGTGTGCTCGTTTGTCACCCTTATTCTATAAAAAAAAAACATAATAAATCAGTATAGTAGTTGATTTGATGCATACATACTAATGGAATTGAATTACAACTAACAACTATTCAGAAAAACGTGAATAATTATAGTCTTTGAATACAAAGTCCTTTCATACGCGAAATGAATGGTCATTTCGCGTTTTTGTAACTGTTCCGAAAATATTAAAATAATGGTTTCAGAATGCACTGGAACGCACCTAGCGTTCTGAAACAATTATTTTAATATTTTCGGAACAGTTACAAAAACAAAAATAAAAGGATGACTTTTTTTGTGGCTACTTAGAGAGGTATTTTTTTTTTGTGTTTTAAGACCTTAAAAAATAAGGATATTTTTCGTAAATATGGCATATAGTGACGTCATTGTTTAGTCGTCTACTAAGATTTGACCAACCTTCTTTCAGACATTGGGATATTAAATAAACTTCATTTGATTCTACAGTATACTTTTTCATGTTTTTTTTTAAAATACTATTAAACGAATTTTTGACAAATTATAATGAATTATAGGAATTAAAATATGAATTATATGTAAAAGGCACACCTATTAGATGTTTTTTGAGAGATATTTATATTTGTAAATTTATTACAGTGATGGAAATGACGATAGTAGGATGGAAATGATATTCTCATTTTTGGGAATGACAACATGACTGGTAATGTTTTGTTGTAACAAACAGATATTTATAGATCAAGTATCCAAGTTGATTCAAATGTTATCTAAGGATTTAATAAATCAGAATTCAGGGTTTATAAATAAAATATCATTTCAATTAACATAAACTTTACTTCTTGTATAATAATTCAATAATTCTTTGGTAAGATCAGTCATAGAAACAATCAAGTCTTGTTGATTTTGTATAAGTACTATAAACAATATTTAGACTTCTAAAAGCTTTCATGATTAAAAAAATATGCCTTCTACAATCAATCTAAAGTATATCAAAACTTAACACTTATCATAATAATCGATATCAAAGTCAAACTAGATATCTTTTACACTGAGTTATACATTATTTCGGAACAAAAATATTTCTTCTATAATTTCTAACCTAATTAAAAGCGAAAAGAGCATCAAATCAACCTACGTGTTAAATTTTTAATATCTATTTATGTATTTAGATCAAAATAAAACTTTTTTCTTTGAGAAAATGACAATATTTTTGGAGTACTAGAAATAATATTAATATTCGGGGATGTATGTTATATTAGTAAGGATAAGGCGAGATTTGTACGTCCTAACGAGAGGTGCTATATATTCAAGAGTATTTGGGTCTCCAGAGAGTTTTTCAGACCCAAATTTTAAATGGCGTTCTTCTTCCATTTCATAGTTGAGGAATTTCGAAAATCCTAAATGTTTATCGTGAACACAAATATATTTACAGTCAAAACAGCTGGCTTTTCTGAACACGAGATTAAATAAACCTTGTTTCCATAATACTTGATGAACATTTAACGAGCCCTGGAATGGTTACAAGTTTTTGGGAAGTAGAACTTCTTTGGCTAAAACCTCATCTTCATTGACAGTCATTATGGTAATATTTTCAATGTTCTGTTTCACATTGTCTATGAACTGATCAAATGTGCTGACATCTTGACCAAAAGTTACAAGATTATCTGCAGTCCGTTTTAGTACTCCTCCAATGCCATCTGGGGCCTCTTTCCCATGTCCAGCTTCACTGTAATTCCAGGTTATCGCCTTTAGTTGTGGAAAATCCTTACAAAAAACTGAAATTATGTAAAAGATATATTTATTGCGGTACTGGGAACTTGGAGAATCAGATTAGAAATGAATAGTATCTACAAAAGGATTTATCTCTATTGTAAGCTTAATAATCGCATTAGGTGCGCCCTGATGGCTGCAGCGTCATGTCTCAAGCACTGGCTAACTGTGCATGCACAGGTATTGCCAATGGCACTACGATGGAAGTCGTAGGTATATATTATACCAGTATGCAAACAAATCTCTTTACGACTTGGTCCAAAATGAAGACTGCACTTTTCCGTATTTGAGCCCAAAATTTTCTGAAAAATCTATATGTATGAATGCTTCTGTTACAATTAAATTATTTTTCTTGCGTTTTGTGGTGTTGTATTGTACGTTTATAATAAATGCGTGTTTGAAAAAATTGGGAAGCTAGTAATCTATTTTTTCTATAAATTGTAGTGGGGTTATTTCACTTGCCTTTTTCGTAGTAATATATTGTATTTTCATACCCTTCTTAGTCTTAACAGTTTCTTTGCAACGGACCCACTGGTAGAGTGTACAGCTTTGATCATCTGAAAATTCTTTGTAAGCTATAACATTTTTTTCTTCTTTTTTAAAACGTTACCCCTACACTAGGATTTTCTCCTGTATCGTGGAGGCAGTTTACAAACACAAATTGCACAAGGACAAACATCCAGACCCGGAACAATTATTTGTAGGCCATACAAATACTTGTTCCGTGCGTGATTCGAACCCGCGCCCCCCAGCGCAGGAACTCATTGCTAAGCCACTGTGCCACGGAGCCGTCAAACAATATCCTTGCATGAAGGTCATTCTCCTTTTTAAACGATTATCGTTATATTGAGAACAACACAGGGACTCCAAAAGCTATTCAAAATTGGTCTCCTTTATTATATTCGCTTTATGCAGACATAGAACTGTCAAATCTATATTGCTATGAATTATGCAGGCACAAGTTTTCCTGAGGGATTTGTTAGAAAAGATTACCCAAAATGGGCGATGTCTACAGAAGAAGGCATAACTTACAGGAATCCCATGCTCTGATATAAATTTGTTATGTAATTGTTTTAATGGTAATATTAACTGTCGTTTTTGTCTTTGAATCTTATTTCGAGTGATGTACTGTTTTTTGCCGGGAATAATTATGCTGTTTGAATCTTGTTCAAAGAACTTCTTAATAAATATTGGTAATCTTTGCCTTGTTCGCATTTCTTGAGTTGTACGCGTGTCTTTTTCTTTTTTACCCCTTTTCTCTATCGTTTTTAAAACCAATTGTAATTTATTAGTTGTCATCTTTCTTAACTTCTTTTTTAGACTCTCATTTTCTTTTCTTAAATCTTGTATAATACTAATTAACATTTTACGTCATTTTTGTTCCTTGTACCTTATGCATCTTATTTTCGTAGCAGCTGAATTTAAAGGATCTTCCATTGTTGTAGTCGTTTGTGGTGTCTTTTTAACTGATATGTCTTCCTGGTTCCGATTTTCAATAAGTACTACTTCCGGTAACTTAGTTTAATTCATCTTACCTTTTTTATTTTCCCTGTATCTCTTTGATGCTTCACGCCATTTTTTCCTTTGTTGCCTTTGATCCCTGGGCGATTTTTCATCAATAACAATTACTTGTCCCTTTTCTTTCTTCTTTATATACCGTAGTCCTTCTCTTTCTCTTTTGTACATTTCTGGATCATTTTTAAGTTCTGCGTATCTTTTACGCTTATAGGCTGATAGATGGGCGGTCGACGGTTTCTTGTTTATGATCACCAAACCTAGAACAATATTTTCTATGAGCATAAAAGTACAAGTCCGAGATGAGCTGCAGTCCGTTTTGAACTTGTAAATGGAAGACCGATCGGTCAGGCCGACGCTTGCATGGAGTAACTTTTATATGACAGATTAAACGACAGACATTCAAGCCAAAAATCTTAATTAAAAAAATTGTGTGATTGTGTCACAGCACTATTAGAGGGAGTATGTATGTATGTAGTTTATTCCATGAAGTTATAGATAAATAACTTCATGGTTTTTTCTCTCTCTACGCTCTACGGTGTATATGATTTATTGAGAACTGACAAGCATTTAATTAAAGTTTTTGGCGGGAACTAGGCATGGGTCATTGACGGTTTTTAGGGTTCCGTAGCCAAATGGCAAAAAACGGAACCCTTATGGATTCTTCATGTCTGTCTGTCTGTCCGTCCGTATGTCACAGCCACTTTTTTCCGAAACTATAAGAACTACGCTGTTGAAACTTGGTAAGTAAATGCATTCTGTAAACCGCATTAAGATTTTCACACAAAAATAGAAAAAAAAACAATAAATTTTGGCGGTCCCTTTACTTAGAAGTGAAACTCAAAAACTTTTTTCCCATCAAACCCATACATATGGGGTATCTATGAATAGGTCTTCAAAAATGACATTGAAGTTCCTTATATCATTTTTTTCTAAACTGAATATTTTGCGCGAGAGACACTTCCAAAGTGGTAAAATGTGTGTCCCCCCTCCCCTGTAACGTTTAAAATAAGAGAATGATAAAACTAAAAAAAAATATATGATGTACATTACCATGTAAACTTCCACCGAATATTGGTTTGAACGAGATCTAGTAAGTAGTTTTTTTTAAACGTCATACATTGTAAATTATGTTACTTGCTTCTAACCCTTCATGGGCGAGTCCGATTCGCACTTGGCCGCTTTATTTAATTAATGTAATTTAACTGTTAATCATTAATGGTCAACAGGTTGAAAAAGTTGTTAAATAAATAACAGGTTTTAAAACTTCAATCGTTAGCGTCAATCGTCAATTTAATATTTCAACGTTTTCGATCAATAACAAATTTGTTGCAGATTAGATTGAAAATTATTTTTATAGAATTAGGGTTTAGTGATTTAATTGATTATTGATTTGGTAAGACTTTAGATTAAGTACTTTAATTTTATTGAATTGGAATGACCTTAAATGCGTACTTTTTACAGGCTTAGGACTGGCTGGGTAAAATTAGTATCCAGGCGTACTTAAAAGATCATCTGATTTTCATTATTCATCATTTTTTTGTTTTTTCCTGCGTTCTATTTACAAATACATATCAAATCTCATAACCTGCAAAATGGTCTTCGTTTAAGCATACATTTAAAAATAGCAGTTAACTTAACCTTAAAAAAACTAAGCTTCACACTCGTCCTCGACGCGTAATGCAAACAAAACAATCGCAACGAATTTTAGCCTTGACTGACACTCAGAGATTGTTTACACACACAAACGCACAAGACCGCGTCGGTAACCTCCGAAAGTAACGAATATTTCCAAAGGATACTAAATTCACAGAAATGAATAAAATAATATTGAAATAATGCGTTGAGTGCGTTGACGTAAATTAACAGCTAATATTTTCAACCTGATTTTTCATTAATGAATAACAGTTGACACATTAACGAATGAAAAGCCGTTAAAGAAAACCGTTTATTGATTCAACACCCACTTCCATAGATAAATATATATGTAGCGGGAACTCGAACGTGGAGGATTGCTGCTCCTGCATTATTCTTTAAATAATGGTTTGAAGTGGATTTTGATATGTAAAAGTGATGCGATTTTGTGCATTAAGTGTCTACGCATGTGAACCATTAGTGGAAACGGTGAAACAAGTGCTCTGATGGTGATATTATTCCCAAAATAAGGTGTCTGTCTACTTAGACGCCTTGAAATATACTTATTATACTATTTGCCTTGAAATACCATCGTCAACTGCACAGAACATATATACCCCTAAAGGGGTAGGGGTGGTCAACTGTTAGTTGTCAGCTGTCTGCTGGCTCAAGTTGCCGTCAAAATTTCCCTAGGGATGCACAATGTGACGCATCAACATATTGTAAAGCCACTATAAAGGATAATAATTATACATTGTAATTGTAACATCAGGCTCAGAAGGGCTAGAACCCAGAGCCGTAAAGCCTGTTATAAAAAAATGAGGCATTTATAATTTTATAATTAATTTTGTTTTCCCTTTTCCCACCAACCACCATTAAAAACACAAATGGAAACAAGATTGAATGACTTATCCCAAATACATCGTTATATCGAAGGCCTGGATAAAGAAGTGACCATGATATTACAAAACTTGCAATGGGACAGAAAGCGTTTGTTAGAGGTTACATTATTATTTTGTCTTTTACTTTGCTCGATTTCATTTGTACTGCATATTGATTTATTTATTTTTATATTTTTGTTCCTTGTATAGCTTAACAAAAGTCTATTTACTCTTGCCTTGAAGTCACCCACT
The DNA here is from genome assembly GCA_033319125.1 of Parnassius glacialis. Classification (NCBI taxonomy): domain Eukaryota; kingdom Metazoa; phylum Arthropoda; class Insecta; order Lepidoptera; family Papilionidae; genus Parnassius; species Parnassius glacialis. Next base: position 2,272,846 of record JAVANC010000016.1, read on the forward strand.
TTGTAATCGGATCTATAGTATACCTATTTATATACAATGACATGCTTTGCAATTTTTATGCACAAATTTATTTATTGCATATAAACTGACCAATTTGAGTAGGTGGGATGGTGATAACAATTTGTATGTTATCATCATTTGGATCTTAAAACAGTATTGTAGACAAGCCCACAAAATAAAACAAGGTCTTAATGGTGACATTTTAAAATATTTGATGATATTGTAAATAAAATGTGATTTTTGTTGAAGGGCTGGCCAATGACTATATGCAGCTACGACCAGAATCATAGACTTCCTCCTGATAAGAAGAAATCCCATGAAAAAGAGTGTTTTCTAAAATCACAGGGGTATTTGAAAGAGGATCAGTTCCTGCCGGATCCGTTGGATTGCAATGCAAACACACTAGTCAAATTTAGTATGTTCACTTTAACATTAAATAATTGGATAATTAAAAAATTAGACCTACTTAAAATTATTGTTAGATCTGTTAACATATAAATATATGAGAACACTGTGAAAGGCTTTCCATGAAATAGTTGCATAATTAATATCAGAGATATATTACTTCCTCGCCTGGTGTAGTGAGAGTGGACAAGCCAGTTGCTGTAAGGTTGGTAAAGCAGATGCATGAACAAGTGTCATACCGCAAAGGGCAGGCCTAATTTGCTAAGTGTTAGAGTCATGGTGCAGCTATATTAGGGTTGTAGTACCAATGAAACTAGGGAAAAATAGCGGCATAATACTGCTGGCTGTGAATTATATATCGAGTGTAGATAACACCAGACCCATGTTACTGGAAACGAGGCTTTCCATCTGTTCTCCGAGGTAACAACATATCTGCAATTTGGTTCTAAATCAATCTGATAGAATTACATGTTTATGTGCCACAGTATCCACTTAACAACAGGTGGACTGTGTGCTTGTTCGTCCCTTATACTATAAAGAAAAAGTTCCTAAGTTATATTCATTATCTATTAATTTTCATGGCAACAATGGTAGCAAAGGGGTACAGGTGGCTAAATAAGATTCCATCTGGGAATAGCATTTCACTGCTGCATTTTGTATGAGAGTAAAATACCTAGACACTCTTTGTAACTAGGCAAGTATATTTCTAATTGAACTACCTATAATCTTTGCTTTACACATTAATGGTGTCTGCTTAACAGTTTCCTTCTACTATCAGTATTTCAGATTAGGGACTTTTAAAATATAACAGTAATAGCACAGGCTAGGCACTCTATGGATTTCATGGTTATCCAGAAAACTCCAAATGGAAACTAGAACAGGAGATGGGCAGCATCTTTCCAATCACAACTCAATAATTATAAAAAAATGTAGTTACCAACCCATTTGCCAAGCATTTTAGCTATAGCAAATACAAATATCCCCCTATGAGAGGCAAATTATAGACAAGTCAACAGTGGACTTTAGACTTTAGGGCTGTAGTGAATAAGAATGCTAATCATAATGTTTTTCTTCCAGATACAGATAATATTAATTCAATAATAAACTATGCATCAAGCACAGATCATTTGTTTAAAAAAGGTAAGATCTTTTTTCAATCTGTGAACAAGTGTAATCTGGATATAATTGTACTTGAATGTGATTTTTCACTTTTCAGTTGTTATTGTTTTCCTCTGGATTTGAGTAAGATCTCTAGTTGTCTTCTAAATTTGTATCCTTTAAATAATTATGAAGTGTTTTATATAATATATACATATTGTTTTTATTATAATACTTACTATCTGATATCCATTATAAGTTTATTTTTAAAAAAGTTCAATTTTAACTGGTTTATTGTTGGATTTGTACTAATTTTATTACAAAGAGATTTAAATATAAAGGTATACTATAGAGCTTGGCATACTCAATAGAGCGAGACAGTATTTCATGCCGGTACACTGTTTACAAGGCGCAGGTTCGGCCTCACATCGAATACTGTTCTCATCTCTGGGCCGGGGCTCCCCAATGCAAGCTCCTTCCACTTGACCGCATAGAGCGCAGACCATCTCGAATCGTCGACGACAGGAGTTCTCTTTGATTGCCTCAATTCATTGGTGCTGCATAGAGATATTGCATCCCTTTGCATTTTCTATTGTATTTACCACGAGGAATGCTTCGAGGAATTGTTCGGATTAATTCCAGCCACCAAATTTCGCGACAAAACTTATGTTACCATCCACATCTTTTGGATGCTTGGCGGTCCACTACCGTGTGATTTATTAGGAGTTTTCTTCCTTGCACAAATACTTTTTGGAATCGTTTACCATTGACGTTTTTTAGGGACCTTCAAGAAACGATATTACTCCTTTTTAAAAGGCTGGCGATGCATCTGCCATTCTCCTGGCTGTAGAAGTGATTTAAAATATTTAAAAAGAAGGCTATCTTGTTGACTGGTTGTACTGACTGGTATAGACGTTTCACGTTATACCCAACGGCCGTGTGTTAGTACAGTATTACTAACTTGTTTCACCTCCTTAAATATTGTAAATGATTAAATCGGCATGCTGTATAATATTTTTTGTTGATAACACCAGTCGATAAACATTGTCAATCACTAACTCATTTGGTAAATTAATAGTGACGCTACTGGATAACAGAGGGCGCTTATTACAATAATGATAAATGTTCTAGAACAATCTACCAGAAATAATAAAATTTTAAAATGATTGGGTAAATCACTAAATATACATTGCACTTGCGATAATAAACTGAAATCACATTCAGGTTTTGCACAATATTGGGTATATTTTCTTTAAAATATATTTTTTTAATTTAGGAAACGAACGCGGCTTGACCTTTTGACGATGTCACTAATACTAAATGACATAAATCCGAAATATATCCTATAGAACAAAAGTAACAGATGACCATTTTTTGTTGGTGATGTCCGGTCTATTACTACTACTTAAACGTCTTTAGTTTTACTGTCATGTTTGAATGTACGTGATCGAGATGATGAGAATGGAATTTGAAGGGCTTTATCATTAATTGATGAATTGACAATTTCGTGACCAATATGTCTGCTTGCTAAAAGACAGGCTTTGTTTGTTTTGCAGGCTTAGCAAAGTTGACTTTTTACTATCAACAGTCACTCAACTTAATGAGGCAATATGACATTCGCATCTTTGTGTAGTAACGGCGTTAGAGTATCCAGTATCCCATATTATACTGTGGATGTCGGAAGAGGGCGATAAAGGGAAACTGAAACTGGCAGTGAACGGCAGCATCTTCTTGATAGTAACTCAAAATAATTAAAAGACTGTGGTTACCAATCTGTCTGAAGAGCATGACAACTATGGCAAATACCCCAGTGGACCAGCAGTGGATTTTGATAAGCCTGAATGAATGCATGAATGAATGAATATTATCTAAATTATTTTCATTTTTCTAACTGCTATAATTTGAATGACTTCCTTAATGGACACCAAGGTAATAGGAGCCAGGACCCAGAGCCCTGGACCTTGGAACGTCTGCAGGCGACGTACACAACAGATGAGCGGCGTGCCATACACGATGCTGTGGTCCAAGCTGTACCTTCATGCCACGATTTGGCAGATTTGGCACTACCTTGGTAAGTTATTTAAGAACATGATTTGATATTTTTGGGGACATATCCTTTTTACCAAATAAGATGTCTATGGGCCACAGCAGCTACTTACCATTAGGTGGCCTGTGTGCTCGCTTGTCACCCTTATACTATAAAAAAGAAATAGACTAAGAAAGGCTGTTGATGGGTTGATGTGTGATAAATAATTTCAAAGACTGTACAAACAGGGATGTACAAACCTTTTCAAATATAACTTACTGTATGTGATGGACCCACAAATGCGCTATTATAGTGTTTTCGAAAGTTGTAGTAACTATAGAACAAAATATATTTTATTTAATTTTTTTTATTCGGAACACAAACAGCTTTTATACATTTCTCTTAGTATAATTTTTTTAAATCTTTATGGCTAATAAAAGTTATCCACATAATTATGAACTCTAATTACGAGTTAGTTAGTTTTATTCTAAACATTCAACGGCTCCGTGGCGTAGTGGCTTAGCAATGAGTTGTTGCGCTGGGGGCCGCGGGTTCGAATCCCGCTTGGAACAAGTATTTGTATGGCCTACAAGTAATTGTTCCGGGTTTGGATGTTTGTCATTGTGCAATTTGTGTTTGTAAACTGCCTCCACGACACAGGATAAAATCTTAGTGTGGGGGTAGCGTTTAAAAAAAAAAGTGAAAAGTGAATTTTAAATCAGCTTATTGCTATAAGTATAAATAATTCATATGCGATTCCAGCCATGATGGAGAAGGCAAGAAAGGGAGTAAAACCAAGTCCCGAACTGAAATCCTGGCCGAGCTCCGGGACATGAAACGACGACGCGCCAAGTACCGAGTAGCGGCCAAAACTAAGAACTACTCTGATGTGTTACGGGATGTTATTAAAACGCAGGTTAGGAACGGTGACAAAGTTTATTTAATGAAAATACGATCTAAACCTTATTAGGACCAAGTATTTATTTTATTTAGGGCAAGGTAGTGTCCACTTCACTGCCTTATGGGTATTGGCGGACTTCACATGTCTCAGAAATATTTTTTATTAATTTCTCAGCCTTGCATTAGCCATGCCCTATAATATAACCCTTTCAGGAATGAGAGGAGGCCTGTGCCCAGGAGTGAGACATATAGGTAACTTAACTGTAACTAAACTTTTGTTTATATGTATTTTCAAACTTAACTTTTGTTTGTTGAATTTAAGGAAACATTATTGATATTATTAAATCATATGTTTGATCATCATATCAAATTTCTTTAGATCACCGTGAAAAGGTAACATAAAAATAACTTTTAAAGTATACTTACTGGTGTCACCATGAAATGACATTTTTTACATAGCACAAATATGTAATTATTTTTAAATCTTTTTTGCAGATGGAGCTTTATACAGAAGCACAGGTCTCTAGCACAGTACAAGTACAGGCTAAACAGGGTTACAACCATCCAATTAAAATGGAAAGAATTGAAACTCCATACAAAGAAACTAAAGAGAGGCCTTTACAAACTAATTATGATGATATATATACGAAGAACAGGGAGAATTCCAGTGAAAGGAAGGCAAAGAAGCACCACTATAATAAAGAACATGATGATCGAGAATACCATTGTAGAAGAGATAGTTCTTCTGGCGTTAAAATTAAAAGGGAAGTTTCTCCAAGGGCTAGACTTAAAAGTGACAGAAGGGATGTAAGAAATGACTTTCATAGTCACCAACACGATAAATATCAAAATAGCTCTAGAGAAAGAAAGAGAGATGATTATGACAGAGACAACCAATCCAGTAGAAAACATGAGTATAAATCGCACAGGCATCTTGATGAAGATAGAAGATATCACGATAAACACACAAGCGATAGTTATAACGAGAGGAGAAAACACAAGAAATATTTGTAGCTAATTGACATAATAAAAATTGGTACATAGAAAGAAATGCTATTTTATTTTCAATCTGACTTATGTTATAGAGGCATATAAATTAGACACTTTATAAATGGTATTTTAAGAATAAAATTGTTGTGTCGAAAAAATTCAGTCTTTCATAAAAATCTCAAAAACAAAAGAAAAATATTTCGCAATATAATAACTTGAATTTGCACACAGCATGTTACACCATGCACATAGATTACATATTGTTGCGCGCCACTATTAATGTCTTGTACATGGCAACACTAGTTACACTAGCCGACACTAGCCCTCTAGTGTCGAGTAGCAGAACTAGGAGAGTCAAGATCCTTCCAGAAATTTCGGGACCGATATGTACTCGAACATTCTAGATGTCGCTACAGTAGAAAGTTCTGGAAACTATCTGAGGCCCTATATAAAGCCGGTATAGACCACGAACAAGTCAGTATTGTATTGGCGATACAAGAGAATACTTCGAAGCGAAATAACTGCGAACTAAAGTGATTGTGTTTTATTATTAGTGTGGTTTTTTTATGGCGGTTTTTCATTATTCGCCAATGTCAGCGTGGAAGTGTTTATTGAGTACGAGCTCAGTAGTTACAAATACTATGCCCCTGTACTAAAGATTGTGATAATACAAGTATCTTATTTTATTTAAACAATTAAATTTTCCTTTTTATCTTGTAACACTAGTGGTTGTACTGTTGAATTACCTAGAACAAATGACAAACACAGTTGCTATAACTACATTAGTATGTTAGTATTGACAAACATTAAACTTTTATACTATTAGTGTTAATAAAATCACACAGAATATATACATAAGGAGTGTTTGTGTAAGTTAAAAGTGAATCAAAGTTTATAGGACGAGGGATGTCAGGAGGGAGATGATCATAGAGTGAATAAGAATTAGTGTGGTTTTAGATTGTAATTAGTGTTGTGTGATTAGTGTCAATTTTGGTAATTTAATCGGCAGTTTTTAATTGTCTCGAACCCCAAGCTCGTAACAATATTATCTTATTAAACATAAACTGTAAAGTGAGAGCATTATAAATGTTATAAGCACTAGAAACGTTACAAGTAATTAATACAGTTAATTACTTGTTTTTTATATTTATGTTAATATAAAATTTATTTTGCATTAGGCAACCCTATCGGTGTCAATATATCTTGTCTTGGCTTGGCTACAATGCATTGACAACGATTAGTTTAAAAAATTCATAACTCCGGTAAATATTAATCATATCGTAAAAAGTTTCTTATTTCATAGGACCTTTTTTATTCGTATTTCATCAAAGAATATAAAAAAATGTCCCGTTTGAAAATAACAATACCTTACAATTGTTTAAACAATTTCGGTTTAAACAATATGGTACTGCGTTGCTCGATGGCACATGCATTTATATTATCTGTAGGACAATTTGAAGAGAATCGCATAAAAAATATTGAGATGGAATAGTTTTTGGTACTCATGCGCCGATTCTTCCTGGACATTTAGAGTTGCCAATTATTATATAAACATCCAAATAATTTTTAGTTCCAAATTCTGTGAAAGGTTTTAAAGCTTAAATTTTACATTAAGTAGCACACCTGCCGTAAGAGTTTAAGTGATAATTTTTTCCTTCAATAAACCAAGATTTTGTCAGAAACGTGGGATTTGCGAAATGCAAATTTTATTTTATTAAATATTATACCGCGAAAATATAATTGTATAGCGGAACTGTTGTATGCATGTGTACTTTTAAATCGGGGACGGTTCGTCGCCTTACTTATTTTTTGTCATTTGCACCTTAATTCCGATTTATACTCTAGGTATAATTTTTTTTATTTTTATAAATAAAACAAAAGGTGTAAATAAAGTTGCAAGTTGAAATAAATACCTAATAAATGTAACGCAATCAAATGCAAGTTTTATTTATATTCCTCAACACAAAGAACATAGCATTCCTATAATATAGCATAATAAAACAGCTAAGCCATTGCGGCTTACAATGTTTGGCTAAATCACTGCATACCATCAAGCACTGGCTTAGGTTAAAAAATATATCTGATCGCCATGTAAAGTCGGAATTATCTACCTAAAAATCGTGGCGTATGAGAATCCACTACTCCATATTATCCCGTGGGGTAAAAGGTGACGGAAACAAACAGGAGATGGGCAGCAGCATTTTTCTGATAAGTGAAGATAAAAAAAACTGCGGGTATCAACCCGCCTGACAAGTTAAGGAACTATGGCAAATATCCTCTCTGAGGATAGTTATGGGGGACGACCGGAGGCCTACGTGCTTTTTGAGGCACACGCATAAAACTGCTCAATACCTGACTCCAGGCTGTCCCAACCCGGAACTCAAACCAAGCACCTCATGATTAGCAGTCGTGATTAAGTATTATAAGTATTAAGAGCCATGCTGCAGCTATATTATGAATGTAGACCACGCTCTAACAGAATACGAGCGTAAAATAGCAGCTTTATGCTGCTGTTTCGCATGGTGAGTGTAGAGAACTGGAGACCCCTTTTTGGTGGAAACGGCGGCATTCCATTGTAGTCCTAAGGGGTGACAACGCAACTGTATTTTGATTCTTAATCGTAGATAGATGTAGACGTCTATGGGCCACAGCATCCACTTGATATCAGGGGCGGATTAAATGTTGACAGTGACCTAGGCTAGCACCTTATCGGCGCTCCTCTGGTACTCTGGTAGACATATATTAGGTATAAATTATAACCAGTTATTTTGCAAATGAACTATAATAAATATAATTTATAATATAGTTTAGTTGCAAAATAATTAGGACACGTAACAGGTAGGCATGAAAGAAAAACGTGTTGGGAGAGTCAGGGCGAAGTAGGAGCAGTGGCGGATTTACCAGTAGGCTGAGTAGGCTGGAGCCTAGGGCGGCAAATTTGGGGCTAAAACTTTTTCATTTTCTTGGTTGATAAATTTTCCTACAATTTGTGTTTGGTTGTGGCGCGGAAACGAGTGACATGACTGCTCGCTAAGTGTGTTTGATCGAAATGCCTGCCCTATGTTATATATCTATGTAAATGCTGATGAATTGACTGAACGAGCGAGGTGCGGCCGCCGCGGGAGCCGCAGCAGGATCGTACTGTTGAAGGCGTACGCTGCGTGTCGGCATTGAGTTCGTAACAGATAGATGTATTTACTTCAAAACTAAAATAAAAGCTGCCTCGGTTGAATCCTGGTGCGATTTCAAATACGTACTAATATTTCACTGGCACAATTTTTGGAAAATTAGTTATTGGAAAAACGTTCTGAAGAGGGTTCTTGCCGTAGTATGATAATGCCGCAGACATGTCTGGTGTGTGTACAATGGTATAATTCAAAGCCAAGCACTTTTGCTTTTGTCGTTCCTTGCTCTGTCCTCTCTTAAAATTTAGTGGCAACTGCGGCTGCTGTATGTTGCACAGAAGCTTGTGGCTTCTTCAGTTCTTTGTAGCTGAACGAGAAATTTTAAGTATTTCCAAGAAAAAGAGATCGAATTAAGCGTGTCGAAGCAGTATGCAAAAGACATGGGGGAAAATACAACCGGAAAGGAAGAAAATATATGATGAGACACCTGATAAATAAATGAGAATGACTTTGAGTGATGCTTTCAGGGCTAATACATTTCTCGTCCTCATTGATAGACTCGTATCTGAATTAGAAAAACGGTAGGTGTTCGTTCAAAAAAACTTGATTTCGAACCAAAATCAACAAAATCAAACCAAAATCATCGAGATCAACCCTTACAGAAAAAGCCCTTTTCTTGGAAGGAATGTATCCTAATGATTTAGAGACTGACTTAGTTCAAGAATTCATACATTTTCAATGCCACCTTTCTTCTGAAAGAACTTTGGTGAAACCAGATTCTGGATCATTGAAAATTTTATCTTCGTTCCTGCGGAACCAGAATTTTCAAAATGTTTGTCTAAACTTGGATATAGCAAGTTTTGGCTGCAGACTCCGTGCTACAACAGGTCCCATCCACAGAGATCGTGATACTCGGTGATTTCAACGCCCACCACGCTGAATGGCTTGGTTCTCGTTTAACCGATCATGCGCCTCCTTGTTCACCAAAATAATGGAAGCCGTTATAAACTGTCAGCTCATGAGGTACCTTGAGGATCACCAGCTGATTAGTGACCGCCAGTACGGTTTTCGTCGGGGTCGATCAGCTGGTGATCTTCTAGTCTACTTAACTCATAGATGGGCGGAGGCAGTAGATTCCAAGGGTGAGGCATTAGCCGTTAGTTTGGACGTAGCGAAGGCCTTTGATCGGGTCTGGCACAAAGCGCTTCTTTCGAAGCTTCCTTCCTATGGGCTTCCCGAGAAATTGTGCAAATGGATCACGAGTTTCCTTGCTGATCGGAGCATCAAGGTCGTAGTAGACGGTGCATGCTCTGATCTCAAGCCTATCAACGCTGGTGTTCCACAAGGCTGCGTGCTATCACCAACGCTGTTTCTCCTGCCTATCAATGATATGTTGCTAACTGGTAGCATTCATTGCTATGCACACGACAGCACTGGTGATGCCTTATATACCGGCCGTGCCAATATTTCTCGGGAAAACGTCGCCGAGTACCGGGACAGACTTGTGTCTGAAGTCGAGTCTTTGCTTAATAAAGTTTCGAATTGGGGCCGACTAAATCTAGTCCAGTTCAATCCCCAGAAGACACAAGTTTGCGCGTTTACCGCTAAAAAGAACCCCTTTGTCGTATCTCCTCAGTTTCAAGACACTCCCCTTGCTGCCTCAGCCAGTATCGGAATCCTTGGCGTCGACATATCGAATAGTGTGCAGTTTTGTGGTCACTTGGAAGGGAAGGCCAAATTGGCCTCTAAAAAGCTTGGCGTGCTCAGCAGAGCGAGACAGTATTTCATGCCGGCACATCGCTTGCAACTTTACAAAGCGCAAGTTCGGCCCCACATGGAATACTGTTCTCATCTCTGGGCCGGGGCATCCCAGTGCCAGCTCCTTCCACTTGACCGCATCCAGCGCAGAGCGGTTTGAATCGTTGACGACCGAGTTCTTTCTGATCGGCTCGATACACTGGCACTGCGTAGAGATGTTGTATCTCTTTGCGTATTTTATCGCATCTATCACGGAGAGTGCTCTGAGGAATTGTTCGGACTAATTCCAGTCGCTTAATTTCACCATTGCACATCGCCACAAAACTCGCGTTACCATCCATACCATCTGGATGATTGGCGGTCCACCACTGTGCGATTTAGAAGAAGTTTTCTCCCTCGCACGACTTCCTTGTGGAATCAATTACCACCAGCGAATTTTTCGGACCGATACGACTTAGGAACCTTCAAGAAAAGAGCTTACACCTTTCTAAAAGGCCGGCAACGCATCTGCAATTCCCCTGGTGTTGCGGTTGTTCATGGGCGGCGGTAGTCACTTACCATCAGGTGAGCCGCATGCTCGTTTGCCCCCTATTCCATAAAAAAAAGCAGCAGGATATAGATATATTGGATTTATGTACACCAGTGACAAATTTTTCAGGTGTTTAATTTTAAGTAAGAAAAGTTTCTCGCTTTTCTTACTTAAAGTGCCTGTTAAATTATCTAAGATCTACCTAAAGTAAACATCTCGGCATGCCGGGATCACTCCCCGAAGTTACTTGCAGCAGCATAGGATAGTTGAACTTCTTTGGGGAGATTTCATGGCTCGAATAATTACATTATTCCTGTCCACACACAAAATACGCGCTTAGACGTGGAGTTGCGGAAATCAGCCCGTCGTAAACTAAACTACCTAAAGTCAAGAAAAACTAACCGCCTTAGCTATTTTGTGCATAGAGTCAGAACTCAAAATTATCGAACAAGATTTCATACGACGATTGATGATTATTTTGCGAAAATTACGCAAAAAGGATTTCAAAACGTTCTACTTTGAATATATTATTTTTAAACTGTATGTAAGTAAACGCAATAAAAATTATTTAATAACATTTAACGTTTAAGTAGTATTAAGGCATACCTTACCCCGCCTTATTAGAAGTACATGATTGAACTTTTATTCGCTCAGAAATATAGCCAAAAGCTATTTCCTGTGCAATCTTAACTAAATCGTTGAGTGGTAAAGATAATCTGGGAACTGACAGATAGATTTACTAGTTCACAACAATTATATCAATGACGAGAAAAGGGTGCCGTATTTAGAACGATAATGCACAAATCATGAATTTATTAATTTCATTGACAAAAAAAAATTTATATGATTGTGAACTAGGGTTTCGAATTGTAGAAGATCAGTAGGGGCGGTAAAATTAGAATAGCCTACTGGCGGCAAATGTGTAAATCCACCACTGAGTAGGAGCATTCAAGTAGACCGAAGCTCTATATCTCTATAGAAAGTACGTATATTTTTTAATTTTATGCAAGTATTTCTTAGAACCAAAGTATTAAAGGAATTAGATGAAAAATATGCTAACTGGCACCAAATATTTACTGATGGATCCAAGAATCGTGTAGGCTTAGGAGCTGCCTATTGTCATTCTAAAGAAAAAGTTACAGCTATGTTTAGAACAGAACTCAGACTATCGATAATGACGATGGAGCTCGTTGCAATATCTGAAGCTTTGAAATATATTAGGAACTAGTTGACCAGGCAGACGTTGTTCCGCCCTTTCCGACGACCTTGTGTCCTAAAAAAATCATTAAATACACAATAAAAAAATTGAGGGTCATTTATCAGGAGTTGGACCAAACTGCACATATTGTGAATCATTCAATTGAAATCAGTTCAGTAGTTTAGGAGTTCATCGCGGACAAACAACGTGACACGTAATTTTTATATATAAAGATTTAAGCGGACAATATTTTGTTATTTTTTCAGATAGCATAAGCGCTTTACAACATTTAGCTCGATGCGCCTCTGGTCATAGCAGAGGTGCACAGATAGCTTATGGGATATTAAACCAACTATATAATTACAGAAGTCGCTATATAAATATAAAATTGCAATGGGTTCCATCGCACATAGGTTTAAAGGGAAACGAAGAGACTGACCTATTAGCAAAAGCCGCTATAACGCAAGGAATCGAATTAAATATTTACCAATTTACACGGAAATCTTGACAAAATTCAAAAACCTTTGTTATGATAAATTTAGAGAGTATTTCGATGAAAGAAGCAGGGAAACGGGAATATGGTATAAAACAATTCAAAGTCAGCTTCTTCGGATACCGTGGTATAATAATATTGAAATGAATAGAAACCATATAATTGCTATTCGTAGGTTACTATTACTATACTATTTAACGGTGGTAGAGTCACGCAGCAGTTTTTGCTGTTGCACGTATGGGCCGGTTCGAGCCGGGTTGGTACCACGACCTCACAGAATACCGGCGTGAAGTAGTAGAAGCTCTGCTTCTGCGTTTCGTCTGGTGAGTGCAGGTGGCCGGAGGCCCAATCCCCCCCCCCCCTCCCCCATCAACATGTTAGCGGAATTACAGGCAAGACTACCCCAGAAGGGTACCAGCACCCCTGGAGAATCCCTCGCTGAGCATCCACGACCATGTTATTCCACTCCTGAGCGTGGGTGCTCAGGCTGCCCCGCGTATTCTGAGGGGGGAGGAGGGGTGGGGGCAAATTCCGCACAAAAACAACTGCTCGGGGTAAACTGAGCAAGAGTACCAAGGCGACCCCTGCCACTCTATCCGTGAATTTCTGCAACATCAGGCCAAATAAACGCCGTCCACTACCATCTCGAGACGGCGAGGCCGGCCTTGCTCTTTCGGACCGAGACGCAGGTGTCCTCTCCGGCTGATATTTCGTATCTCTGCTACCCGGGGTATAAATTGGAGCACTCCTTTGTGCCTCGGGCTGGAGTTTACGTGTATGTTAGAGAGGACATCTGTTCTCGACGCCTCGGCAGTCTTGAAGGTTCGGACCTGTCCATCCTTTGGCTACGCGTAGACAGCGACAACCATCCGCGCATCTACGGGTGCCTCTATAGGTCCCATAGCGGTAATGCCGAAACAGACCAACTCATCGACCACGTCCAAATGGCTACAGATTCCTTGCTACAACAGGTCCCATCCGCAGAGATCGTGATCCTTGGCGATTTTAACGCCCACCACGCCGAATGGCTCGGTTCACGTTTAACCAATCATGCGGGGAGATCTGTTTATGACTTTGCCTTAGCATTTGGTCTGACACAACTGGTTACTTCGCCTACGCGGATTTCAGATGTGGAGGATCATACACCTTCCCTGTTGGACCTTTTGCTGACCTCTCATCCGGACGGATATCAGGTTTCCATCGATGCCCCTCTTGGTTGTTCGGATTATTGTTTGATCCGGAGTGTGGTGCCACTCACGCTCCAATCGCAGTAGCGATCTGCAGCTTGTTGCCGTGTTTGGCACTATAGGTCAGCTGATTGGGACGGGATGCGGTCTTTTTTGCATCCTACCCTTGGGGGTGGGTTTGCTTCTCGCCGGAAGCTCCCAGCGTTGTTGCCGATTCTGTTGCTGATGTGGTACTTCAGGTTATGGAACTTTTTATTCCATCTTCTGTGGTGCCCATCGGAGGCAAATCCCAGCCATGGTTTGGTCGCTTCTGTAAGACTGCATTACGCAGTAAGCAGGGATGTTATCAAGCCTGGGCTGTGGCTTCGGTGACTCGGGATGTAAACACCAGCACACTTAAAAAGAAGTATAACTTCGCCTCCAGGTCCTTCGAAAGCGTCATTGCCAAGACAAGGTCTGAGCACATCGGCAGAATTGGTGAGAAGCTAGTTCGCCTTCCTTCGGGACCCCGTGCATTCGGGTCTCTCGTCAAGGCTGTCCAAGGGAATTTCTGTAAGCCATCACTGCCATCTCTGCACAGGGAGGACGACTCATTGGCTCAAGTCGCAAAAGACAAAGCAGACCTTTTAGGCTCCCTTTTTGCGTCCAACTCCACTCTTGATGACGGGGGGAAAACACTGCCGACCATCCCGCGGTGTGAGTGCTCCATGCCGGATGTGCTGTTCTCACAGCACTCGGTTCGAAAAGCACTCCTCTCCTGGACATCCAGAAGTCGAGTGGGCCTGACGGAATCCCCCCAATTGTGCCGAGGACGTGTGCTCCGGAGATGGCACCGGTCCTAACGCGTCTTTTCCGGTACTCCTACTCCCAAGGCGTATTCCCGAATTCAGGGAAGACAGCTTTTGTCCACCCGATCCCTAAAAAAGGCGACCGCTCAGACTCGTCCAACTATAGACCTATCGCGATCACCTCCTTGTTCTCCAAAATAATGGAATCCATTATTAACTGCCAGCTCATGCGGTACCTTGAGGATCACCAGCTGATTAGTGACCGCCAATACGGTTTTCATCGGGGTTGATCAGCTGGTGATCTTCTGGTCTACCTAACCCATAGATGGGCGGAGGCAGTAGAGTCCAAGGGGGAGGCGTTGGCCGTTAGTTTGGACATTGCGAAGGCCTTCGATCGGGTTTGGCACAAAGCGCTTCTTTCGAAGTTCCTATCCTATGGGCTTCCCGAGAAATTGTGCAATTGGATCACCAGCCTCCTTGCAGATCGGAGCATCAAGGTAGTTGTAGACGGTGCATGTTGACTACAAGCCTATTAACGCTGGTGTTCCACAAGGCTGTGTGCTATCACCAACGCTGTTTCTTCTGCATATCAATGATATGTTGCTAACTGGTAGTATTCATTGCTATGCGGATGACAGCACTGGTGATGCTCTATACACCGGCCGTGCCGATAATTCTCGGGAAAACGTCGCCGAGTACCGGAACAAACTTGTGTCTGAAGTCGAGTCTTTGCTGAACAAAGTTTTCGGATTGGGGGTGACTAAATCTAGTCCAGTTTAATCCTCAGAAGACACAAGTTTGCGCGTTTACCGCTAGGAAGAACCCCTTTGTCGTGTCTCCTCAGTTTCAAGGCACTCCCCTTCTTGCCTCAGCCAGTATCGGAATCCTCGGTTTCGTGGTCACTTGGAAGAGAAGCCCAAATTGGCCTCTAAAAAGCTTGGCGTGTTCAGCAGAGCGGGATAGTATTTCATGCCGGCACACCGCCTGCAACTTTACAAGGCGCAGGTTCGGCCTCACATGGAATACTGTTCCCATCTCTGGGCAGGGGCTCCCCAGTTCCAGCTCCTTCCACTTGACCGCATCCAGCGCAGAGCGGCTCGAATCGTTGACGACCGAGTCCTTTCCGATCGGCTCGATTCATTGGCACTGCGAAAAGATGTTGCATCCCTTTGCATTTTCTTTGGCATCTACCACGGGGAGTGCTCTGAGGAATTGTTCCGATTAATCCCAGCCGCCAAATTTCACGAACGCACATCGCGGCAGAACTGCCGATACCATCCACATCATCTGGATGATTGGCGGTCCACCACTGTGCGATTTAGAAGATGTTTTCTTCCTCGCACGACTTCCTTGTGGAATCGATTACCATCAGCGATTTTTCCGGACCGATACGACCGGGACCTTCAAGAAAGGAGCGTACTCCTTTTTAAAAGGCCGGCAACGCATCTACAATTCCCTCCCTGGTGTTGCGGTTGTTCATGGGCGGCGGTAGTAACTTACCATCAGGTGAGCCGCATGCTCGTTTACCCACTCTTATATAAAAAAATAAATAAAAAAAACGTTCTGGGCACTATACCAATAAAAATATTGTATTTTTGATGAAAAAAGCAGACTCGCCCAGTTGTGGTATTTGTCATATTATAGAAGATGTCCAACATATGCTAGCAGAATGTGTCAAATATCAAAGGGAACGGGAGAATCTGGTGCAAAAATTTAATATCAATTTGGGTGAAACGGGTTGGTTTATGATTATACCTGCGGAGCCACACAGCGATAGCAAAATCATCCATTTCCATATTCTTACCACATTGATTCCCCCTTTCTAAACAGCATTTGTGTAACAGGAATAAGTTAGGTTACGATTAAGCTGACATATCCTTGTAGGATAAAAGCCTTTTTAAATAAAGATAGATAATAAAAAAAAAGTATTTCTTTGTTTTTTTCGTTTAAAAACTTCCACGCGTGCCCATTTTTAATCTCGCGCCCTTAAGCACGTGCCTAGCCGCCACTGCTTACTAACACCCTTATTCTATATAGAAGAGAAAAATTATACTATTATTAGATAAGTCGAAAAGTTCGGCAAAAGTCGAGGAAACGTTTTATAAATTAGGTACTATCTAAACAAACTGTTAGAAACCATAAACACCTTCCTGACTACTGACGTCACGTGTGAAATACACAAATAACGAAATTATATATTTTAGAAACATAACGTCGTGGGCGATGAAGGCCTTTGTATAAACGTCATAAAACTCAACGGACCGAAATTAATTAAATTATAATAATAATAATTGTTTCTTTAAGCGTCATTATTACACAGACATCATGTTTTTATGATGTCTGTAGGTAGGACCATAAACGATTTATAGCTGGACATAATTTTTAGGAATCCATTACACAATTATAAGACTTGTTGTTAACTGCACGCTTACGGCATAAGGCTTGGTGATCATACGTACTAGTAGGATATCGGATGCTTTTCTTAACTTGGAATTTCTTTTTAAATAATCCTTCAAAGCCAGCGTGTAGTGGGGGTGTAAGAATATCAACTACCCCATAGCGTCCTGTGGGTCTCGTAAGAGGTGATGGGGGTGAACTAATCAGGAGATTGTTAGCAGCGTCTCCCTAGTAAATAAAAAAAAAACTGCGGCTGCGAACTCGCCAGCCGAATCTATGAAGCAGTATATAGAGGAGGCCTAGGTTCAACAGTGGATTTTTGATAGGATGGAAAGATAGTACCGTTGGTAATGGTATGCATAGAAGTCTATAGAGTAGAATCTATAATGCAATGCAATGCAATTTCATAGGTAAAGACCTAATATACGTCTTTACCTATGAAATTGCCGTTTTTTATAAATAATTTAACGTAATTTTTTTTCTATATATTTTGTTTTTATTAATCAAAGTAATCACTCATGAAATCGATGCATCTTTGGCAACACAATGGCAGTTTATTAATGCCCTTCGTAAAGAAATCAGCTGGACGTGAGGCAACAAATTCTTCAAAGGCATTTTGTACTGCGTTTCGGGTATTGAATTTTTTTTTCCCGTCAAAAAGTTATCCAAATTCTGGGAAAAGTAGAAGTCTGTAGCCGCAAGGTCTGGTAAGTACGGCGGATGACGGAGAGCTTCCAAGCCGAGCTCTTGTTACTTGAAGACCGTCTGTTGTAAAGTAAGAGGTCGCGGGTAGTCGTGTAGGAGCAGCGGGGACGAGCGATTGACCAAAGCAGGTTGGAGACGTGCAAGTTACTCCACCATTGTGTTCAGTTCTTCACAGTGTACATCTGCAGTAATGCTCATCCCGTTTGGTAAGAAGTGACAAACGAGCACACAGTCCACCTGATGGTAAGTGGTTGCTGTGGGCCATAGACATCTACATCTATCCTCGTTTTCGAATCAAAATGCAGATGCGTTGTCACCCGTGAGGACTATGATGGAATGCCTCTTTTCCAGTAAAAAGGGTTTCCGGTTCTCTACACTCACCGTACGAAACGCAGCAGTGTTAAGCTTCTGTTTTACGCTGGTATTCTGTGAAAGCGTGGTCCTTTCCCGGTCGAGCCGACCCATTCGTGCTACAACAATAAATCTAATATAGCTGCAGCATGGCACTACCACGAAGAATCACGCCGGCGCGGCGCTAGACCACTAAACAGTAACCATCACTTTTCTAGGGGTAAGTTTTCGTTTGAGGCATTGTTTAGGTGCTGAATCAGGTTCCAACCACCTTGCCAAATGCCAAATCCACCTTTTAATAATCATAAATGTACACAATTGAGTACCTATTAATTGTTTAAAAAATTGCATGTATACCTAGAAAATATTTGCACACAATATGTAGTGGTAGAAAATAAATGGGCCACTAGATATAATTTAAGAAAAGCGCTGGTAGATTTTCACGACGCAGTTCTTTGAACGATGTCATCCGAAGGGCTCTTGTCTCTATAAATGTTCCCTCGGTTTTAGAGCCTTGTGGAATATTTAGAGACGATGGCAGGAGACCCGACGGTATGACATTGGTCCCTTGGGAGAGAGGTAAAGCCCTAGTGTGGGATGCTACTTGCGTAGACACTCTGGCGGTCTCTCATCTCATGGGTACCTCGTTTAGAGCCGGGGCGGCATCAGAGGCAGCTGAACTGAGTAAGTGGCGCAAATATGAGTCTCTGAGAGATGACTACATATTTGTGCCCTTTGCTGTAGAGACTATCGGTCCGTGGGGTCCACGTGCGGTGGAGTTCCTAAAGGAACTCCATCCGCGGCTGGTCGTTGCTGCTGGTGATAAGAGGGCTGGTTCTTTCCTTGCTCAAAGGCTAAGTATAGCCATTCAGCGGGGAAACGCAGCCAGCGTTCTTGGCACGATACCGCGGGGAGTAGGACTATATGATATTTAAGTTTCTAGTTTTAGTTTTTTTTAATATTATTACAGTTTTTAGTATTATTTAAGATCATACTTTATTGTAGACCTACATTCTGGCAAATAAATGAATTTGAATTTGGTGAGCGCTTGCGATTGTCAAACGGATTCCATTTTTCGTCGCAGGTCACAATGCGGATCAAAATTCCTTCGTTTGTGTGCCTGTTGAGCAGTGCAAGGCAAGCCTCGACGCGTAATTCAGGCTGGCGATCATTGAGTCCGTGGGGCACTCATTTGTCAAGCGATGCTAACGTCGGAAGCTGCTGCTAATTCACCCGTAGATTGAGTATCATTAACGTCCACAATCGCCTTTAATTCATTTTTTCGGTCGAAATTTCCAGAACAGAAGCAGGCACACCAATAACAGGTGGTGGGTTCGTTTGTAGTATTCGCTCCGTCGTTGATTCCGTAAAGTCGTGCCGCTTGTGCGGCGTTGCTGCCACGACGTTACTCATATACCATAATTACTCGAATTTTTAACGTATCCATGATGACGAAAAACATTCAAATGCGTTGAAAACATGACGTTATTCAATGAACAAATGACTAATTTTGAATAAAGATTTTTTTATATAAAATAAAATTTAAATTAGAATTCTTAGTTAAACAAAAATTATTTTGATTTGAAATAGCCAGTACTGCAGAACGGCAATTTCATAGACTAGGCGAAAGTTTATCGACCAAATTGGCGATATATTGAAAATGGGCCAAATCAAGAGTACCTTTAACCGACGTGCGTGTATGCGTAGGTATATGGATGTGGAGGAATCGTGCCAAATGGAAGTCCATAGTCTCTGCCTACCCCTCTGGGTGACTGGCGTGAGTGTTTATGTATGTTATGTATACAAAAGAAGAGCGGGGACTCATGACATGGGTTTTCTTTTAAACTTTCTAGAAGAATCTGTCTACTAATTTGTTTCTGTTTGTTATTTGAAGAAATAAAGCATTTATTTATTAGTTTATTATGGACTAGAGTTTTATATAAAAATCCTCACAAATATCAATCACAATCAAATATAACAAATTTTATTAAGCCCGCAATAATACCTAACAATAAATGGACCAACGCAAGCAGTTTTAATTTATTACGTTTTAAATTTTTGCGAATTAAGCGCCGTTAATGTATTCATGAGCATTAATGTAACGTTATTTAACCGTTCGATGCGCGCATAAATCACATTTCTGAGTCTTCAACTTCTTTTATATCTTCAATTATTAAAGTTATTCTTGGAGTCGGTACTGTTGGATATAGAAGAGAGATCTTTATCTGGTAAATATATGAAAGCTGTTTTTGAAGGTTTACAACTTAATCGTCTAACGGTGCTCTGCAAACTCTGTGCGGTAATTTACTTCGCTCAGAGTTTCTTTAACATTAGCAATATTTATTTATTTCATTAATTTTTATTGCATTCCCTATATAAATGGATACGAAGAGTGGGTTGAATGCCTATAGGCATTTTATAGCAGTCGACCTATTTTACTAGTTAACATTATGTACTTATATTAAAAGCCGTGGTAGTTCAGGGCTATGCGCTCGCTGCAAAATTTCCAATGAAACTGTTTATGCAATTTTAAGTGCTGATTTACCACGTGCTCGGAAGTGATAGAAAACATCGTGAGGAAATCTGCACGTCTGAGAAATAATAAGAAAAAGTGTTTCGAAGACATGTGAATTTCGCCAATACTTATCAGGCCTGCGCGGCGGACTTTTCTTTGCTGTAACACTTAGAAATGAGAGGAGGTCTGTGCCCAGCAGTGGGACGTATATAGGCTGTAACTTTAACATCGACAGTAGTTATTTTTTGGCGCGGGTTTATAGTTATATTGGAGGTGACTACCTCAAATATAACTATAAATCCGGCGAAAAACCTGACGTTTTTCGCCACGCCATTCTTTCATATTAATGGAAGATTTGAGCAAGTGAGCAAGGAACAAAGTCAAAATTAAAAAAAAAATATTTTTTTTTTATGAAGAGGTGACCAATGATCCTTCTCCCTTATCTGAGCCAAGCTGCTTTACAAACTGCAATTTTATGTTGGGAGAGGCTTCTCTGTAAATCCTCGTCCTGTAGTCGAAAATTAATAGTATTTGCTGTACTATAATAGTTCCTATGACTATGACATTCAAAATAAAGACGACTTGCTTTAAAACTATCTGGAAAAATATGATGTAATATTCTGTTGCAGCTATATTATGTTAGCAGCACGATTGAGTCGGCTCCACTCGGAAGGACCACGCCCTCACAGAATTGAACGTGTACGAATAGCGATGTGTTTTGTATTTTGAGTGACGAAAACCAGATACCAGGAGGCATTCCAGGAGTATGAATATTTAGGAGTGATATTTCATCTGCATTTTAATTCTTAATCGAGGATAGATGAAGGTTTCTATGATGAGCATTCGCTTACCATCAGGAAGAGTGCGCTTGTTTGTCAGCTTTATTTCTTTAAAAAAGATGTGTCCTCACTTAAACGCAGTCCACTCTGTTGGCTGCCTAGACGAGGTTCTGACAATCGATTGATGGCGGAAAATCCATTCAGGAATACCGATCCCAAATAATCGGCTCCACCCTCACTTGTCTCATTTTGTCCAGTGTCAATCTCTCTCTTGAAAGAGTCAAGAAACATATGCAGAATATTATCCGCAGTGTTTTGTTTTTTCTATTGTTACTTATTAAGCAATTAATTAATTAATTAATTACATTCCTTCGCAAGCTCACTGATGAACATAGGTCTGCCCCAAGGAATGCCACAAAGAACGGTCCTGAGCCACCTGCATCCATTGACTTGCTGCATCTGTTACCAAGTTGTTACACCATCTAGTGAGGGGCCACCCTACACTTCGTTTACTAATGATTAATACTTATTCATGATTAATACTTTGACATGGTTGATATTTTATGTTCATCATCATGATCATCATCATTACAACCCTTCACAAGTTCACTGCTGAACATAGGCGTAGCCCAAGGAATGCCACAAAGCACGTTCCTGAGCCACCTGCATCCATCGACTTCCTGCATATCTTACCAGGTTGACACTCCATCTAGTGGAGGGACGCCCTACACTTCGGATTTACAGATTTTATATCAGTTACTTTTAATTGTTTCAGAGCACACAGTGTTTTTCATCATGTATTGGCGGTGTAAGAATATCCACTACCCCATATAGTCCCGTGGATGTCGTAAGTGGCATACAAAGGGAAACTTAAACATAGGTAGCAGCATGTTCTTGAAAACTTATAATAATAAAAAACTGCGGTTGCCAACCCGCCTGACCAGCGTGGCAACTATTGCAAAGCCAAGGTCTTTCATAGGCTGTAATGGATGGATAGATGACACTGCTTTAGAGTTCGAAACTTCATATAACGTTCACAAATAAATATGCAAAGCGATAAATCAATTCGCATGCAAAACTAATCTATTTATTTTATTTGACATATTTTTAAAGTAATAAAAAAGGTTCTCGAGTGGCGGCCTCGTACCGGCGGACGAAGTGTAGCGCGTCCCCCCACTAGATGAAGTGACGACCTGGTAAGACATGCAGGAAGTCGATGGATGCAGGTGGCTCAGGTCCGTGCTTTGTGGCATCCCTTGGGGGAGGCATATGTTCAGCAGTGGACTTGTGAAGGGCTGTAATGATGATGATGATGAATAAAAATATCGTGCGGTCAATTTTTTTTACAAGATTGACTCGCACAACTTCGCACGCGATGTCGCATACCTTATTGATTAGCTACGCAATAAGACTAGATAAAAACACACGTTAGACAATTTCTGAATAAATGAACATGTAGACTGAGTCTGTATTACTAGATCGAGGTTGTAAGAAAGAGAGTGTGACGATGCACGCGCCGCATTGCCAGCTAATTGATAGAAATGTAATTAGTTACACCATTAGCATGATCAAGGAGTTGCTTACATGGTTTCAAGAGCAATTCGTTAAATGTTACAAGTGTGAGAAGTATATGTCATCACGCAATGTTCCGTTTGAATTTTTCATACTTCTATCGACTCGGACAGCCCTAATATCATCCCGTATATGTCGTAAGAGGTGACGGTGACCGGCATCTCTTTTATACACCTGATACACCTGATGGTAAACGGCTAATGTAGCCACTGGAAATCTACAGCCAACTTCAAATAAAAAACATGAGTGAGTGTCGTGGAACACTCGGTTGGTTCCTTTCGTGATATTTTTTTTGAATACTAGTAATGCTATTAAACATTACTAATATTCCCTTAAATCACTTCTGGTAAGCTTAAAATGCTTCTGTTAGAAGTGGTTCACAACAGCAGTCGAATGGCGGATTCGATCCCACGACCTTTCGAGTTCGCGGTTCGCGCCCTGCCATTAGGTTACTGATGCTTCTAATATATTATTATTGATAAACTTATTATATTATTGATTAACAAATACAAATAAATGAATTACTAGCGTCTACTAAAATGTAACGTCATTTAAAATAATATTTCTTTCATGGCAAGATAAGAAAAAGTGCGAGGGAGATGGATATTATACCATCTCGCTTCTTTATAGCCGCCAAGGCCGCCTACTAAAGTCCGATAAAGAACTTCGTTTCAAAAATGCTACATTGTCACCTCTGAAGACTTGAATGGAATGCCTTATGGTCTGTAATGATACTGGATTTTAAGACTTTAAGACCGCAAAACAGCAGTACACTCACTGCTCACTGCTATTTGGTGGCAAAAATAGGTAAAGGAGTGGTCGAGTGGTATCTACTCAGATGGACTCCAAGGCAGAGAAGGAGCCTGTTACTACACTGCACTGCACCCCGTGGTACACTGCAACCAACTTCAAAAAAGAATATCAGATACGTAACCCTGTAATTATACTGATTCTTTTACGTTTGAAAGGCTAGTGAAGAAAAAAAGGTTCTATAATATTTGAGATGTGCACCGATCGCAATAGTGATCGAAGTTTTTTTTATAGAATATGGATGACAAACGAGAATACAGTCCACCTGATGGTAAGTATGTTGCTCATAGACTTTTATATTTATCCTCGATTAATAATCAAAGTGCAGATGCTTTGTCACTCCTAAGACTAAGATGGAATGTCTCGTCTCCAGTAAAAAAGGTCTCCGGTTCTCTACTCTTAACATATGAAACACGGCAGCATCAAACCGCTATTTTACGCTGGTACTCTGTGAAAGCGTGGTCCTTCCCCGGTCGGGCCGCTACAACTTTAACATAGCTACAGCACGGCTCTACCATGTTTAAAAGATGATGATGAAGATGTGAACTTAACTCTTATTGCTTAAAGTAATTGATGCCATTTCGTTCTATATTACTTGAAGCGATGTGTGTGCGATCGCTTACCGTCGTAAATATGCGGCAACTATAGGTATGCGGGTACTACGGCACATAATACATCATTGACTATGGCTGTCATTTGGTTGCTAATCGTAAGGACTAATGTAAATTCTTCCATTTAGTTTAAAACCTAGTTCGAGAATTATGTTGTTTATGAAATGACTGTAATATTTTTGATATGAGTTTGACAAACTCAGCCCATCAAACTCAGATCATCTTTTGATAAGCTACAATCAGTCAAATATACTACATAAGTATATACTATAATATATATATTATATGTGTTCATTGAAATATGTTGTTGACTAATAGTCTCGAATCAGGACTGATGAGATGGAAAAACCGGCCAAGTGCGAGTCGGACTTGCGCATGAAGGGTTCCGTATCATCGTAATACACGTTTCTATTAAGGGAGCCCCTTTTAATTTTTATTTATTTAAATTTTTGTTATTTGTTGTTATAGCGGCTACAGAAAAACACACTTTCTCAAAATTCCAACTGTCTACCTGTTATGGATCATCAGATACAGCCCACTGACAGACAAACGGATGGACGGACGAACGGACGGACAGCGGAGGCTTAGTAATAGGGTCTCATTGGTTACCCTTTGGGTACGGAACCCTAAAAAGGAAAAGTAGTGGATATAAAAATAGACTTTTAATCAAAAGTAGGCGCCGCCTTTAATTTTAGCTAAAGATAACTAAATTATTTCCATCCTGTGGCTTCAGAAGTCAGTGTTAAGACATGCTATAATAATGTCCTTCAGTATTTAGTTCGATCACCGTGGCCAGTATTTACGAGGATTAGCTATCTGCGCAGGATAGGATTATAGTGCCCGAGTGTATGTGTAAGCACAGGTGCCCTCTCTTTTTCTTCACTCTCGTAGTCCGCTGGAGCGGCAAGCCGACACGATCGGAGAGAGATCGGAGAGAGACATGCTTTGCGAGGCTAATTTACCTAATTTCTTGACTAAGTCTATTGACAGAAAAGTCCAATAATTGATTTTGACCCGAACTGGTATTTCAATATGGGACCACTTGATTAGTGATCACATTCATGACTATTAAACCAACGGGGTAGCCAGCAGACAAAGCGGCCATAGTATTTTCAGAAGTATTAAAGCTTATGCAGAAAATGGAAATTATTTTATATTTTTCAAATGATTATTTTTGAAATTATTTTTTTTATTATACTTGGTAAAGCCATGCTGCAGCTACATATATTAGTAATGTAGTTGTAGCACGAATGGGTCGGCTAGACCGGGGAAGAACCACGCTCTCACAGAATACCAGAGTAAAATAGCAGCTTGACACTGCTGCGTTTCGTATGGTGAGTGTAGAGAACCGGAGACCCATTTTACTGGAAAAGAGGCATTCCATCTTAGTACTCACGGGTGGCGACGCATCTGCATTTTGATTCTTTATTGAGAATAAATATACATAGATGTCTATGGGTCACAGCAACCACTTACCATCAGGTGGACTGTGTGCTCGTTTGTCACCCTATCCTATAAAAAAATTAGTTATCTGAAGTCCGCTTTTATTTTATTTAAAAGTTTAACCTTTTCGCCATTTCTATGGCCTAAAGAATATCATGAACTAGAATGCCTTCTAAATATATATAATAGTTAAATTTAAAGCATCATTCTCTGTTTTTCCCAACCTTAGGGCTAGAGTTTTTTTTGTTCAAATTCAACTACCCACCTTTTCATTAACCCTTGAAATATAAACTATTTAATAAAAAAAGAATCTTTAAAATCGGTTCACAATGAGGGCTAATAATCTAACGCTCACCAGATATCGCTAGTTAGGACTAAAGTGAACTTATTTGTTACGCAGATGGTCATACAGTGTCGTCATCATTGAAAAGTTTTGCGATTTAAATATAACTCATATTTCAGAAGTAAACACTTTTATAACAAATTATCTTCCCCCACTATGAAATCTATCAAATATTTCACCTCATCCCAAGTGGCGCTATCTTCGTGGCAGAAAAAGTCGTGGATGTCCTCATTGACAAAGATAACGCGTAACGTACAAGAAAAGAAGAAGCAGTTGAAATGTGAACCACTTCCTTTATTAGAAGTCAGCCAAAAATATGGTGGCATGGTCTAACTAGCTAATTTCAAAACACAACAAAGCAGTCTGGGATCTTGATTCGTATGCCGTTAACCGGTTTATTATGCGGGTGTTTTACTGAGGTAAGCCACCGATTATGCAAACGATGACATGTAATTGTATTGTTCGGTACCAGCCCTTCAGGTCTCTTTGTTTTATGCTTCCAATATGGTATTGTAGACTATTAAATGGAGCTTTAGAGTTCCTATCATTTTTCGAATACGGCATCGTTGTTTCATTTCAGAAGAAGTTGATGTCGTGGCACAGGTGTGTATACCTATGCAATAGACGCGCTGCAGCTATATTATCGTTGTAGTACGAATGGATCGGCACGGCCGGGAAAGGATCACGCTCTCACAGAATATCAGCGTAAAATAGCAGTTTGTTTTGTATGGTGAGTGTAGAGAACCCGAGACCCTTTTTACTGGAAACGAGGCATTCCATTTTAGTCCTCAGGGGTGACAACACACCTGCTTTTTGATTCTTAGTTGAGGATAGATGTAGATGTACACGACTCATATGTTTTCCTTGGTACAAGCGGTAAATCAACATTTAAAATTGCAATTTAATTAAGTAATAATTTTGTTAGTGCCGGATGGAATCGAAGGCAGGTTTATACTGTGAAGTTTACGACACGCGCTCAGGCCCCTGGCTACACCATTAAATTACTATCTACTTTTAATAGTTCCACATAATAGGACCGCTATGGTAAGATCTCTTTATAGAGTTAGTCATCTAAGCTGTCAGTTGCGCATGATTTTAATTTCACGGGTCGCGCGCTCGGGTATCAATTTAGCACGGCATCTTTTTTTGTAGGCTGCCTTATAATTGTGTCAACTGAAAAAACTTCTCCTTGCACTTTTTACTTGGCAACTGCGATATATTTTAAAAGCGGATGTTTGTTTTTTTTTAGCCTGTGGAATATTAAACCAATGTTTACGAAGAAGGGATTTATACCTGACAAATCCGATCGTGAATGGAAATTTTAATTTTATATTTTGACGGATACATGCATGGTACACGTTGAAAAATTAAATATTATATACATAATACTAAATAAACTAATTATCATTATATACATATAAATAAAATTGAAATGTCTGTCTGTAATATTGAAATAACTGGCTTCTATTAAGATCAGAGGCTTTTTGTATGCTGTTCAGATTTTTTATATGATAAGGTGACAAACGAGCACACAGTCCACCTGATGGTAAGTGGTTGCTGTGGCCCATAGACATATTGTCAATCTACATTTATCCTCTTTTGCGAATCAAAATGCAGATGCGTTGTCACCCGTGAGGACTAAGATCGAATGCCTCTTTTCCAGTAAAAAGGGTCTCCGGTTCTCTAAACACTATTTTACACTGGTATTCTGTGAGAGCGGGGTCCTTCCCTGGTCGAGCCGACCCATTCGTTCTACAAATTCAAATTCAAAATAGTCTTTATTTCTGATAATATAATACATTTGGAGAATTATTATAATTGCAAAATTTAATAAATACAAGTTTAAAAAAAATATAAAATAGTCTTTAATTACCTTAAATTTAAATACCACGTTAAATGCCCTGGTGATTATATAAGGCAGTGGGTTTGAGAAATCCCATGACACAAAAAAAACGTATGAGAAACTTTATTAACTATATCAAATAGGAAAACATCTCACAAAACTATAATAATATTTTCTTCTTCATTATCCCTCAAAAGTCCAATCCTGAACACGTGCCATTCTCGTTGTTAGGAGCATTTGCTTTAATCATTAGGCTTGACCAACGTAAATCCTCTCAAACACGATGAAAGCGAAGTAGATAGACCCAGATGATGGGGAAACATCAAATGTGCGAAAAGTCTGGTACTGTGACATTTAATCTGTTTCCATAGCGTTCCATACGTAGTAGAGCCAAGTTGCAGTTAAATTATGGCTTGGCCAACCCAGTGTTGTGAGTATAGCTGCATTTTCTTTGTTGCTTATTTTGGACTTCTTTATCTTTAATCTGGGCCAGGCCTCTTATATTTGATTCTTACCTTGGTTTGACCCACAGCTGGGTAAACGGTTTAGAAAGCAAATTGCTAACCGCAAGAGGAAGGACATCCTTTTGTGGTTGCCAATGTGGTTGTCAACTCGTTTTTTAGTATTCAATCAACCTACTTTAAAACCCTTGTTTATGTAGGAAAAGACATGAACACACTAAGAATAATTTCTTACGTGCTATGTTATGCTGCAGCTATATTATTACCGCGCTCTCACAGAATACCAGCGTAAAATACTAGATTAACGCTGCTGTGTTTCGTTTGGTGAGTGTAGAAAATCGGAGACCCTGTTTACTGGAAATGAGATATTCTATCTTTGTTTTCAGGGGTCAACGCATCTACATTTTGATTCTTAATCGAGGATAGATTTAGATGTCCATGGGCCACAACATCCACTTACTACCAGGTGGACTGTGTGCTCGTTTGTCACCCTTATTCTATAAAAAATTGCATTTTATTAACAATGACAAGGCAATGTAGCGGAATGCAAAAAGGGTTTTAAAAGTATTCATCGTATGTTGGTAGGCTAGTGCGAGAAAAATAACTAAAAAAATAAACGCGCATAGCAGGACGCACCATCACGGGGTCACGCTGCATAGCCCGCGAGAAGGATAATTCTTGTTTTCTATCCGTTTACAACGTAACAATTAAATAACTTAAACGTAGGAAAGTTAGAAACAGTGTCGGAGACTCTTCTAAAGTTATTATTGTTTATATAAATTTGTTAGTTCATTGACTATAACCAGGAAAGGAAAGAAAAAGGCTTATTCTATAAAAATTTTATTCGTGCAATACAAACAAAAAGATAAAAACCTCTCTAGATTATCTACCGTAGGTACTGAAGAACGCAAAAACATTAACACAATGGCCTAGGATTTGAACTGAGAATTTAAGGATACGTAATCATGTTGTTATATATTTATGCTGTAATATATTATGTATTCATCGTTGTGTTATAATAATTTATAAAAATGAAACAAAAAATTATCATGATATATTTTTACTTTTAATAGAATATATTCTCTTAGGAAGTTCGAGACACATCTTGTTCATTATCTGCCGACTTCCAAAAAGGAGACGGTACTCAATTCGAGTGTATGTTTTTTTAATGTGTTTTACCTCATAACTTTGTACTGGGCGAACCGATATCGATGATTCTTTTTTTATATGAAAGCTGATAGTTCTCGTGTGGTCTCATATGAATTTGATCAAGCTCAGACCAATGGTTATTGAGTTATTCTTAAATAACCTATATTGAAGTCGGCTGTACAAAATTTTTAATTTTTAATTATTTTCTTCCATTTTCAAAAATAAAATTGATTTAACTTCATATAAATCCATTCTTATAAAACTGAAGTGACAAACGAACTTACAGTTCAAGTGAAGGTCATTGATTACTGCAGCCTTTGGATACCAGTAACAAACTTCAAACAAAGAAGGCTACAAGTCGCGGCACGTAAGTCTAGCGCCGAACAAAACGAGGAGAGGACGCGTACGAATTGAATTGCACGAATGCGACTGGAGAGCGAATCAGTGCAAGTGAATGATATGCACGAGCCAATCAGCGCGACTTATGCGCAATAAGCCAATCAGCGCGACTTATGCGCAATAAGCCAATCAGCGCGACTTATGTGCAATAAAGGTCACCGCTGGACTTTCGTGCCGCAACTTATAACGATGCTTAATCTTTGAGGACTAAGATGGTACCATTATGCCTTACAGCATTTAGTTATACTGGCTTTCTATTCCCTTCAGACTGGAACAAAGCTGTGCAAGCCATGCTATTTGCTGGTCGATGTAGGTAAGAGGGTGACTCCTACCCAGGCTAGGTCCGCCTAGGCAATAAAGGAGACCTGTCATCTAGAAAACACTTTTTGTAAATTTTTATCCTACTCACGCTAACGACTAGGCTCATTAACGACTAGGCTATTACTTGCGTCTTCGGCCGAGGAGTTGCAGGAGATGATAACTGCTATGAGTGGAGCTTTTGTTAGAAAGGAAATGAAGATGAATGTAAGGAAGACGAAAGTGATAGTATTTGAAACAGATGAGGCAGTGACAGACTGCAATATCGTGATTGAAGATAAACAAATTGAACAGGTGAAAGAGTTTGTGTATCTGGGTTTAAAGTTTACAAGAAATGGAAAGTGTGAGAGTGATATCGAAAGAAGAGTGAATGCAGGAAACATGGTGAATGGAGCTTTGCACTCCTTTATGAACAGTCGGAAGGTGTCTAACAAGGCTCGTTTGGCTGTGCATGAGGGGGTGTTGGTTCCGACACTCATGTACGGAAGTGAAAGTTGGGTATGGCAGAAGAAACATGAAAGCAGAATAAATGCAGTTGAGATGAGAGCATTAAGAAGTATGATAGGAGTTAAACTGAGTGACAGGATAAGAAATAGTGAGATATTTTTTTTTATAGAATAGGGGGCAAACGAGCATGCGGCTCACCTGATGGTAAGTGACTACCGCCGCCCATGAACAACCGCAACACCAGCGGAATTGCAGATTCGTTGCCGGCCTTTTAGAAAGGTGTAAGCTCTTTTCTTAAAGGTTCCTATGTCGGATCGGTCCGGAAAATTCGCTGGTGGTAATTGATAAGGAAACGTTGTGGTCTGAAAGAAGATGTAGTGACAAAAATTGAGAAAGGTATGCTGAGATGGTTTGGCCATGTCGAGAGAATGAATGAAGAACGATTGACGAAAAAAGTGTATAAGGCGAGTGTGAATGAAATTCTTGGAAGGGGTAGACCTAGGTGGACATTTCTAGACAAAATCAGGGACGTCCTTAAAAAAAGGCCAGGTCAAGAGTACCCTAAACCGTAGAGCATGTATGAAGGGAATAATGAAAGTGGACGAAGCGAAACAAGTATGTAAGAATCGTAGCAAGTGGAAAGCAGTGGTCTCTGCCTACCCCTATGGGTAAGAGACGTGATTATATGTATGTATATGTTATCCTACTCTTACAATATAGTTTGGTTACTTCTAACAAAACTATTAAAAAATAGTTAACTTACTGTCATGATGAAGTCAACGCTCCGTCCCCCTCGTGCTCTAATCCAAAGTCCCGAAACCTTTCAGCTCGAGTTACAAAACCGTTTTCAGTGCCTAGAAGACTGCAATGAAGTGGACGATATGAATGACAAGCTCGTGGAAACTGTCCATGCGGTCGGAGCTAAGTTCTGCAAGACCCACCGCAGAAGAACACAAAAACTCTCCGATCACACTCTTAATCTCATGGCTGTTAGACGGGAGATGAGGCTACATTCTTCAACAGATTTGACAGCATACAGGCAACTGAACAGACAGATCTCCAAATGCATGCGGCGAGACTTACGCAACTTCAATACAGCTCGTGTTGAAGAAGCGATCGAGCGGAACCAAGGCTCCAAAGTCTTTGCCAGAGATCTGTCTGCCAGAAAGAGCCAACTGTCAAAGCTGAAGACCGAATGTGGCAGCATCGTTTCCGGGGCACCTGAGATTTTGAGTGAGATTGAGAGGTTCTATGGGCAGCTGTACACGTCATCGTTGGAGCCACACGCAAGTGTGAGTAACGATCCAAGAGCGAGTCTTATTCGACACTATTCCGAAGATATCCCGGACGTCAGTCTGAGCGAGATTAGAATGGCTCTCCAGCACCTTAAAAACGGCAAGGCCCCAGGCGAGGATGGAATTACAGCGGAGCTTCTGAAAGCGGGTGGAAGACCGGTACTTGAAGTCCTTCAGAAGCTCTTTAATTCCGTCCTCCATGGTGGCATTACACCGGAGGCGTGGAGCAGAAGTGCGGTGGTCTTGTTCTTCAAGAAAGGTGACAACGCTCTCTTGAAGAACTACAGACCGATTTCCCTTCTGAGCCGCGTCTACGTGCTGTTTTCGAGAGTCATTACGAATCGTCTCGCGCGCAGACTTGACGACTTCCAGCCTCCCGAACAAGCCGGTTTCCGAAAGGGCTTTAGCACCATAGACCACATACATACCCTAAGGCAAATTGTACAGAAGTCCGAAGAGTACAATTTGCCACTATGTCTGGCGTATGTGGACTATGAGAAAGCCTTTGATTCCGTCGAAATTTGGGCGGTGCTGCAGTCCCTTCAGCGGTGCCAAGTTGACTGTCGGTATATCGAAGTGTTGAAGTGTTTGTACAGTAGAGCTACGATGGCTATCCGAGTACAGAACCAGAGTACGAAACCTATCCAATTGCAGAGAGGTGTAAGACAGGGTGACGTTATATCCCCGAAACTCTTCACCGCTGCATTGGAAGACATTTTCAAGCTTCTGGACTGGAAAGGATACGGAATTAACATCAATGGCGAGTACATCACTCACCTTCGATTTGCCGACGATATAGTCCTCATGGCAGAATCGCTGGAGGAGCTAAGCACTATGCTCAATGACCTCAATAGTGTCTCCCAACGGATAGGTCTTAAGATGAACATGGACAAAACAAAGATTATGTTTAATGTCCATGTCACACCTATGCCGGTAGTTGTTGGGAGCACTAAGCTCGAAGTTGTTGACGAGTATGTTTACCTGGGACAAATAGTCCGACTAGGTAAGTCCAACTTCGACCGAGAGGTCAATCGACGGATTCAACTCGGCTGGGCAGCGTTCGGGAAGCTACGACACATCTTCTCGTCAGAAATACCTCAAAACCTTAAAACAAAATTGTACAACCAGTGCGTGTTGCCAGTGATGACTTACGGAACTGAGACGTGGTCCTTCACTGCTGGCCGTATGAGGAAGCTCAAGGTCGCTCAGCGAGCTATGGAGAGGGCTATGCTCGGAGTTTCTCTGCGTGATAAACTTAGGAATAAGGATATCCGCAGTAGAACCAGAGTAACCGACATAGCCCAACGGATTAGTAAGCTGAAGTGGCAGTGGGCCGGCCATATAGCTCGAAGAACTGACAACCGATGGGGAAGAAAGGTTCTCGAGTGGCAACCTCGTACCGGTAGGCGAAGTGTAGGGCGTCCCCCCACAAAATGGAGTGACGACCTGGTAAGACATGCAGGAAGTCGATGGATGCAGGTGGCTCGGGACCGTGCTTTGTGGCATTCCTTGGGGGAGGCCTATGTTCAGCAGTGGACTTGTGAAGGGCTGTAATGATGACTGTCATGAAGTTCGTCTCGGCAGGTACCACTTAAAATTATGTATTTCTGCTGCGTAATGCTATGCACCAACTGTTGTGTTTCGCTTATCAACATAACACAGGAGATTAAGTAACTAGTAAGTATAATAAGTTTATTTGTTACTAATTATATTTAAGATTTTTTGTAACTACCAGGGCGGCATAATCGCATCAGCGACAAAGCCCTTTATCTATGATAAAAAAACACACTGATAATCGACAGTCCAATGCTGTATATAGGCCTCCTACCAGTTGCCACGTTTAGCAGGCGGAACCGTAGTATTTTTCTGCCGACTTCAAAAAGGAACCGGTACTCAATTCGACTGTATGTTTTTTATGTGTGTTACCTCATAACTTTGTACTGGGTGAACCGATTTCGATGATTTTTTTATTTGAATGCTGGTGCTTCACATGTGGTCCCATATAAATTTGATCAAGGTCTGACCAATGTGTTTTTGGCTATTCTTAATAATTTATATTGAAGTCGGTTGTACAAAATTTTTAATTTTCTGCCGAATTCCAAAAAGGAGACGGTACTCAATTCGGCTGTACGTTTTTTTATGTGTGTTACCTCATAACTTCTTACTGGGTGAACCGATTTCGATGATTCTTTTTTATATGAAACCTGATAGTTCTCGTGTGGTCCCATATGAATTTGATCAAGGTCTGACCAATAGTTTTTGAGTTATTCTTAATAATTTATATTGAAGTCGGTTGTACAAAATTTTTAATTTTCAATTATTGGAGTTGTTATCAGGAAGATGCCGCTGCCCACCACCTGTCCCATTTCTCTCTATAACCTATTACCATTCACCCAGAATGATATAGGGTAAAGCACTTCGTACGTTGTCACTACACTGCGTAAAAGCGGTAATGGTAAGAGCGATAATATTGTAGAATTACAGGCATTGAAAGGTTAAAAATTGAAAGGGTAAAAAGGTTCTCGAGTGGCGGCCTCGTACCGGCGGACGAAGTGTAGGGCGTCCCCCCACTAGATGGAGTGACGACCTGGTAAGATATGCAGGAAGTCGATGGATGCAGGTGGCTCAGGACCGTGCTTTGTGGCATTCTTTGGAGGAGGTCTATGTTCAGCAGTGGACTTGTGAAGGGCTGTAATCATGATGACAGTCATTGAGACCTTGGTCTTCAGGGGTGGTGACACACGTTTTGGGTAGTTTCAAGATATACAATATGTCGCAAAATCCTGTTGTTTCCGTTAAGTACGTTATTCGAATCAGTTTTCAAACACTTTACACAGTATATATAGAAACACATTACTTCAAGCAAACTCGACTACATTAATAATTTAAAATTAAAAATGTTGTACCGCCGACTTCAATATAAATGACTGCAATATAGGTTATTTAAGAATAACTCAATAACCATTGGTCTGACCTTGATCAAATTCATATGGGACCACACGAGAACTATCAGCTTTCATATAAAAAAAGAATCATCGATATCGGTTCGCCCAGTACAAAGTTATGAGGTAACACACATAAAAAAAAACATACACTCGAATTGAGTACCGTCTCCTTTTTGGAAGTCGGCAGAAAATTAATGCGCGTGTCAGTTCAGTTACAGGTAATAAAACCACATATAATTTGAAAATAAAAATGTATTTAAGGAGATTTTTTTATGGTTGAGGTTAAAGCTGAAATAAAGTTATTTGTATATGCTCGAATACTGATTTTGATAATGCACTTAACGGGAGCCAAAGGATATTTTTTACATGTTGTTTAGTGTTAAATGGTCATCACAAGTTATTTGGTCACCATAATCATAAAGTTATATATATATATAAATATTTCAAACGTTTCTTCAGTTTTTATTAAAAATCCTGACTGCTGGACTACGTAGGCACTACGGCCGGGGAATGCCGCGGTCCGTAATTTCGATAGATCGTCACCGTCAGTGTGCCCGCGACCTTTCGTGCAGTCTCTCGTACATGTGTACGCCGGAGTCGTTACGTTCGGGCGTGTTGGACAATTCAAAGTGCGGTGGATTTTAATATTTGTGCTGAATTTATTTTTCGTGCTACCATGTGATTTATCTGTGCTACTGGATGTTTCCAAAAGGACTTTCGTCAGTTTTTTCGAGTGTGGTAAGCATTGTTTAATTGTTAGCTGTAGATAAAATACGTTATAATATTTTTTGCGAAAGATATTTTAAATTTTTATTATTATTTAAAATATGTTTGCATTATTCATTAAGTGTATTTTTTGAAAACTACAATTAAAAAATATTATAAAATAATTTACTGCCTTTCCTCGTATGCTCTTTTAGTACAATAATATAGTTTTTTAGAGAGATTTCTAGATAAACAAAACGTATGTAAAATTAAAAAAAAGTTTTTATCAATTATGAATTAATGTTTTATGACTAAGATTCATATGACTATACGTGGTAGAGCCACGCTGCAGCTATATTATGGTTGTAGCACGAATGGGTCGTCTCGACCGGGGAAGGACCACGCTCTCACAGAATACCAACATAAAATAGCAGCTTCATGCCGTTGGGTTTCGTATGGTGAGTGCAGAGAACCGGATACTCTTTTTACTGGAAAAGAGGCATTCCATCTTAGTCCTCAGGGATGACAACGGATCTGCATTTCGATTCTTAACTGAGAATAAATTCAGATGTCTACGGGGCACAGCATCCACTTACCATCAGGTGGACTTTGTGCTCGTTTGTCACCCTTATCCTATAATAAATATATATTTTTGCTAATGAGTTGAGAGAACAGAGACATAGCTAAGGTTTAAAAATTGCTTTCCACGCTCCTGAAATTTAAAAAAATGTTCATTTATTAAAAGAAACAATCTTCAACTACATACTATATTATATATATATAATATATATATGGATTTGATAATTGATTGAAAATATTGTCATTTACAAACATTTACTATTTAACATAAAAATTTTCAAAACAACTTTTATACGTCCCACTGCTGGGCCCAGGGCCAGGCCCAGCCCTAATTTGTGAGAAGGATTTAGGGCAAGGAATTGTCCACCACGCTGTCCCAATGCTTGTTGACGGAATTCACATGTCATGAAATTATTTTATAAATTTCTCATACATACAGGTTCCCTCATGCCCTCACTTTACCGCCGAGTACTTTCATTGTTACCTGCGAGGATCGAACTCGGGTTGCTCGCATTTTACGATGAGCGCTTAACGCCTGAGCTACAACTAAATAATCAATTAATTAATAAATACAATTCTTATAAAGTAATTAGAATTATTACAATTATTAAAATTTTTACGAAAATTTATCTATCTGTCTATTGACAAAAGCCACCTCCATAATTTTCCATCAATCAAGTGTTATCCGTATCTAGTCCAGCCATATATTTAAAATCATTTTCTTAACTTCTAAGCTGTCCACTATTGCTGCTTATGCCATCTCTTCATCAAAAACAGATAAACTATCTATTGATTTATTTATTAACGTAAAATGGAAGCTACACGCCATAATTGAATAGATGAGAGATAAACGTGCGGATGGCACGGCTGCGGGCGAGGGAAAGTGCCGGCATGCGGCGCGGACACGGCACGATCTGATTAATACGCGTCTGATGGCATTTTATAAATATTCAATAAATTACCTCCCACGTCGGTTAAATTACCGTTAAATCATTTTGGTAAAATAACACTCATTAGCTACCATGTTCGCAACAAAAGGTTTAGTCGAAATGTGTAATCAAAAGCTAACAAGATGTTTTCGTTGTATAACTTAATTGTATGTTATTCATATTTATGTTACGTCGTTAAACAAAAGATGCCTATAAACTACGTTATTAAATGATTTATAAAATAAGGTTTCTGCGCATTTAAAAAGTGATGTTTAATGTTATTTAATGCTAATGTTTAATTTATGGTCGGATAACACTTCATTACTATTATATTTATATGTATACACACACACACACACACACACACACACAAATCTTTGGTTATGATAAGGTTTAAAATCGGTATAAAAGTATTTGCCATAGTTGCCATGCTTGGCAGGATGATTGGCAGTTGCATTTTTATAATTTCGAGTTATTTTAAGGAAGATCCTAATGTCCTATTTCATCTATTTTGGGGTAGTGGATGTTTTTACACCAATACTACTCGGTAAAGGAAAGAGCGATTGACCGGAGTTCTGAGTTCTGACTGACTTCGACACTGAACAGCACGTAGATAACATTGTAGTCACTTGTACTATACATAAGTATTACATTCACTGTCTAGTTGGTCTCACGGTTGTAGAGTCTGCTTCTTATGAGGTCTCGAATCCCGAGTCGGCCCAAAAAAATATCGGTTAATGAGTTTTTTCGTTAATTGATTCACAGTAGCAGTTCGGAGACCGAAAGCTGGCGGTCTCTCATCGAAGAATAAATATTTAAGAATAAATAATACATTTTGGGATTGGTTTACCAATTTATCCTAGTTTAGTGATCAAAAATTAGGATATATGGCATTTGAATAAAACTACATTTACGGATTTTATCGTATTTAATTGTACTTAATTATATTATACTTAATTCAAATGTTTCCCGTGAACGTGTGTTCTGGAAAGCAGCCGAAACGTCGGGAATCAAACATAAGTACAATTAAACGTTATAAGTAAATGTTTTATTCAATCTGTAGTGTTCGCGTGAACATTTATTTGGCATTATAAATGTGATAGAGTCATGACATACTTCACTTCTATTATATCTTATGCTCTCACAGAAAACTAGCGTAAAATAGCAGATTTATGCTGCTGTGTTTTGTACGGGGAGTGTAAAGAATTGGAGACCTTTTTTTTTACTGGAAACGAAACATTTCGTCTTAGCCCTCAGGCGTGACAACGCATCTGCATTTTGATTCTTAATCGAGGACAAATATCTATGTCATTTGTCTATGAGCCACAGCATCCACTTACCATCAGGTGGATTGAATTCTCGTTTTCTTATTCTATTAAAAAATCCACTTAACATGAGGTGAATTGTGTGTTCGTTTGTCACCGTTATTCTATAAAAAAAATAGTGTCGATTCTTACACCTTTCTACGAGACTATGAGAAAGTGCTGGTTGTCAAGTGAAACAAATGGGCCGTTGGAACAAACAATTAATCGACGGGAGAGGAAATTGCCGAGGAGCTCTTGTATCTTGTATAATGTGGAGATATATGCTAAACGCTGCCGCTACTCGATTGATGTATTACGTAGATATCTCAATATCCGGTGCTCACACAGCGTCTTTATATGGTGAGATAATTTTAGATTTTTAAAGTGAAAGGTGTGAAATTGAAAGAAATGAAGAACATTTATATTCGATTTAATAACCGCATATTATATTTTAATGCCGTTGAATGTTCGTATTGATATGTGCTCGTAGCAGTTTATTACCTTTTAATTTACCATATGTTTTTCTTAACTAATATAAAATATGCTTAAGCTCAAAACATTTAACTTAGCGAGTATTTTGTTTATTTGTTTACATTTAACGCATTGTTATAACCAACATCACATCTCATGTTGTGGTGTCTCATGCCCAACGATGGATAGTTTAAAAACTTTTTATTAAATCGTTTATGCTAGACAGAAAATACACGGAATCTGGTACTTAAGATTATTGACTCACTTCCAGGGAGGCAATTATTACCAATTTATTAAATATAACTCTCCTTATAACGGGAGTAGCCATGTCAAGTAGTGAACTATTATGGGCAGATAATGATGAAGAAGAACGAGATATATTTTGATTTTTTTTGATTAAGTCTATAGAATAGAGTTGAATGGAATAATATTTATTCAATATAGATTATAAGAACACTTATAACATAATATACAATATTTTAATATATAGAATATTAAAAAAACTATACTAAAAAACCTAAAACTAATAACTTATTTATACAGTCTTACTCCCCGTGATATCGTGCCAAGAACGCTGGCTGCGTTTTCTCGCTGAATGGCTACACTTAGCCTTTGGATAAGAAAAGAGCCAGCCCTCTTATAACCAGCAGCAACGGCCAGTCACGGATAGAGTTCCTTTAGGAACTTCACCGCACATGGACTCCGCGAACCGATAGTCTCTACAGCAAATGGCACAAATATGTAACAATATATGTCATCTCCCAGAGACTCATATTTGCGCCTCTTACTCAGTTCAGCTGTTTCTGATGCCGCCTTGGCTCTAAACGAGGTACCGCTGAGATGAGAGGCCGCTAAAGTGTCTACGCAAGTAGCATCCCACACTAGGGCTTTAGCTCTTTCGATTCCTGGCATGGTACCATGGGGAGTACTGTATGATAAATAAGTTATCACTTTTAGTTTTTCTGCCGACTTCCAAAAAGGAGACGGTTCTCAATTCGACTGCATGTTTTTTTATGTGTGTTACCTCATAACTTTGTACTGGGTGAACCGATTTCAATGATTCTTTTTTATATAAAAGCCGATAGTTCTCGTGCGGTCCCATATAAATTTGATCAAGGTTAGA
This sequence comes from Parnassius glacialis, assembly GCA_033319125.1. Lineage (NCBI taxonomy): Eukaryota > Metazoa > Arthropoda > Insecta > Lepidoptera > Papilionidae > Parnassius > Parnassius glacialis. Next base: position 2,312,837 of record JAVANC010000016.1, read on the forward strand.
TCAATAGTTTTTGAATTATTCTTAAATAACTATCACCTTTCATATAAAAAAAGAATCATCGAAATCGGTTCACCCAGTACAAAGTTATGAGGTAACACACATAAAAAAAACAAAAAAAAATACAGTCGAATTGAGTACCGTCTCCTTTTTGGAAGTCGGCAGAAAAGTTTATACAATTGGTATGAAGACATTAGAAACAGCATGGTAGCGATCACCTCATTCCCAGGGTTTATTATCAGTCATGTACTCTTTAGTAGTATAATAACCCTTACTAAGCAATTTTTGCTTAATAAAAAAAAAACTTATATATTGCCTCATGAAGGAATTACTGAGTCTGGAGTCTAGTAACTGGTATATAGTCTAGTAGTATATACGGTAGTAGACTCTTTAACCGATTACCAACTTAATTCAGTTCATGAAAGAATATAATAGAATAGAATAGAATCATATTTATTCAAAATAGATTACAGGAATACATATAGAAGTCATTGAAGCTTTGTCACTGGTTCAAAATTAAAAAATTCACAAAATACAAACAAAATATGAAACAACTGATAATAATAGCAATGAATAGGTATTTTAAATAAAGAATTCAACCGGTGCTGGGATACAACTAATTCTTTTGTTTCCGCTGCATCTGGTGAAATATTAAAACAGTTGTTTTGGAGCGACGGCGTCACCGAGTGCGTTTATGTCTTTTGTTGGATCCTTATGTTATTCACGTAGCTATCTAAGTCAAATACTTTTTAATTTTAATGTAGTTAGTAAAAACTTCTTAAAACTTTGCGATGGAGACGATATAATGACTGTGCGTATGAGTGCGTGAGTGAACTTTTTTCTTATGATATTTACTAAAAAAAATCATTCGATGCACAAATTTCGCTCACGGCAGCCGGTCTCAACGGAATCTAGCCATCTGCGCAGGAAAGGATTATAGTGCTCAAGTGTATGCGCAAGCACAGGTGCACTCTTTGTTCTCTCACTCTCATAGTCCGATGGGGCAGCACACCGACACGAGCGGAGAGAGATTAGGTGCAGGACCATCGGCTTTACTTGCTTTTCGAGGCACGGGGGAGAAGCACCGCTGTGAAAAACACTTCCTGACTCCGGGATGCTGTTGAGAATTTCTCAACAGAACAAACCCAATAACTGACTCTGAACACATGAATGAATAATAAATTTTTCATTAAATTGGATTTAGCGGTATATATTGTCATAGAATAACTATTTTTTTATAACTCTTCATCTATGGTGTTAGTGTCGTAAAGGGCATTACAGAGATGCAATAAATTACCAAACGGCAGTTTGATAGTGTGTTCAGAATAAATCGCACCCACGCACATTTTTTGTCAACATTCCACTATAGTTATAAGTATCTTTTTTATATATTATAATATACAATATTTTATTATATACAATATTAAAAACTAAAAAATAAAAAATAAAACTAGTAACTTATCATACAGTCCTACTCCTAGCGGTATCATGCTAAGAACGCTGACTGCGTTTTCTCGCTGAAAGGGTATACTTAGCCTTTGTCCGAGAAAAGAGCCAGCCCTCTTATCACCAGCAGCAACGATCAGCCACGGATGGAGTTCCTTTAGGAACTTTACTGCACGTGGACCCCACGGACCGATAGTCTCTACAGCAAATGGCACAAATATGTAGTCATCTCTCAGAGACACATATTTGCGCCACTTACTCAGTTTAGCTGCCTCTGAGGCTCAGGCTCTAAACGAGGTATCTTTTTTGATACTTTTATTCTGTTATTTTTACCATAATTCTCTCAGTAAGCAACTTCTACTAATTTGAGTGTTTCATAAGATTTGGCCTTTAATAACAGTAGTACTAAATAGAAGTCAAATTTAAAAGGTGATGGCGTAAAGTTATACATCACCCCATGGTGTCGTAAGAGGTAACTATTATAGAAATGCCGTCCAATGGGAAATTTAATAGTTTCCGATAAATGACGGTATAACAATGTCGTTTCCGCCAGATGTTTTATGTGGTAGAGCTACGCTGTACCTATATTATGGTTGTGACACGAATGGGTCACCTGCTCCGGAAAAGCACCATGCTCTCACAGTATAACAGTGTAAACTAGCAGCTTAACGCTACTGCTGTGTTTCGTATGGTGAGTGTAGAGAACCGGCGAAGCTGTTAACTGGATAAATTGAAAAAAAGATGGAATGCATCCTATATCAGTCCTCAGGGGTGACCACAGCATCCACTTACCACCAGGTGGAATGTGTGCTCGTTTGTCACCCTAATTTTATAAAAATTAATATAATATTTTTAAAAAATATTTTACCAGCGACGGACAGTAGTGCCAAAAATTCGAATGCTAATTGTGACGATTAAGGAAAATCCAGCAGTGGATTTTAATGGGCTGATGAATAATAAGAAAGTTAATAAAATTTTCTCATACCCTTATTTCAATCTTTTGTGTACGCCAAGGTCTACCTATGGTCCTTTAATAAGGGTTTACAACAATGAATTGGTAAGAAATTCTCCGGTCTTCGTTTTCTTTTTCTTACCTAATTTTATATTCGTATTTATTACATTATTCCAAATAAATTACAGTAAATTAACTAAAACATAAAGCTTAATCATTTATTATCTGATTAATATAATTACTTTCTAAAACATTAAGGAGTGTTTTTAAAAACATTTATAATTTTACAATCTCCTTTTGAGTTTTATCTGAGTTAAATATTTTAATTTTTAGTGAAAGTCATGGTCACACCGGGGAAAACATCCAAATTCTCATTTTTTTATTTTTTATTATCATCAACGTCACCCAGCGCAATTGTAATGAAAGTTCCCCTCCGAGATACGTTATGTCAAACAAATAGAACTTGAACGGAACGGAGTAATTGTGTGTGTCTTACAAAAATATTGTCTATAAATCATCCAGGGTCGACTGCTAGAGAATGCCATAAGCCATTAAGTCCGCCCTTTATTTCCCTTAGTAGAAGATGTTAATAAAGATTAAATAAATAAAATATATCATATAATGACTTACCACCAGATGGGATTTTTTTATAGGATAGGTTTTCTTTTTTTTTTTAAATGTTACCCCCACACTAGAATTTTCTCCTGTGTCGTGGAGGCAGTTTATTAATACAAATTGCACAAGGACAAACGCCCAGACCCGAAACGATTTTTGGAAGGCCATACAAATACTTGTTCCGTGCATGCAAACCCGCGGCCCCCAGCGCAGCAACTCATTGCTAAGCCACTGCGCCACGGAGCTGTCGCTTTGCAACGGTGCAAAAATGCAAATGGTTGACAAACAAGCACACGGTCCACCTGATGGTAAGTGGTTGCTGTGACTCATAAACATTTATTTACAATTATCCTCAATAAAGAATCAAAATGTAGATGCGTCGTCACCCGTGAGGACTAATATGGAATACCTCTTTTCCAGTAAAATGGGACTCCGATTCCTACACTCACCATACGAAACACAGCAGTGTCAAGCAGCTATTTTACGGTGGTATTATGTGAGAGTGTGGTCCGTCCCCGGTCGAGCCGACCCATTCGTGCTACAACTATACTACTAATATAGCTGCAGCATGGCTCTACCACGTATAAAAATTTAGGAAAATTTAGGATTGTGGTCAAGCAATGGCTTATAATAAGTTAAAAAAGTCCCTAATTCGAAAAAGATGGTACACAGATTTCGAATGGTCCGTTCAAATGCTAACATGTAAAATTACTCAATGCATCTGAGACATGCTTCGTATGAAGTATTTTGCCGGTTCCTATAAGCTGTAGTAATTACTTAACACTAGGTAGTTTGTCGCCCTTATCTGTACAAATAAATAAAATTGGAGTGTCTGTTTGTAATGTCAAAATAACAGTTTTTAACTAAATGCAAATGAAAAAAACACAATTTTAAAATTTTTTGTCTGCTTGTCTGTCTGTTTGGCTAATATCTGTAATGGCTGGACTGGATTTTGACGGTACTTTCACTGGCAGATAGCTGACGATATAAGGAGTAATTTATGGTACTTTTATTTTAGAAAAGAATTAAGGTTCCGCGCAAGAAAATTAAAACCCTAAATTACACGCGGGCAAAGTCGCGGGGAAAAGCTAGTGTTATAATAATTTTTTTTTTCACACGGTTATCTTATACTCTGTTACAAGGAAACCCGAAGTAACAGTGCATCAACTTAATGTATTTTAATAAATTGCGAGCTGTATTGTATTTTAATCATATTATTTAAATTTTAAATAAAATTTTGAAAACATGAAAAACAATCTACCATTATTCGGCGTTCTCTATTATTCTCGACTCTAACATTCAAGCCCCTCACAAAATAACCATGCATCCCACTTATAGAGTTAGGGTTGTATTAAAAATATATATACCAAACTTGATTAGATCTAGTACGGAGATTTTAACTTATTATTATAATATATATTTACTGAGTGGCATTTATTTATGTATGTATTTTATGTTTGTGTTGCATGATATATTTATAAATTGTTGAATTTGATCATAACAATTTAACTGCGAAAACTCACTCTCTGTTTCTACCCAAGGTAGTAGAGAAAGCCATATAGCAATAAGTTCGGCTTTTGTACAAATTTTTTGGTGCAATAAAGAAATTTTAATTTTTGATTCGATCTGTATTATACCTTGAAGTCTTGTAGTACTACTGCTACTTGGGTTTCATCATTACAGCCCTTCACAGGTCCACCGCTGAACATAGGCTTCCCCCAAGGAATGCCACAAAGCACGGTCCCGAGTCACCTGCATCCATTGACTTCCTGTATGTCTTACCAGGTCGTCACTCCATCTAGTGGAGGGATGCCCTACACTTCGTCTGCCGGTACGAGGCTGCCACTTGAGAATCTTTCTTCCCCCATTGGTTGTCGGTTCTTCGAGTTGTATGGCCGGCCCATTGCCACTTCAGTTTACTAATCCGTTGGGCTATGTCAGCCACTCTGGTTCTACTGCGGATATCCTCGTTTTTTGAAGTCTATCACGCAGAGAAACGCCGAGCTTAGCCCCCTCCATAGCTCGCTCAGCAACTTTGAGTTTCCTCATACGGCCAGCAGTGAAGGATCACGTCTCAGGCATAGGTCATCACTGGCAACACGCACTGGTTTTACAATCTAGTTTTGAGGTATGTCTGACGAGAAGATGTGTCGTAAAATCCCGAACGCTGCCCAGTTGAGTTGAATCCGTCGACGAACTTTTAATACGTGGTGGAGCCATGCTGCAGCTATATTAGTAGTATAGTTGTGGCATGAATGAGTTGGCTCGACCCGAGAAGGACCACGCTCTCATAGAATACCAGCGTTAAGTAACACCTTAACACTGCTGTGTTTTGTATGCTGAGTGTAGAGAACCGGAGACTATTTTTACTGGAAAACAGGCATTCCATCTTAGTCGTCACGGGTGACAAATAAATTTCGACGAAATCAAAGGCTTCTCATTGTCTACACATGCAAAACAACGTGACAGATTGTACTCTTCGGTCTTCTGTACAATTTTTCAAAAGATATGTACGTGGTCTATGGTGCTATAGCTTTTTCGGAAACCGGCTTGTTCAGGAGGCTGGAAGCCGTCAATTCTGCTTCCGAGACGTTTCGTAATGGCTCTCAAAAACAGCACGTAGACGCTGCATGCATGCATTTTTAACCCGCCGTTACAATGGTCGACACCGTAGCCAGGATAGCGTGGCCGCCGGGGACTGGGGGCCACGCTCTCCTGTCGTAGCTGTTGTGTCGTTGCTTATGGGGCTTATATAGCCATAGTTGCCACGCTAGGCGAGCGGGTTGGCAACCGCAGTTTTTATTGACTTTGCTGTTATCGGAAAGATGCTGCTGCTCATCTTCTGCCTCAGTTTTCCTCTGTCACCACTTACGACACCCACGGGAAGATATGGGGTAGTGGGTATTCGTACCCGTCACTACACGGGAGTAAATATAAGAAATCATTAACTAGCAAAAGATTATTGCCCGGCTAATGTTATGCAATATTAGCCTCCATTAAATTATTTTTAAATAACTTTAAACACGCCGTAAATAGTCATTTTCATAAATTGCTTGTGACTTTTTTTAAATAAACAATCATGCTGAACATAGGTCTCCTCCAAAGAATAACACATAGGACGGTTCTAAGATACCTGCATACATTGACTTCCTTTGTCTCACCAGGTCATCACTAAATCTAGTGGGGATCCGCCCTACACTTTGTTTACCGGTACAAGGCTTAAATAAATCATTACAAACTATTTGTTACCGTGGTGTACTGTGTCACATCACTAAAATAACGATTCAAAAATACACCCTTTGATTATGTGAAGGCCCGCGGGCGTCATAATTATTTTATACCCTTATATTCCATAGCTATTAAAAGGCACCAGGTTTTTATAGAATGTAATTAGTTCTTTTTTATTTTTAAGGGGCTTTATGCATACAGCTGCCTGCTTAAACGAAAGCAAAAATATTTTTGAAACTAAATGTAATCTTTAAGTATTATTTATTTACTGCCTTTTTACAATGGTATTCTGTTAGAGCGTGGCCCTACCTGGTCGAGCCGAACTAATTTTACTGAAATTATAACAAAGCTGCAGCGTGGCTCTACCACGTAAAAATAGTGTCGTATTTCATAAAATAATAATAATATATTTTTAGTTATCATCATTACAATTATTAAGATAAAACCTTTCAGATCCCAAGATATAGGTTTATCCTAGTTTGGGGTCCAACGGAATATATCTGTACATCCTTTCTTTAACATTATTTCAAAATTTCAGTTAAATATTATTATTACTATTGCAAAAAATCTAATAGAAAATTATATTAGAGGGGATTAGAAAATTCTGCCACAGACAAATGAATAGTATTATAATCTAACGTTACTCTAGATAGTGTTAATTTTTATTGTTGTTATAATAACTAACGTGTCATTTTCCGTCCCGTGGGTGTAGTAAGAGACGACTGTATGAAACTTCAGAAATATTTCATAGCTTCCGACAAATGGCAGGCGCTTAACGCTAGAGCAAAATAGCCAGACTGGCGATGGGAGGGAATGTCGAAGGTGCAAGACATCTGATTCTGGGATCACAAATCCACCTGCCAAGCGTGGCGATTTAGGCGAATCCTAAAGCTAAAGAGGCACATGTCCAGGTGTGAGCTTTACCGGGCCTATAAAGAAGAAAGAGAGAGAGGTAGGCAGAAACAGGGCTTCAATTTGGCACAATTTTTTTTATAGGATAGGGTGACAAATGAGCACACAGTTCACCTGATGGTACGTGGCTGCTGTGAGCAATAGACATCTACATCTATCCTCAATAAAGAATCAAAATGCAGATGCGTTGTCACCCGTGCGGATTTAGATGGAATGCCCCTTTTCCAGTAAAAAGGGTCTGCGGTTCTCTACACTCACCATACGAAACAAAGCAATGTCAAGCTGCTATTTTACGCTGGTCTTCTGTGAGAGCATGGTCCTTCCCCGGTTGAGCCCACCCATTCGTGCTACAACTACACTACTAATATCTAATATAGCTGCAGCATGGCTCTACCACGTATAAACGATCCTGAAGTACTTCTCTCACCTCTAACAGTGGTAGAGCCACGCGGCAGCTTTTGCTGTTGCACGGATGGGCCGGCTCGAATCGGGGTGGTACCACGACCTCATAGAATACCAGCGTGAGGTAGAGGTTTACCTCTGCGTTTCGCTTGGTGAGTGCAGGTGGCTGGAGGCCTTTTTTACTGGAAATGAGGCATTCCATCTTAGTCCTCACGGGTGACAACGCATCTGCATTTTGATTTGTAATAGAGGATAGATGTAGATGTCTATGGGCCGCAGCAACCACTTACCATCAGGTGGACTGTGTGCTCGTTTGTCACCCTTATCCTATAAAAAAAAACCTCCTCCACGTACGAATCTATGCACACATACTCGCCGGTTAAGGGTACTCTTAATTCGGCCCACTTTCAATATCACCAGTATAGTTGCCTTGCAGTTGTAGCTTCTGCCGTTCATTTCTGTATCATAAATTTGCTTACAAACATAGCAACATCTTACTATCTAAACTTCTCTCTTATCACAAAAGTTCTCACTCTTTCATTCAGAGTCACATCTAAAATACTTCTTTACTTTAAGATTTGAACACAAATACAATTTGTCACCCACAATACTCTTTCTATGGCTCTTAAGCCTAAATCAAGGACTATATAGCCCAAAAACTCCCAAGACCATTAATATCATATACAAACAAAATTAAAGAAATACATATTCTTTACATGTGTACATAATATTTGAACGGTTAATTTATGGTTTGCTTAGTGAATTAAAGTTAACCTGTAAAATAATTCAATTAAAGCTATTGTTGTAAAAGCATATTAGTGTAAGTAGCGCTCCGTTTCCGCGGTGTGGGAACAACGCGTTTGTTAACACCAACATATTGTGTTACCAAATCATAATTTTAAAAAATAAGCAACTTTAGCCTAATGGTGGGTACTGAACGAAAACTCCAAAAGTCGTGTGTTCGAATCCACCATTCTAGACTACTATAGTAAACTACTTGTAACATAGAGTGGTTATCGTGAATATTACTAATAGCGTTAGTATTCATTTTAATAAAGGTAAGTGTGGTATTTTTAATAACTTTAATAATATTTGATTAATCAATTTCACACATCAACATACAAAAAAGTGTTGATGTGTGGAAAAACTGCGTCGAATGCCGCCAAGCAAGTCAAAATCGAACGTCGCGTTCAAAAATTATTGCCATTTCTAAATAATCGCTCCCGCTTCTTGCGGAAAGTTTGAGGGATGGCCAGCAGGGTCAACTATTTTTCAGATTTTTTATAAATTTGAAGAGCCTAACGCACTCTTAACACACAAGAGTTTTCATCCCTGAAGTTTAAGATAGAATGCTACACTGCCTGTATAATATACCAGCTCTGAATACCCTGCTAATCCCCCTACCGAGGGATTCAGTCTGGTTAGGTTTTTATTTAACATTTATTTTATATATACTGGTATTTTATTCGCCATATATTTTATCTTTTTTATACTTTTTTATAAGTTAGTATTTAGTAAAGTAAATGTTTAGTCCCAACCAGGTGAAAACACTACAAAATATCCTTAAAAATAATAATTTCATATTGCTAACAATAAAAATAGTTTACGTAAAAACAAGAACATCACTACTGGCTCCTGCACGGAGAAAGGAGTTCATTTTTATGAGGTTATTTTTTCGCATATTCGAACAATTGTCGTTGCTCCGTGAACAACAATAGCCAGTTCTATGGTCTATAGGTTACAAAGAGTGGCTGCATGCGTGGCCGCCGACGAACAATGAGCAGACCTACTATTGAAAATTAATCACGGCAGATGGTTGAAATTCAGTGATAGAAATTAACATCGGTTCTTGAATACAACGATCACAAGAGATTTTTTTTTATATAATTCTAGCTGTAGGTACCCCGCGCCTTCGCTCGCGTGTACTTTGGTTTAAATTTTTTTACGCGGAACCCTAAATCTTTTTCTAAAATAAAAGTAGCCTATGTTACTCCTCATAACATTTGCTATCTGCCAGTGAAAGTCCCGTCAAAATCGGTCCAGCCGTTTCGGAGATTAGCCGGAACAAACAAACAGACGGATAGACAGACAGACAGACAAAAATTTTAAAAATTGTGTTTTTGTTATAAGTACCGTATCATATGCATTTATTAAAAAACTGTTATTTTGACATTACAAACAGATACTTTTCTTTCACATAGTTTTATTTATTTGTTTAGATTAGATTATAATCAATATAATATTATAATCTACATTTATCTTAAACTAAGACTCTTCATAAATGTTTTCTTAATTAGAAACATTTTCAATTAAAGTTTATATAACCCTATCAAAACTGAGAGGTTAATTTTCAGCAGTGTGACATATACAAGCTGCAATTTGGCATTAAAATTGTGTACCTACATACGAGTATATAAGCTTTTTTTATTGTGAATTATTTTATATTTTCGCTGGAATGCATTTCGACCTTCACAAATTAGTAAATAAATATGGCCTCCTCCAGTTGAGTTTTGTGGTGTAGTTATTTTTTTTTATAGAATAAGGATGACAAACGAGCACACAGTTCACCCAATTGTAAGTGGTTCGGCCTCACATGGAATACTGTTCCCATCTCTGGGCAGGGGCTCCCCAGTGCCAGCTCCTTCCACTTGACCGCATCCAGCGCAGAGCGGCTCGAATCGTCGACGACCGAGTCCTTTCCGATCGGCTCGACTCATTGGCGCTGCGAAGAGATGTTGCATCTCTTTGCATTTTCTTTCGCATCTACCATGGAGAGTGCTCTGAGGAATTGTTCGGATTAATCCCAGCCGCCAAATTTCACGAACGCACATCGCGGCAGAACTCCCGATACCGTCCACACCATCTGGATGATTGGCGGTCCACCACTGTGCGATTTAGAAGATGTTTTCTTCCTCGCACGACTTCCTTGTGGAATCGATTACCATCAGCGATTTTTCCGGACTGATACGACTTAGGGACCTTCAAGAAAAGAGCGTACTCCTTTTTAAAAGGCCGACAACGCATCTGCAATTCCCTCCCTGGTGTTGCAGTTGTTCATGGGCGGCGGTAGTCACTTACCATCAGGTGAGCCGCATGCTCGTTTGCCCCCTCTCCTATAAAAAAAGTGGATGTTATGGAGCATAGATCCATGTCTATCCTCGATTAATAATTAAAATGCAGATGCGTTGTCATCCCTGAGGACTAAGATGGAATGTCTCGTATCCAGTAAAAAATGTCTCCAGTTCTCTACACTCACCATATGTAACACAGCAACATTAAGCTACTATGCTGTTATTTTGTGAGGGCTTGGTCCTACCCCGGTCGAACCGACCCATTCGTGCTACAAGCATACTATACCTGCACGTGGCTCTACCACGTATAATACGTTAAAAATATAAATGAGTCCGTCTGGGTAGATACCACCCTCTTACCTCGTGTATTTAATAATAGTAATAATAGTTTGAAAAGATGACATTTTTATTTACTTCACCTTTTCTTTTCTCTTAATATTTATTACGTCTAAAGGCGCCATTACGAAATGTGTTATTTGTCATTGGTATCACTGCACGATGCTTTTCACCTATAATATATAGCATTTTTGTGAATATTTAATACCACCTATACATATGATTATTGTATTTTTATAATGTGCAATCAATTTTAAAAGTATTCCATTTTGCTTTTATTGACTAAGTATAACATAAAAATTATTTGTACACCACACTGTGGTAGAATACACGATACCTACTGTAAATTTTACTGACATCTAACTTACTGTATTCACAAATAAATAAATGAATTTGAATTTACCTACTTCTGTCAAATAGTATTGCTGTAAGACTTTAACTGCAACATACCTATGTTTTACAAATAAACTATTGTGATTCTGATTCTGATTCTATGTTCCGGTCTGAAACGTACAAAGAGCCAATTTAATAACAGGCCTTGAGGCATTCCATGTTAGTGCTCAGAGGTGACTACGCATCTGCAGCCTTTTTTGTTTTTGAAGTTGGCGACAGATGTCCATGCACTGCAAGCCACTTATCATTTTTTTAAACGTTACCCCACACTAGAATTTTGTTCTGTATCGTGAAGGCAGTTTACAAACATAAATTGCACAAGGACAAACATCCAGACCCGGAACAATTATTTGTAGGCCATGCAAATACTTGTTCCGTGCGGGATTCGAACCTGCGGCCCCCAGCGCTGCAACTCATTGCTAAGCCACTGCGCCACGGACCCGTCAAATTATTAAGTCATTAAGTAGATGTATGTATGTTCCTTTGTCACTTCAGATTATTTAAAAAAAAGATTTATCACGCACAACTTTATGGTTCTATCATCATCATCATTACAGCCCTTCACAAGTCCACTGCTGAACATAGGCCTCCTATCACATAATTATATATCACCACATAATTGTAATAAAATGTTTTTATTGTAAACGCTACTCGAAGTTTCACATCGTAAATAATATTAAGCTTAAAACCATTGCCGGATAACTGATTTCACGGTTCAGTGCTCTAGTATTTGTGCCCTGTTCTAAACAAAAACTAGTTCGACAGATTCGTTTGTACAATTCTTTGTTATTGATGACTACAAAACCCATCTCCCCGATCTATACAATGGGATACTCGTAAAACTGCGAGTACAACGTCCCACAACCATTTATATTGACTTTAACAACCTGAAATATACTATAACAATAGTATTGTCACGCGAATTTAGATCGATACGGCGCAAGTTATAAGTGGAGATGGGTGTTCCAGTGAAGGACAACTTTTAAATAATAGTTCTTGTGAATATTTGTGTTAATTAATAGAATCAAGCGTTACTTTGCGGGAATCCATTATAACGGAGTAATATTTGTGTTGTTGAATTGTTGTATTAACAGTGGTAGAGCCACGCGGGAGCTTTTGCTGTCGCACGGATGGGCCGGCTCGAACCGTGGTGGTACCACGACTTCACAGAAAACCAGCGTGAAGTAGAGGTTTACCTCTGCGTTTCGCTTGGTGAGTGCAGGTGGCCGGAGGCCCTTTTTACTGGAAATGAGGCATTCCAACTTAGCCCTCACGGGTGACAACGCATCTACATTTTGATTTGTAATAGAGGATAGATGTAGATGTCTATGGGCCGCAGCAACCACTTACCATCAGGTGGACTGTATGCTCGTTTGTCACCCTTATCCTATAAAAAAAAATGTAGCGGGATTTTGGTGAAGTCAGGAATTTGATTAAAAGCCGGTAGCTACCAAAATATAGTCTCTATTTTATATAAACTCGAGTAGATCTAGGATTATGTTAAAAATCTGGATTTGCTTATGATAAAATGCAATACGGTTATTTCTTATTACACTTTAAGCTAGGCATGTAGTAGAGGATAAGGAACAAAGGTTCACAAGAGGCAGCTCAGCCTCGGTGAAGTAAAGAGTGGCTTCCCACTAGATGGAGTGACGACCTGGTCAGACATGCATGAAGTCGATGGATGCAGGTGGCTCAGGACCGTGCTTTGTGGCATTCGTTGGGGGAGGCCTATGTTCAGCAGTGGAATTGTAAAGGGCTGTAATGATGATGATGATGATGATTGTATTATATTCTACTCTGTTCCATCCTTGAAAGTGTCTTAAAGAGCACCTAATGAGTAACTATTTCAAAAACAATTTAAAAACGTTAATTACAAATTTTTGTTTCATGTCGCTTATGTTTTGGACTATAATTTATTTGTACAATATGTACTTTTGTAATGTTATATTTTCCCAGCGACGAGCTCTGACATCGTAGACGCCCTTCGTGTATAAAACTTCAACCTCAGACAAAATAAAAAGACTTTATTTTGTCTGAGACTTCAACTATAAAAGTGACTTCTTTTTAATCGTAAAAATCGAATAAAAAAGAACACCATTTTCCGTGTAAAGCAAGGTTCCGTCAATTCGTCATGATTGTCATACAGACGGATGTTTGATAGAATGGCTTCATAAGTAGAACGTACCGCTTCTGCTTTGTGTTTGGAAATATTACAATAATCAATGAGAATTATGAAATGTATTCAAAATAAATTTTAAAACGAGAAAAGTTTTAACATTTAAGGTTGAGAACTATTCTTTTGCATAAACATTGGAAGGTGTCTGTTTTTCGAGTGCATTTATGTATGTCCCCAGTCGAGCCGATCCATTTGTGAAACTGTATTATAGCCACAGCTAGCTCTACTACGTTTGACTTACTGTCTAAGTCAATATTAGTTTATAGCCCTAATTAGTTTGAATACCAGCGTAAAATAGCAGCTTAACGCTGCTGTGTTTCGTATGGTGAGTGTAGAGAACCGGACCATTTGACCCTTTTTACTGGAAATGTGGCATTCCATCTTAGTCCTCACGGGTGACAACGCATTTGCATTTTGATTTATAATAGAGGATAGGTGTACATGTCTATGGGCCGCAGCAACCACTTACCATCAGGTGGACTGTGTGTTCGTTTGTCACCCTTAACCTATAAAAAATACCCCGCCGCAGACAGAGGGGTGTTATAACTTTAACGTGTGTCTGCGTGTGACATGGTAGTGGCAAAACAGATGAATCGATTTTGATTTAGTTATTTTTTTTTAGGTTGAAAGTGTACTTGATGAAGAGTGTTTTTAGCAATGATTCAAGAAAATATTTTCAGTCGTATAGCTCTTTTTTGGAGAATTATAATATTTTTATATATTATGTTATGTGTGATTGTAAACTTTTTTTTTAAATGATAAGGGTCACAAACGAGCACACAGTCCACCTGATGGTAAGTGGTTGCTGTGGCTCACAGAGAACTAAGTTGGAATGTCTCGTTTCCAGTAAAAAGGGTCTCCGGTTCTCTACACTCACCATACGAAGCACACTGGTGTAAAGCTGCTATTGTACGCTGGTATTCTGTGAGAGCGTGGTCCTTTCCCGGTCGTGCCGACCCATTCGTGCTACAACTATACCAGTAATATAGCTGCAGCATGGCTCTACCATACCACGTACCAATACTACTTAGCCTTGTGGTGGTTGCGTAAACACGTAAGAGTAATCATTCAATTCCCTTCTGTGGTAGTTGTAAAAGACATCTATCGAAAATGCCAAAAATAATTTGATAGATGATGGTATTACCATCTAGTTTACGCCAGATGTAAAATACCCAGACTGGTGACGGGTGGCACCCCCATAGGTTCCAGACCTCTGGTACGATTGCAAATATTCCTACCAAATATTGGAATGAACAGTTTCCCTGTCTGCGAAAAATACACAATAGTTAAACAACTGAAATTCATATGTGACTCATAGGACAGTGAAAGGGTTAAGTCAAAGTCTTCATAAAACGGTAGAGGTCCATGCCCACCTATGAGCTTTTACCGGCATATAGAAAACAAGCGTTTAATGTAGCTACAACATGCCTATATAATGCCACTAACTTAAATGGATTAAGACATTCGTATGGATGAATAAAACCATAAACAAGTCAAGCGCATTCTTCGTATTACGAAAGTTAAAACTAACATCGAAAAAAGAAATGCTTTCGCCGAGTTGAACCAGTTGAACGCATCGCCCACCGGTTTTAGTAACGATCTAAAGTCATTTGTCTAAGTCAGGCAACAAAGAGCGGGAACTGGATTTGTTAGAAAAGGGGTCGGCACAATGCGTGAATACGTATATACAAACATGCACAGATTTATTGTTAATGTGAAGAGAGACGCTTAAAATAATGTAGTTTGTTTATAAACAAGTAATATTGTGTTGAGAGCTCTCAAATAACATAATGTTTATAAATACTCGTTTTAATGTTGATGAATGTTTTATTAATTTTGTTTTGAATTATATGCAACAAATTCAATGTAAAAATTCTATTTGAATAAGTTCTTAAACAAACTATTTACAAAAATATTTGAATTACAATAATAAGAAATAATATGATTTTATACGTGGAAGAGCTATGTTATAGTTGTAGCACGAATGGGTCGACTCAACCGGGGTAGGAACATGCTCTTACAGAATACTGGCGTTAAAAAGAAACTTAACGCTGCTGTGTTTTGTATGGTGAGTGTAGAGAACTGAAGACCCTTTTTACTGGAAACGGGGCATTCCATCTTAGTCCTCAAGGATGACAACATATATGCATTTTGATTCTTAATCGAGGATGATTGTAGATGTCTATGGGCCACAGCATCCACTTAACATCAAGTAGGCTGTGTGCCCGTTTTACACACTTTTTTTTTAATAAGTAAAATATAAATAATATTTTATAATATATATATATAAAAAATTTGTTATTAATGGTAAAATAATGGTAATAATGGATTAAAAACCCACTCAGCCATATTGTCTTGTGGATGTCGTAGGAGATGACGGAGGCAACCTGAAACAGGAAATGGGCAGCAGCATCTTCCTGATAACAACTTTAAATAATAAACAACATAAGACTTTTAATTCTCTACAGAACAACACAATTTATAAAATGTAATTTTATTTAGACAAATGAGTAAGAATACTTATTCAAAGTACATTTAAAAGTAAAGAAATAATAAAAATTTAATATATTTAAATATACTCGTAAAAACCATTTTAATTAAACTCTGAATGATATTATTCGCTAAATTGAAATCTTTATCTTTATTTATAAAAATTACGTGTCACATTGTTTGTCCGCGATGAACTCCTAAACTACTGAATTGATTTCAATGAAATTTTGCACACTATGTGCAGTTTGGTCCAACTTGAGAGATAGGATAGTTTTTATCCCCAAAGTGACCTCAATATTTTTTATTGCGAATTTAAGGATTTTTTTAGTAGGATGGGTCATCAGTATGGGCAGAACAACGTCTGCCTGGCCAGCTAGTCTTTATATATAAAAATTACATGTCACATTGTTTGTCCGCGATGAACTCCTAAACTAATGAGCTGATTGCAATGAAATTTTGCACACTGTGTGCAGTTTGGTTCAACTTGAGAGATAGGATAGTTTTTATCCCGATAAGTGACCCTCAATATTTTTTATTACGAATTGAAGGGTTTTTTAATAGGACAAAGAGTCGTCGGTATGGGCAGAACAACGCCTGCCTGGCCAGCTAGTAATATATATAATTCTATTTTACGTGTGTTTGTTATGGAACCCTTCATAAACGGCTATTCCGAAATAGATGTTATGTGTGTTTGGTCCCTGTATGATTTAGATTCACAATTAGAGCCGGTAGGTGATGCAGTTCGAGATACATGTCACCCGTCCGGAGCCGAATCCTAGCGAACCTACCTACTTTAATATAGAAAACTCGTTTTTCCTACGAGGTTATTTGAAGGTCCTTCTACATGTTACATGTATATGTAAATAGCGATTAATTCATAATTTGGTGCATATTGATTTGGAGAAACTTAGCTCATTGCCAACACAACATTATTATACCAGATGCAATTTCCTCATAATAGCACCTTTAATTGTAATAGGCAAGAAGAATTTGTAGTTGTTTCGCAAGACACTTGATAATTTTTGAAGTGAAAACTTCTTTAGCGGCGTTGTTCACTTTTTTGTAATGGGTAAAAAATGTTATACTCGCGTCAGGTCACGTGTCCTGATCGAAAATTCGTAAGACGGACGGAGAGTAGACAGCCGGCGCGGCGTAGGAGAGGAAGTAAGTTAGGTTTAATTAATTTTCATTTATTAATTAATATAATTTTATTATTAAGATTAGGTTTCGATCGAGTCTACTGCACTGCTTGACGAAATTATTAATATAGAAACATATGTACTTACACTTTTTATACGTTTGTATTTTATAGCATTAACTTATATTTTCATAACATCACAATAAGCACATGTGCGGTGTAGGCTTACCAAACAAATAATTTGTAATGAAAATAAATGAAATAAGATAATAATAAATAATCTCCGCCATTCCAAAATATCAAAAATGCACAACGTTAATATTCAAGTTTTCACTTCTGCCGGCACTCCCGGAGTGCAACCCGTCGTTTTATTTTATTTCATTTATTTATTACATAATTATAATATCATTACGGTTTTATTAACCAATGCGATGTTATAACTAACCTAAAAGATGACAACTGCTGACTAATAAATAGTAATAACAATCAATATGAATATAAAATCATATTAAAGAAATTATAATTTTCAACGAGTTTGCATGCTGCAACGAGGGCATCGATGACTTCTTCTGCCACCAGGGCGGCGCCACTTAAAAGTGAGGTATAATATTTCACAGATTTCGTAGCGGGGAAGTTAATTCGTTCGGAAAATGTAAAAGTTAATGTTCCTTTCTGTACTATACGCTATATTTTATATCAATAAGATTAAAAATAAGTAAACCAAACCACAGATATTAAGTAATTTTTTTTTAAAAAGGTTACAAATGTGCAGAAAATTAAGGAGCAAACCACTGATGCATTGTTTTGTGTATTAATATAATACTTTTGAAACTGATAAACTTTTATTAAAAACTAACTTCTCAATTAAATGACATTGTGTAACAAATAAAACTTTACCTCAGCGTCAACTAGTGACATCTGGTGAGCAGAAAATTATTAGCCCTCATTATGAATTTCGTCTGACTGCATGTATAGCACGAGACAATAGTGCATTCTGAAGGTTCGTCCTAACAGCGAGCATGAAGAGTAAGGTAACGGGGGGACGTAACACGTAATTATTGGGTACGAGCAGCTTTAGCGCAGCGAGCACATCTGGGTGATGTGTAATAACCCCTTTGAGTACTGTACTGTGGCAGTTCATAGAGTAAGCGTTCGTCCTAGATAATGTTGCAGGTTGTAGCACGTGAGTAAATCGATTTCGATCCGAGTCTGCACCACTGAAATTGTTAGTTTTAATTTTAAAAGCGAAGAAGCCTACTCCTTTTTAAAAGTAGTCACCATCAGGTGAGTCGCATGCTCGTTTGCCCCCTCTCCTATAAAAAAACCACAGGCTCGGCGTTGAAGGAATTATTATGAGGAAACCATGCCTAATAAATAAAAAAATCGAGGACATGTGAAATTTTTAGTGTAGTGGCTGTGTAAGAATATCCACTACCTTATATCATCTCTCTCTCGTGTGTGTCGTAAGAGGCAACACAGGGAAACAAATCACCAGATGGGCGGCAGTGTCTGACTAATAACGACTAAAATAATAAAAAGAGGTTGCTAACCCGATTGCCAAGCGTGGCAACTATGGCAAATATCATCTCTATGAGACAATCTATGGGTAAGGCCTATTCATCAGTGAACTTTAATAGGCTGTAACGATAATGCGTTAGCTAGTCGAGTTGAGGAGCTATAACTTGCATCTTCGTCACGAGCAACCCATCCCCCTCACTCCTCCCTCCCGTAGATTAAGTAATATTCTGGTGATTTGATTGGTAGCGCGATGACTTATGCGCTCGCTTTGTATATAGAAAGTAGCGTAAACAACGACGATGTGCCTAGTTACGCATCTGTAAATAAAAGATATTTAGTAGATAGTGCTATGGGATGGTGTTGGTGTGCAATTAACGATATTTTAATAGCATATTGCATATTTCTCCAACATAAGAACATTGCTTAGGATGTTTGCTTACCAGAGAGCCATAAAGTTAAGTCGATTGGATATAGGCCTCTCCTGTTGTAGGGAGCATTCATACTTCCGAGAGCGTCAAGTTTTACGCGGGTTTTTATGGACGTTTTTGTTTTTACTATGTAAAAGTTAAAGGGAATCTTTGTTAAATGACATCAGAACGTCAAGCACCTTAGTCTCCCTGGCTATAGGTGTTGTAAAGTGCCCGAAAAATTCCGTAAAATTAGTTTTTTTCAACGTGTACATTTGTCGTTACTCCCAAGGTCCAAAATAAAATGCCTCATTACCAGTGAAAAGCGTCTCTACACTCACCGTACGTAGCACAGCAGCATTAAGCTGCTATTCGACGCTGGTGTTCATATTGGTGTATTTTTTTATAGAGTAGGGTGACAAACGAGCACATAGTCCACCTGATGGTAAATGGTTGCTGTGGACCATAGACATTAACATCTATCCTCGTTTGCGAACCAAAATGCGTTGTCACCCGTGAGGACTAAGATGGAATACATCTTTTCCAGTAAAAAGGATCTCCGGTTCTCTAAACTCACCATACGAAACACAGCAGTGTTAAGCTGTTGTTTTAAGCTGGTGTTCTGTGAGAGCGTGGTCCTTCCCCGGTCGAGCCGACCCATTCGTGCTACAACTATACTACTAATATAGCTGCAGCATGGCTCTACCATGTATAGACAAGCCTTACCGTAGTGCTCTAAAAGGCTCTTCTAATTATTCGATCACTATATAGTGGCAGCACGCGCGGAGTAATCTCTGTGATTAAACGCATATGGGCTTCCAATTTGCGTCGAACTTGTAGAATGACTACTTAGAAGTTAATTCAAGTTTTACTGTTCTCAGGGTCGGACTTAAAAATTAATTTTCCCCATTTTCAGAGATGATTAACATTTTTCATTAAAATGTAAGAAGTATATAGAACAGAAATAAATTTTGCGTTTATTCTTCAATACTTTTATATAGTTATAATAATAATCTTTTTATTTCATGATCAAGTTATATTTAAAGGTGGTTAAACGACGCTGCAGCTATATTTTATATTTGTAGCACGAACGGGTCGGCTCGACCGGGATAGAACCACGCCCTCACATAATACCAGCGTAAAATACCAGCTTAATACTGCTGTGTTGTGTTGTGTCGTGTGGTGAGTGTAGAGAAGTGGAGACCCTTTTTACGCAAACGAGACATGTTGATTCTTAATCGAGGAAAAATGTAGATGTCAATGGAGCACAGCATCCATTTACCATCAGGTGGACTGTGTGCTCGTTCATCACCTTTATTCTATAATTAGTATAATTGGTTATAACTTAGTCTACTGTTAGTAATTAATTAAAATAAATCTAGCAAGCTAACAGCATAGCAAACTGGATTGCTGAAAACAGAATTTGAAAATTCGAAACCGTTCTCGAGATAATCGTGGGACAGACGGACAGACGGACAGACGGTTAGACGGACAGACGGACAGACATCGTGAAATCAATAAGTGTCTTCGCAAGTTTCGCCAATTAATAATAAAGACAAGTTATATAAACGAAGAATGAAATGAAGATAAATATGATATAGGGATGAGTAGGTATATACTTTTTAGTACTAATATATCCTTAAAAATTGACTATATTTGACATAATCGAATTTTATTTACATAATCAACAATAAAAATGTCCTCCAGAACGAATTTCAGTCGCGGCGGTCAGTCTCAACAAAAAAGTCAAACGTATGAAAAACGAGTGATCATTCCTTGATCCAACACGGCTCACCAAGCACTATACCATGTCTCAATTCTACTTCAAAAAATTATCTCGGTGGGTAATAATTAAAAAATCTAGTCAGACTTATTGAAAACATATTAGAAGTATATTATATTTTCAAAATTTGCTCTCCTATTGCGGCCCTGGGAGTTGATTAAACTGTTTCTGTACGACGTTAACCGTGTCGTAATTCTATAGAACGTGGTGGCATACAAGAAAGCGAACTTTTTCGCGTAGAATTTCTAAAGCAAGATCATAATTATATACCAGTTGACAGTAATTATATTTGATTGAAGAAACACGACCTTAAGGCTGAACCACACGGTACGTTTGATCTTTGATTTAATTTACGCTCACGTGTTTCGCAATAAAAACTGAATCAGGAAAATACACGGTTTAGAACTTAGTGTTCAGAGTACCTGTTTTTTATTTTTTATTTTATTTACTTAAACTGCCCGTTGGAACTTCGCAGATACATCAGGATAAAGTTAATTGTTAAAAACAATAAAAGTGTGAGAGCGGGTGTTCAACTTGATCCCTTGCTTCCGCAACTAATCAATATCAGCAATGAAACAGCGTAAATACACTTTACATTCAGTATAGCACAATTAAAGTTTGAATATACCGTAATATGTTCCCGTCACAATCACACACTGGTGTAACATGAAGGACATAATTACATGATAACACCAAGGTATTCAAACCCAGTCTCGAACTGGGGGCGACTAAATCTAGTCCAGTTTAATCCTCAGAAGACACAAGTTTGCGCGTTTACCTCTAAAAAGAACCCCTTTGTCGTATCTCCTCAGTTTCAAGGCACTCCCCTGGTTGCCTCAGCCAGTATCGGAATCCTCGGCGTCAACATATCGAGTGACGTGCAGTTTCGTGGTCACTTGGAAGAGAACGCCAAATTGGCCTTTAAAAAGCTTGGCGTGCTCAGCAGAACGGGACAGTATTTCATGCCGGCACACCGCCTGCAACTTTACAAGGCGCAGGTTCGGCCTCACATGGAATACTGTTCCCATCTCTGGGCAGGGGCTCCCCAGTGCCAGCTCCTTCCACTTGACCGCATCCAGCGCAGAGCGGCTCGAATCGTCGACGACCGAGTCCTTTCCGATCGGCTCGACTCATTGGCGCTGCGAAGAGATGTTGCATCTCTTTGCATTTTCTTTCGCATCTTCCATGGGGAGTGCTCTGAGGAATTGTTCGGATTAATCCCAGCCGCCAAATTTCACGAACGCACATCGCGGCAGAACTCCCGATACCATCCACACCATCTGGATGATTGGCGGTCCACCACTGTGCGATTTAGAAGATGTTTTCTTCCTCGCACGACTTCCTTGTGGAATCGATTACCATCAGCGATTTTTCCGGACCGATACGACTTAAGGACCTTCAAGAAAAGAGCGTACTCCTTTTTAAAAGGCCGGCAACGCATCTGCAATTCCCTCCCTGGTGTTGCAGTTGTTCATGGGCGGGGGTAGTCACTTACCATCAGGTGAGCCGCATGCTCGTTTGCCCCCTCTCTTATAAAAAAAAAAACATTTTAATGTAACAACATCTTCCTCGCCTGCAGTAGAAGAACCACCACAACTGACAGAAACATGATACTATTTTAACTACTACTTGACTACTACTAGAATGACTTAGACAGACGGACGGCGCTTTTTTTTACATGAGAAAATGGCTACGCATTCTTGCCTCGCGGGGGACAATGATGGGTTATGTCGGACTCGCACCGACTAAAATCCCATGGTGTTCCACTTTCATCGCAGATTGGCAGGGCCACGGGAACGCTTTCGCACACATCCACGGCCCCAACAGTGCTGGCCGTCTCATGGCGGCCCCTCCACGGGAGAAGACTACTTCTCCCTATCTCCTTCACTGGTAAAATTCACCAGAACACATGAGCGCCCTCCTCCGTGGCCTCCAACTTCAGCTGCGCAACGGACGCCCCCGTGTCGAACTCGCGAACGCCATGGGGCTAGGAAAAACGAGCACTTAGAAGCACTAGTCTTCCTGACCCTAGCGGCGGATCTGGTCTATGGTTCCGCCACCAACCAAGGCGACTTTTTTCGGCTACGGAGGCCAGCGAGAGCGGCGCATCGCAATACCGACACTCTTCTTCCCCCGCAACCCCACCACCGCTGCATCAATCAACGGTACGGCCCCGTCAGAGTCGCGGAGGGTAAGGCGAGTGGCACATTGCCATACCAACACTGCTCTTCCTCCACTCCAATTCGACTGCAGCGGTAGCAGGAGAGGGCATCCCTCTCACCGCAGCCCACCAACACACATCCGAAGTGGGCTCGCCAAGCGCACTCGGAGTGGTCACTTCGGGCCGGCCCTACACCTCGAGTCAGCATCGTGCACGGTGCCTTCAGTGAACTTTATACTGCACAAACGAGTAGGGGGTTTTTCAATACAACCTTAATTCCACCTCGCCACCATCGATATCCAGCCGGTATTCACCCATATATAATATTTATTATTGTTTTACAAGGAAATCAAACCAAATGTTTTTTATAATCAAGTCCATAGGCTTTCAGTTTGTGTCATAGACTAATATTGATATAGATTAGGTATCCCAGAGGAACAGAGTACAGAAACGTAGCACAGAGTTCGTTAGCTAGTTTAATGTACGTAATAAAATTATAATACTTAGATATAATTATTAGATTATAGTAGTTATAGTAATTATAAGTTATAAAATATTATGTGAAATAAATTATATACAGTAATTGCTCGCGAGTCAACTTGGCTTTGACAGAATATCAGCGCTGTGGTCACTCTGTTACTTTAGCATTTATGAATAGAATAGAATAGAATATTTTTTTATTCAATATAGATTACATGTGTAATTCTTATTGAAAGACATTTTTTACTTTACCACTGGTTCGAAAAAAAACCCTCTGTCCTGGAAAGAACCAGCAAGAAACCTAGCGGGACTTTATATATTACTTGTATACATATATATTACTTTATAAATGAAACTTAATTTATAAAGGTTACCTAATTTAGTTCCTTAGGAAGGTCCCTTGAGACTCACTATCCAATTATCCTACCAATCACTTCATGTGAATAATGTACACCGAGCTTAGGTCGGATTAGCGACGGATTGTGTTCACAAATAAAACGATACATTCCCAGGCTGCCACTTGAGAAATGTTATTGTAACTTGAAAACGATTTAAGTTATTACTAATAAATAGATACCTTTAAGGCTAAAGGGGGAAAAATTTCTGACTGTTGACTGATGAGTCGTAAAAATATTGCTTTTTTATAGGATGAGCGTGACAAACGAGCACACAGTCACCTGATGGTAAGTGGTTGCTGTGGCCCATAGACATCTAGGTACATTTATCCTCGATTACGTATCAAAATGCAGATGGGTTGTCAACCCTGAGGACTAAGATGGAATGCCTTGTTTCCAGTAAAAAGGGTCTCCGGTTCTTTACACTCACCATACGAAACACAGCAGCGTTAAGCTACTATTTTACGCTGGTATTCTGTGAGAGCGTGGACCTTCCCCGGTCGAGCAGACCCATTCGTGCTACAACTATACCATTAATATACTACAGCATGGCTCTACCACGTAAAAATGCTTGGAATTAAAAAAATAATTACTATATCTAACGAGATTTTTAACTAAAGTTGGAAAAAAACTTATTTTACTTTTAACTGATAAGTCTTGAAAATATTGCTTGGAATTTATCAACTGAACATTTACTAAATCTAAAGACATTTTAACTAAAGTGGGAACAAAACTTGTTTTACTTTTGACTGATAAGTCCTGAAATTATTGCTTGGAATGTATCAACTTAATATTTATTAAATCTAAAGACATTTTAACTAAAGTGAGAACAAAACAATATGACTTTTGACTGATAAGGCTTGGAAATATTGCTTGGAATTTGAAAACTTAATATTTACTTTATCTCACGGCATTTTTTCAATCAATTGCTTCATTAGGCCGTTTCATAGCCAATATTATATAACTATAATCTATGAAATGATCTAAGTCTGTAAAAATTGTATTATTATGTATACGATTTTCATATACATTATATTTATAATAAGTAGGTTTATTTAGTTTAGTAATTTATTTAGTAATATAAGTAAATCGTTTAAGTCTGTAATAAATATATACGAGGCAGTTTTAAAGTAGCTCCTATTACTGAGAAACTTTCCGAGTCCAGGTTTCAGTCTATGGTGGTATATAGTGAAGAAGTGATTCTCTATGGTGAAATAGAAGACGAGGGATGGGACTGGATACAAATGTCCAGAGAAACATGAAGGCGACTCAGAATTGGGAAAGTGGACCCCGTAACCAGAAGAGGCGAGGGCGAAGAAAACGAAGTTTATATATTTTCCGTTATAAATTTTTCGTTATTTCAAAAAATAATTCCAGTCTTCGGATAAAATATAGCTCTCCTATCATTGTTCTCTATCTGTTTGTAAAGTTTCATCCCAATTGGAACAGCCATTCCGAAAATTAGCCTGGACAGAGAGATAGACAAAAGTTTTAATTTTTTATTTATGTCTTAATATTATGCAAATAAGTTCCTGGGGTTATTAGAATCCAGATTCCAGACAGACACTTTAATTTTATTTATATGTATAGATGTATTCATATAAACTTAGTGAATACATATAGGTCATAGAAAAATGTGTATAATCATTTCACAACGCGTTTATAACTGATGCACACAAATCTATAATTGCTCTAAATCTTTGACAATTATTTCTCTTAAATTACATTCGTAATTTTAGTTAATTTTATTCATAGAACACACATAACAGAAGTTCATTATTTATTTTATAAGTTCTCTGGTCATGGACACAAATTAACTACAGTAAAATGATTGACAAACACGCGCGGCTCGTCGGTGAGCGTGTACGGATCGCACGCTACCGCGATCCGATTATTCGCAGCTCGTTAATTGATCGAATGAAAGTTCGAATGTTCGTTAATGGGTCGCGGTGCGATGAGTTTTTTTTAACGTTTACTGCCGCCTCATGATAGTGAAGAGGCTGACCTGTGAGCTATTGCCACTTGTTTTTTTTTCATTTAAAATTTTAAGAAGAGTAAATAAAAGGAAACACTGAAACCGTCAATTTTAGGATTTGACTAGTCTATTAAACTTTTATAAATGTATTAAATTATTACTTAATTCCCCTATCACATTATCTCACTACACCCAGGGTGGACTGAGAGAGAATGCCTAAATGCATTAAGTCCGCCCTTTGTAAACAATTTGATTTAGGTGAAGACACTACGGCAAGGTGGCGGACACTTCCTTGCTCTAAAACCCTCTCAAACGTGAGGTGTTTTATATTATTTTATATCATTTTATTTTGGGAGTTTACAGCTACATTTACAATCTGGATCACTATATTAAATGTTTTATGCCAATAAAATGCTTCCACATATAGGCATAATACATCGATAACAAATCTTTACCCTATTCTATACGTTACGTATGAAATACAGTAAAACTCGCTTAATACGATCACGTTTAATACGATTTCCCGTTTAATACGCCATTTTATGTCAGTCCCTGCATCTTATGGCATGTTTTCATACATTTTTAACACGCTTAATACGATTCGTCATCCCGTCTAATACGCCATCTGGGTCGGGAGAGTTACGTTTGCTAGTGATTGGTAAGGCGAAAAATCCACGTTGCTTCAAAAACGTTAAATCGCTCCCTGTAACATATGATGCACAATCTCGAGCTTGGATGACTGGCCTTCGTTTTATTAACTGGTTAAAAGCTTTAGATGATCACTTCCAGATTAAATGTAGACGCATAATTCTCTTCATTGATAACTGCCCCGCTCACCCTAAAGATGTTGAACTAAAGAACATCACGCTTGTTTTCTTACCTTCGAATGCGACAAGCAAGTCGCAACGATGGATCACGGCATTATAAAGTCCTTAAACAAGGCTACAGAACACGATTGATACATCGCTATCTTAAAGAAATGGAAAACCCTGACAACAAACGACCCTTGACTGTGTATATGACGCGATCCTAAACATTGCAGCGGAATGGCAAGCAATTAAGCCTGCAACCATACAAAATTGTTTCAAGAAAGTAGGTTTCCGACATAACGAAGTTGATGTAGTGTTAGAAGAAGAACCCGCGATACTGCAGAGTTTTTCTGTATATTCTTCCATTGATTACAATGTTGCACCCTACGAAACCTATTCGATTAAAGATCTTATTCAAGATATGAATAACACCTAAAAAGAGGCCCTAAGTGATGACGATGAAGATGAAGGAGAGTCAATTGCGATTTGCGAACGAGAGGCATTATCAGCAGTAAACGATTTAAGGCGCTATGTATCTTCTTTCGGGAAAAGTGAAGACGCACTCATCATCATCATTACAGCCCTTCACAAGTCCACTGCTGAACATAGGCCTCCCCCAAAGAATGCCACAAAGCACGGTCCTGAGTCACCTGCGTCCATCGACTTCCTGCATGTCTTACCAGGTCTTCACTCCATCTGGTGGGGGGACGCCCTACACTTCACCTACCGGTACGAGGATGCCACTCGAGAACCTTTCTTCCCCATCGGTTGTCGGTTCTTCGAGCTATATGGCCGGCCCACTGCCACTTCAGCTTACTAATCCGTTGGGCTACGTCGGTTACTCTGGTTCTACTGCGGATATCCTCATTCCTAAGTTTATCACGCAGAGAAACTCCGAGCATAGCCCTCTCCATAGCTCGCTGAGCGACCTTGAGCTTCCTCATACGGCCAGCAGTGAAGGACCACGTCTCAGTTCCGTAAGTCATCACTGGCAACACGCACTGGTTGTACAATTTCGTTTTAAGGTTTTGAGGTATGTTTGACGAGAAGATGTGTCGTAGCTTACCGAATGCTGTCCAGCCGAGTTGAATCCGTCGATTGACCTCTCGGTCGAAGTTGGACTTACCTAGTCGGACTATTTGTCCCAGGTAAACATACTCGTCAACAACTTCGAGCTTAGTGCTCCCAACAACTACCGGCATAGGTGTGACATGGACTTTAAACATAATCTTTGTTTTGTCCATGTTCATCTTGAGACCTATCCGTTGGGAGACACTATTGAGGTCATTGAGCATAGTGCTTAGGTCCTCCAGCGATTCTGCCATAAGGACTATATCGTCGGCAAATCGAAGGTGAGTGATGTACTCGCCATTGACGTTAATACCGTATCCTTTCCAGTCCAGAAGCTTGAAAACGTCTTCCAATGCAGCGGTGAAGAGTTTCGGGGATATAACATCACCCTGTCTTACACCTCTCTGCAATTGGATAGGTTTCGTACTCTGGTTCTGTACTCGGATAGCCATCGTAGCTCTACTGTACAAACACTTCAGCACTTCAATATACCGACAGTCAAATTGGCACCGCTGAAGGGACTGCAGCACCGCCCAAATTTCGACGGAATCAAAGGCTTTCTTATGAGATGGACTATGGTCCACATACGCCAGACATAGTGGCAAATTGTACTCTTCGGACTTCTGTACAATTTGCCGAAGGGTATGTATGTGGTCTATGGTGCTAAAGCCCTTTCGGAAACCGGCTTGTTCGGGAGGCTGGAAGTCGTCAAGTCTGCGCGCGAGACGATTCGTAATGACTCTCGAAAACAGCACGTAGACGCGGCTCAGAAGGAAAATCGGTCTGTAGTTCTTCAAGAGAGCGTTGTCACCTTTCTTGAAGAACAAGACCACTGCACTTCTGCTCCACGCCTCCGGTGTAATGCCACCATGGAGGACGGAATTAAAGAGCTTCTGAAGGACTTCAAGTACCGGTCTTCCACCCGCTTTCAGAAGCTCCGCTGTAATTCCATCCTCGCCTGGGGCCTTGCCGTTTTTAAGATGCTGGAGAGCCATTCTAATCTCGCTCAGACTGACGTCCGGGATATCTTCGGAATAGTGTCGGACAAGACTCGCTCTTGGATCGTTACTCACACTTGCGTGTGGCTCCAACGATGACGTGTACAGCTGCCCATAGAACCTCTCAATCTCACTCAAAATCTCAGATGCCCCGGAAACGATGCTGCCACATTCGGTCTTCAGCTTTGACAGTTGGCTCTTTCTGGCAGACAGATCTCTGGCAAAGACTTTGGAGCCTTGGTTCCGCTTGATCGCTTCTTCAATACGAGCTGTATTGAAGTTGCGTAAGTCCCGCCGCATGCATTTGGAGATCTGTCTGTTCAGTAGCCTGTATGCTGTCAAATCTGTTGAAGAATGTAGCTTCATCTCCCGTCTAACAGCCATGAGATTAAGAGTGTGATCGGAGAGTTTTTGTGTTCTTCTGCGGCGGGTCTTGCAGAACTTAGCTCCGACCGCATGGACAGTTTCCACGAGGTTGTCATTAATATCGTCTACTTCATTGCAGTCTTCTAGGCACTGAAAACGGTTTTGTAACTCGAGCTGAAAGATTTCGGGACTTTGGATTAGAGCACGAGGGGGACGGAGCGTTGACTTCATCAAACGAGACCTCTCCAACTTAACATTTAGGTTCAGTGTGCCTCTCACCATTCCGTGATCGCTGCCGGTTTTCACCCTGGCGATCACTGAGACATCACTGAACAGTTGTCGTCTGGTCGTCATAATGAAGTCAATCTGATTTGAAGTCAATCGCACTGCAAAAGTTAAATTATATTGAAAGCATTGTCATTATTAATGCATCAAAGTCTTTTTGTCAAACCAAAATAACTGATTATTTTAAGTAATGTTATTACAAATAATAATTAACTATGATGTAACGTATTTAAATACATATACATATGCACAACATTATACCTTTCTAACAAATTTATAAATACGTATAACTATAATTCAATACCTACACAATATTTTTAAATGATGTGTTATTTTTCCTATCCCGCATAATACGCTTTCCCGCTAAGTCGCGATTTTGGCTGGGTCCCTTCAAAATTGTTTTAAGCGGGTTTTACTGTATATTATAAGAGGAGATTTAATGCTCGCAATACTATTACAGAATCACTCTGAACGTTGTTTTCGAAATAGTTATTAAATAACCTCAATATATATGTAACTACTAATTAAATACAATAAAGTTTAATTAAAAAATAAAAATAAAATTTCACAATTGTATGTGTAATCTAGGGTATATTTTTAGTAACCAAATTGAAATGAGTATTCACCTGTATTGTTTGTATGGTGTAGGGTGGTAAAAGAGGGATGAGAAATATGTAACTACCAGCAGCCTACCCCGGCTTTGTCCGGGTGGAACAATTGTCTAACTTAAATATTAGATAATATAATTTATAGTATATTAGATAATAAAATATTATTAGTATATAATATATTAGATAATAAAATAAATATTAGATAATATATATAACTCCATGGTAATAAAAGAAGATTCTCCTCATTTCCTGACCTAGACCAACATAATATTATTCATGAATAATGCAATCTTTTCTTAAGTCAAATTCAATATATTTATATTTGGCCTTGAAATTTGCTGATGGTGATTGTGAAATTTTTATTAGAAACTGTAATCACTTAAATTGGAAAGGTAAATTTGTAGGGATCCTGGGAATGCGAGGAATATGAGTCACCTGTACTGCCGATGATCCTTTATGCATAATATTCTAAATGGCATGATTTCATATTGATCTTACTTGTAGTTTAAAACTATTGCTCAGATTAGGCGGGTTTAGGTTTCGCAATAAAAGTATTGGAGCAATTTTTCAATTTGAACGAAATGATAGTTCAATATCAACTTTTGGGGTATGTGGGGTCAGTCCTGAAGGGTTGATGGAATTAAGGAACTCCTGTGGATTTATATATTTTTAATTTTATATTCTTTCCAATATTTGTTCTTTGCCTCTCCCTCCACATACCGGAGCCGCTTCCGCGCCATCTCCGCCACCACTGCGTCGACCGCCACTATAAAATTATATTGAGAGTTTTTATATAAAAATTATTACTGTGAGTTATCTTTAGAAGAAAGACATAGTTATGCTGGCGCGATCGCTTTATTAGAACTTCCGTTCCGGAGATAACCCTCCATATATCTATACACATACTCACTAAATTTGTAATCTCTCTCTGTCTCTTTCTTTCTCTCTCTGTTATTAATTATTAGTATAGATTAAGAGGTAAATCCAGTTGTTACCTCAAGGCTGTGAAAATGTTTAGCCCACTGAAGAGGGTAAAATAATAAACTTTTCAAAAAAGTAAAATAATTATAAAATAATATAATATACAAAAAAATTGCTTATAAAAACAAATTGAGTTGGGGCTTAAATTCTTCGATATATTATTATTCGTTTTAGTTAGCCATGGGTTTTGGATTTGAAACGCAGACGAGTATCAATGTGTTCTGTCTATTACAGTATGTCTTGATGCAATTATATTGATATTCACAACTCCAGTACGATTGAGTAACTCTGGTGGGAATCGTGTTCTCTGACGCTTTTAAATAGCCACAACAATGCAGTGGGCACTATTTTTTTTCTTTTTAATGCACTCGTACTGTTGTGCTTTGGCCAGTGTCAAATAATAAGAAATTATCTTTTATAATAATTTTTTAAAAAAAAATTTATACAATAATATGTTGATGCGTCACATTGCGAGGTTTTTGGCGCCTAATCAGACACATGTTGATGTTCACATCACCATCGGAACACTTGTATCATCATCATAACAGTTTACGATGCACATTTAATATAGAAAATTGCACCATTTTTAAGTATTAAAATCCACTTCAAGCCATTATTTAACCAATAAAACTTGTAAAAAGTTAAAAATTAAATAAAAATTATAGTCAAATTTCTGCCAAAATTCTGTAGTGAAATTAATTCGTTACCTTGTTTTTTTTTAATTTGGAATAGCTTACAAAATAACTTAAACTTTTTTTTTAAAATACATCAGTTCGCAAAAACAAAAGTCAGTTAACCAAAGTCATTAATTTTATAGTATTTCTAGATGGCCAGTCAGACGTTGCTCTGTACTTTCCGACGACCCTTTGTCCTAATATTTTTATTGCAAATTAAAAATCCTTTAATTTGCAATAAAAATATTGAGGGTCACTTATCGGATTTAAAATAAACCTATCTCTCAAGTTGTAGCAAGCAATACACATTTACAATATTTAATTATAGTCCGTTATGAGGTTTCGGAGATTAGCGTCAATGAACATCGTGACACGGGATTTAAACATTTTATATAAAAACAAATGTTCATGATTATTATCGTCGTATTGCATTATTATGTTTCATCAATACAAGGCAAATGTGCTGATTGTTAAATTAGAAAATAACTATTCAATTTAACTAACGTTAAAATGTTTGCTAGCCTCTATGAGTGACCGGCGGTCGTGACCCCGTGTATGCACTTATCGATTGGCAGTTAATTCGAAGCCCGCAGGGCCGTGGGAGCGCAGACAATGGTCTTATTTCACGGTCGGGCTCCGCTGAGCGCCTTCGCCCTGCGCCCTCCGTCCTTCGCCCTTGGCCCCGGGCCTTAGGTCTGCGTCGACGCACCTGCCCGATACGCTCCACCTCTTTGCACTTGCTGGATAACTAGACGTCTGCTATAACTATGTAAAACGATAGTTGAGTAAGGGGTTATTAGTCCAAAGTATTTTTACCATTGAATGAACGATGCAAACTAAAACGTATATGACGTAATAAAATGGATACTTACTCCATATTTTTCCTACCGACTTCAAAAAGGGGGAGGTGCTCAATTCGACTGTATGTTCTTTTTTTATTTGTGTTACCGCATTACCTTTTTTTATGTGAACCGATTTTGATGATTCTTTTTTATTTGAATGTTGGTGCTTCTCATGTGTTCCCATATAAATAGAATCCAGGTCTGACAAATGGTTTTTGAATTATCCTCAATAAAATATATTGATGTCGGTTGTACAAAATTTTAACTTAAAATTATTTTGATTGCTATTTAATTTTTTCGACTGATATACTGTCTTATTAGCTCTAGCGCACTCTGGGCACTCTGTTTCTCTTTGTTACTCTCTCAAGTTTCTCTGTCATATATTGGTCTTCTATCACGATTTCGTACTCTTAAAATTACTATTGATAAGTTAATAAGATTATGTTATATGATATCAATCATATAAGATCATGTCAAATCCTGATGGATTTGACATGATTTGATGTTTTTGACAGTAAATTTGTCATTCGAAGCGGATGACGATTTATATGTATACTAGCTGACCAGCCAGACGTTGTTCTGCCCTCTCCGACGATCCTGTGTCTTATAAAAATTCTTAAATTCGCAATAAAAAATATTGAGGGTCACTTATAGGGATAAAAACTATCCTATCTCTAAGTTGGACCAAACTGCACACAATGTGCAAAATTTCATTGCAATGAGTTTAGTAAGAATTCATTTAGGAGTTCATCGCGGACAAACAATATGATACATAATTTTTATATATATATTTTATATATTAGATAAAGCTAAATATGAGAAGGTAGAAAGGATAAATTATTAAAAAAAAAGAAAGTCTAAAGTTGTCTAAAGTTTAAAAACGTGCGGTCAACGTTTCCTAAAAAAATATATTTGACAGATATTTTTAATTAAGAATGGTTCCATGTTTAATAGATGTTTGTAACAGACGATGGTCGAAGCTTCCGGTACACTTCAGTCAGTTTGCAACTTATTTTGTTTATCATATAGTTCTTGATGTTTATTACATTTTTCCATTATCCATTACAAACTTTAAATGTCCACTGCTGAACATTGCCCTCCCCCATATATTGCTTTATAGAGGAGATTTTACCATAGTTGTCACCATTGGTAGGTAGGTTGTCAACGGCATTTTTTTATTATTTTGAGGTGTTATGAGGAAGACACTGCTGCACATCTCTTATTTCAATTCCCTCTTACGACACCCACGCAATAACATGGGGTAGTGGACTTTTTACGCCGAATATCCCCCCTATGACGTACTCGTATAAGGGCCAAAATTGGAACAGGCTTTGTTACTTGATGGTAAGTGGTTACAGCAGTTCATGGACACCTGCAGCCAACTTCAAACAAAGCAGGGTACTGATGCGTTGTCATCTTTAAGCCTTGGAAAACATTTATCATTCGTCATAATTACATCTCATCGCAAGTCCACTGCTGAACGTTGGCCTCTTCCATAGATTATTACCATTACCAACGGCCCAAAGGTGGATCAAATCGTTTGTCTTTTCGCTTTTACGAATAATTAAAAAATTTGTACACCCTACTTCAATATAAACTATTAAGATTAACTCAAAAACTATTGGCTATCACCTTGATCGAATTCATATGGGACCACATGTGAAGTACTAGCTTTCAAATAAAAAGGATCATCGCAATCGGTTCACCCAGTAAAAAGTTATAAGGTAACACACATAAAAAAACAACATACAGTCGAATTGAGTACCGCGTCTCCTTTTGGAAGTCAGCAGAAAAATATGTGGATTAGAGAAAAAGAAGAAAACGGTGTTACGTCAAATATTTTTGTTATTTTCTTATCCTACTGCAAAAATGAGTTTCTTTGATAACAGATAACAAAATATTTATTCCGTTCGGCAAGCGATATGGTATATTAATAGTATTTAAAACTGTCAAGTTAGTTCCATATGACAGTTAAAAACTTTTAATCGACTCATAAAATTTGTTTTAAATCACTTTGAAGGAACTTTTTATATATTTATTTATCCTTAACGAAACAAATAAGCACTAATTCTAAAACCGCCCTCTTATCGATTCATCTGCGAGCACGCTCTCTAATTACAGCTCTC
This sequence comes from Parnassius glacialis, assembly GCA_033319125.1. Taxonomy (NCBI): domain Eukaryota; kingdom Metazoa; phylum Arthropoda; class Insecta; order Lepidoptera; family Papilionidae; genus Parnassius; species Parnassius glacialis. Next base: position 2,347,478 of record JAVANC010000016.1, read on the forward strand.
GCTAACGCAATGAATTATTCATCGATTTAACTAATTAAATTCAGGCTAAGATAATACTATTCTAGCGTGCATGGAGCGCCGGCCGTGCCTCGTTTGCCCCGGGTTGTGATTACGTGGTGGAAAGAAAACAATAACAAAAAACGCAAACTTTCTTTGTGGCCGCGGCGTCCCAACCGGTTTCTGGATGAGTTTGGGCCGATCCACTGATTCCTTTAGGTAAAACTGTTTGGCGAGTCTTACAATAAATTCAATAATTTTATGTCAATAGGTCTCACATTCAGTTATACGTAAAGATCATTATCAAAAATGTTATAATTTGAATCGAAAGTAAAGGATAATGTCATGTTTTTGTTCAATTGCAAACCTCATTCACACAAGGCGACCGACTGATGACGGAACATCCATCTATGATCATGATCAAATAAAAATCTTAAAATGCTTATGTTTTGAATTAATTAATCAAATAAATATTGAAGGAATGAGGAGGGAGGCAAAAAGGCTATTATCGCAGGCCATTATAATGTCTGAATTTTTGTTAAAGCGATCGTAAATTGAAAAGATGCTAAATGTAGTAGATGCACAACACATATAATACACAACCCTACAACACCTTTATGAACACGTTATTATCCGTTAACGGACTTTACATGCTTTCAAACATTGAGTTATATATACTACGTACTAGAGAAGCCCTTCCGATCATTGACTATGTTCAACTGAACTGTAGTGCAGTCCCTGCAGTCCATACAAACTAAATATTGTGTAAATTGAAGATTTGTGAATTCCATAAAATAATTATTATTACATTTTATTTAGAAATATGTTTATTTAGATTAAATTAAGACATTTTATATTAAATTCTTATATTTATTTTATATCAATATCTTATTTCGTGCTCTAATCCAAAGTCCCGAAACCTTTCAGCTCGAGTTACAAAACCGTTTTCAGTGCCTAGAAGACTGCAATGAAGTGGACGATATGAATGACAAGCTCGTGGAAACTGTCCATGCGGTCGGAGCTAAGTTCTGCAAGACCCGCCGCAGAAGAACACAAAAACTCTCCGATCACACTCTTAATCTCATGGCTGTTAGACGGGAGATGAGGCTACATTCTTCAACAGAGCCACACGCAAGTGTGAGTAACGATCCAAGAGCGAGTCTTATTCGACACTATTCCGAAGATATCCCGGACGTCAGTCTGAGCGAGATTAGAATGGCTCTCCAGGACCTTAAAAACGGCAAGGCCCCAGGCGAGGATGGAATTACAGCGGAGCTTCTGAAAGCGGGTGGAAGACCGGTACTTGAAGTCCTTCAGAAGCTCTTTAATTCCGTCCTCCATGGTGGCATTACACCGGAGGCGTGGAGTAGAAGTGCGGTGGTCTTGTTCTTCAAGAAAGGTGACAACGCTCTCTTGAAGAACTACAGACCGATTTCCCTTCTGAGCCGCGTCTACGTGCTGTTTTCGAGAGTCATTACGAATCGTCTCGCGCGCAGACTTGACGACTTCCAGCCTCCCGAACAAGCCGGTTTCCGAAAGGGCTTTAGCACCATAGACCACATACATACCCTACGGCAAATTGTACAGAAGTCCGAAGAGTACAATTTGCCACTATGTCTGGCGTATGTGGACTATGAGAAAGCCTTTGATTCCGTCGAAATTTGGGCGGTGCTGCAGTCCCTTCAGCGGTGCCAAGTTGACTGTCGGTATATCGAAGTGCTGAAGTGTTTGTACAGTAGAGCTACGATGGCTATCCGAGTACAGAACCAGAGTACGAAACCTATCCAATTGCAGAGAGGTGTAAGACAGGGTGACGTTATATCCCCGAAACTCTTCACCGCTGCATTGGAAGACGTTTTCAAGCTTCTGGACTGGAAAGGATACGGAATTAACATCAATGGCGAGTACATCACTCACCTTCGATTTGCCGACGATATAGTCCTCATGGCAGAATCGCTGGAGGAACTAAGCACTATGCTCAATGACCTCAATAGTGTCTCCCAACGGATAGGTCTTAAGATGAACATGGACAAAACAAAGATTATGTTTAATGTCCATGTCACACCTATGCCGGCAGTTGTTGGGAGCACTAAGCTCGAAGTTGTTGACGAGTATGTTTACCTGGGACAAATAGTCCGACTAGGTAAGTCCAACTTCGACCGAGAGGTCAATCGACGGATTCAACTCGGCTGGGCAGCGTTCGGGAAGCTACGACACATCTTCTCGTCAGAAATACCTCAAAACCTTAAAACAAAATTGTACAACCAGTGCGTGTTGCCAGTGATGACTTACGGAACTGAGACGTGGTCCTTCACTGCTGGCCGTATGAGGAAGCTCAAGGTCGCTCAGCGAGCTATGGAGAGGGCTATGCTCGGAGTTTCACTGCGTGATAAACTTAGGAATGAGGATATCCGCAGTAGAACCAGAGTAACCGACATAGCCCAACGGATTAGTAAGCTGAAGTGGCAGTGGGCCGGCCATATAGCTCGAAGAACCGACAACCGATGGGGAAGAAAGGTTCTCGAGTGGCAGCCTCGTACCGGTAGGCGAAGTGTAGGGCGTCCCCCCACAAGATGGAGTGACGACCTGGTAAGACATGCAGGAAGTCGATGGATGCAGGTGGCTCAGGACCGTGCTTTGTGGCATTCTTTGGGGGAGGCCTATGTTCAGCAGTGGACTTGTGAAGGGCTGTAATGATGATGATGAATATCTTATTTTATATCAAATTAAAGTCTTCGCTCATACGCGACGCGACTACTACTACCGCGCATGCGCGAAGACATAGAGTAGAACACAATTTTTGTTTGGAATGGCTTCTCTAGTACGTAGTACATATAACTCAATGCTTTCAAAACATTTCCTACGACATTCTTTCCGGATATTTCCTTACGATATTTGTCTACACTTGGTTAATTAACACTTAAAATTACGATTAGTGTGCCGAGTGCATGATAAAATTGACATATTTAGTTGGAACTTTTTTTAATAATGTTAGGGTTTTAGCTGAGTTTTTGTATATTTAATTTATATCGCTTCTATGGTTTTACTAGTTTGTTAAGCGACATAAATTTTAATATTATTAGCGCAAGGTTTATATTTATAGGTCACAATCGCTTTGGGTTTGACCTTTAAGGATAGGTGTCTGAAATAATAAATAAACGAATATTTTTTGGACCGATACGACTTAGAGACCTTCATGAATAACGCTTCTCATTTCTCAAAAGCACGCTCATGTGATTCCTCTAGTGATGTAACTATTTATGGGCCACGTTGCTTACGTTTACCTCATCTTTTATATGAAAAAAAAATTTGTGGTACATGCGAGTATCATTCGTAGGTTGCTCGTATTGTATAAAAATTAAGGCGAAGAGCCCAGTCCTTCAGCTTACTACGGTTCTAAATAGGATAATAAATTTAAAACACAAAGGCTTAAAACTTAAAAATAATGAAAAAACAAAAGTCATTTTTTAATTTTTGACACGAGGAAAAAATTACCACCGAAAACGCAGTTTCGTGTCGGATACCCTTACAGTGAATGTAGAGATCTCGCTTTTGAAACCTGTGGTTTGTTAGAGTTTTAAATATGCCCAAACTTAAACATATTTTTACTTTGACTTTGATATACGTTATATTAAATTTTTACGTCGAAAAAATATGTACGACGTACTAAAAAAGGTGCCGACACTTGGTCGTTTGCAACACACATTAGAGCCCATGGGCTCAAACTAACTTAAGACTGCGCCATGAATTGGTATTCCGTGCCTCCTTCCACACGTGCCGCACTGCCGCACAGATTTTGTTCGTGGTGTCTGTTCTAGTACTTAGTACATATAAGTTTAATAGATTTTAAATTGTATTGAAAACATAGCTTTAACCTTGAAATTATTTTTCATAACATTGACATTTTTCCTACTGACAATAAATACTCTGTGATAAGAGGCGCGACGCATCCGTGCGTGCGGGCACGGCACGCTTCGATGGGTTTCGTCCCAGGCGTATTTAACGGAAAGAGCGGTTCGCGCGCAGCCTTTGACTACCTTTGTTATGTTTTTGTGCAAAGTATAACTTATATGGGACTGTCATCTTCTTGCAACATAAGGAAGTATTTATTGGCACTTAACACATTTTTATTCCATTGATAGAGTGTGGTACGTGTGAGAGCGTCCATCGTAACTTTGCGTTATGTTTTCATTCGTTATTTCCATAGGTTATTTCTATGTTAGCATGTGGTATTTATCGATCTATAGAGGAGGCCTGATATTTGATATTGGATGAAAATAATGAATAGCATCAGGCGTTACTTTGTTGAAATCCATTATATTAAAGATGTTAAAAACCAATTAGTTAAGATTAGCGTAATGAAATAAAATGATGTGTCTAAAGACGCGTCTTCACCAAAGTTTTGTTGTCAACACAACATTTGCCAACAAAAATTATTTCGATTTTCGGCGGCAACATCAAAGGAATACGCTTGTTGCCAACATTTGTGCCCTCTGTGGAGACGCTTGTTGACAGAAGCATTTGTTGACAAAACGTGTTAGCAAATGTTGTGTTGACAACAAAACTTTGGTGGAGACGTGCCATTACCTAGTTTGAAGAGCACCTCCCGCCCTCCCTCAATAGCGTGCACTATCCCCGTCACCACTTATCTCAGACCTCTACTCCCAACAACATTACACTAGGAAAGACATCACCGTTGTAATACGACACGTGTTTGGCCTTTACACGAGGCATCCTCAGGTGAAGTAGACTCTGCAGTGGTTGACCGCTAAGTGAGTCTTAGCAGTCAGCCATCGCAGAGTTTCCTCTTTATAGTTCGTATTAATGGAAACAGATTTGTCTTTTTAACCAACAACATAAACTACATGTGATGGAGAGTAGATGCTGCGTCCCAAACGATTGCATACTGTATTTTTCTTTAAGAATCGAAATGGAGGTTCGTTGTCTTACCTAATTACCTCGTTAGTAGTTAAAACGGTCACTGGTTCTGGTCACTCATCTTATGAAACACGTCTTTCTTCTGGCACAGTACCAGAAGGTGTAAAGCAGAAATTTGATATTAAATACTGTTACGAGCTTGGGGTTCGAAACAATTAAAAACTGCCGATTGAATTTTTTTTATAGGATAAGGGTGACAAACGAGCACATAGTCCACCTGATGGTAAGTGGTTGCTGCGGCCCATAGACATCTACATCTATCCTCTATTACAAATCAAAATGTAGATGCGTTGTCACCCGTGAGGACTAAGACGGAATGCCTCATTTCCAGTAAAAAGGGCCTCCGGCCACCTGCACTCACCAAACGAAACGCAGAGGTAAACCTCTACTTCACGCTGGTTTTCTGTAAGGTCGTGGTACCACCCCGGTTTGAGCCGGCCCATCCGTGCGACAGCAAAAGCTGCCGCGTGGTTCTACCACTGTTAACCCAGATACTGCGACGGGGCTTTTAAAAGACCCGAAAAAATTATTAAAAATACCCTCAAGTTTCGAGTTGTTAAAATGAATTCTCTAAGATATTTGCACTGTCAGGTTACTTAGTACCTATCCGTGTATGATTTCATGCGGTGTTGTTTACAACTAGACACTTGTTTATTTAAAGTTTTTGTGTCATTGAAGACTTAGGAATATTAGTGTCATGATGTCTGGACAAAGGTAAGCTTTTATCATTTATATATCTGGATGTTGTTGCTAATACATTTTGATATTTAATTTTAGATATATTATCTACAATATTAGATATTAATATTATCTATTTGTTTTGGTGCAACAAAAACTCATTCCTTTTTCACGTTTCAAATTGATGGCCTTTTAAAAGTCCCGTCGCAATATGGGGGTCTATAATATTATTGTTTTCTTTTTAGCACGCGACCTTTGAGAGCACTCAATCTCAACGATATAGTTGATGAATTAGAGCGATGTGAGGATGATGATTTGTTGCCAACTCAAATTACAATTTTTCCACCTGAGAACGCTAATGCCGACGTCACAGATGAGGATTCTGATGATGAAGAATTTGTTGCATTGCAAAATCTACCAGGTAAAATATTTGTTTTCGGGTTGATATAACTACGTAACAATGATTCTATCTTGTTTTATTTATATGGTTGCAATATTTATATCTGTTTTTTATAGGCTCTCAACTACGAGCTCCAGCCGAGGTCACTTTTCATATGAGTTCCGACGAAGAAGATGATGTACCTTTGTCAAGTTGGTCAAAAAGAAGACGCACGATGGATTTGACTTTAGAAGATAGTGACGCCGTACCTTCTTGTACTTCAGATGTGTCAACTAATTCTACATTTGTTCAGCCTACAGTTCCCCGAAACCAAACCTATAGATGGAGGAATCGTCATATTCCAAACCATTTCAATCAATGGAATGACGAACAAGGTCCAAAAAACTTACAATCACCCTTATATTATTTCGACTGCTTGTTCAACAACAATGATATTGAATTACTAGTGCGATATACCAATTCGTATGCAGGACAGAGGAATAAAGTGGGCAAAGTAACTGTTTCTGAAATGAAGTGTTTCTTGGGCATCCTTATGTACAGCGGGTATGTAGTAGTACCCCGTAGGTTTATGTATTGGGAGACATCGACAGATGCCGACTTTAGGATTGTGCACAACGCTATGTCAAGAGATCGTTTTACTTTTATTATGTCAAATCTCCACTGCTGTGATAATATAGTTCTTGGTGATTCTCCTGACAAATTCGCTAAGTTGAGACCTCTGTTTGACGAGTTAAATAAAATCTTTACTGAAATGGCTCCGCTAGAAGAGAACTACAGCATAGATGAGGCTATGGTTCCATACTATGGACGTCACAGTTGCAAACAGTTTATACGTGGCAAACCAATTCGTTGGGGGTATAAACTGTGGGTTGGTGCTACAAGATTAGGCTACGTGATTTGGTTTGATCCTTACCAGGGAAAATCTTCAACCATTGCAGAAGGTTACAAACAGTTTGGTCTAGGTGGGAGTGTGATTTTGGAGTTTGCTGATGTTCTACAAGGTCGTGATCCAACATTGCCATTTCATTTATTCTTCGACAATTATTTTTCCTCTATTCCTCTACTGCATGAACTTAGTAATAGAGGTCTGAGAGCCACTGGAACTATTCGTGAAAACAGAACGTCCAAGTGTCCTCTCGAGTCTAACAAAGATTTCAAAAATACTGATAGAGGTTCATTTGTATTCAAATCCAGTTTGCCTACCAATATTTTGGTTTGCAAGTGGAATGACAATAGTGTCGTTACTGTTGCCTCGAATACTGAAACTGTGGAGCCCCTGCAAAAATTCAAGAGATTTTCGCAAGAACTAAAAAGATTTGTACATATTGACCAACCGTCGGTTATAAGAAAATACAATGAAAATATGGGAGGGGTCGATAGATCTGATCAAAACATAGGGTTGTATCGGACTTCTATTCGTGGCAAGAAATGGTATTTTTCACTGTTTTGTCACACCTTAGATATGGCTGTGCATAATGCAAATGGCAACTTTACAAGCGAGACGGTGGAGAACACGATCATCTCACTTTTCGTAGACTACTGGCGAAAGGTTTGCTCGAAAGCTACAAAAAAAGCCATAAGAGAGGACCATGTCCCACAGGTAGATCTCATCTTGAATCATCTCGATATGATGGGGTTGATCACTTGGTCCAGTACAGCACTCCCCAACTAAGATGCAAAGTTTGCAAAGTTAAAAGTTTTTTTATTTGCCAAAAGTGTAAGATTCATTTACATCCTAAGAACTGTTTCCTTGAATATCACACTAAAACTCAGTAAAGTTAGTGAACCTTACTGACTTTTAGTGTGATATACTTAGTGAAGTGCTGTTGTTTTATTGTGAGACATCATATCACATAACTTGCTATACCTATGTCTATTTTCTTTTGTATAGTTAAAATTTACCGTAATAATAAAAAACTAATATAATAACAGTTTGTTTTATTATTAGACCGCCACATACATGTAAACAATCCCCATATTACGACGGGACTTTTAAAAGCCCACCCTTTTCCGGCTTTTCTGAAAACATGTAATTTTTTTTACTATTTTTCCTGGTTATTATGAGTCATTTTAACTATCATATCCGAATATCACCAAGATCGAAAACAAAAAATAGTTACAGTAACATCTGGGTTAAAAGTAACTACCTACTCTACCACTGTAAAAACTACTTGAAGGTAAGCTCCGCATGCATTTAACTATTAAAATACATAAACTTAACAAGAATAAAATGATCCTCAACTAACATTAAAAAAATAAAAAATATCCAGTAGTGCTACATTATCATCATTATAATATTGACAGAAGTCTGCATAGATTACCTCGAAAAGGGGGGGGGGGACTGAGATATTTGCCATATTTGTGACTTAACAGGCGGGTTGACAACCACAGTTATTTATTACTGTACGCACTTCAAAGAAACTAAATGGTTGTGTTTTTGAAACAAAAAAAGACATATTTTTCTTAATTACTCAAAAACTGTTTTTTTTTTTATAGAATAGGGGGCAAACGAGCATGCGGCTCATCTGATGGTAAGTGACTACCGCCGCCCATGAACAACCGCAACACCAGGGGAATTCAGATGCGTTGCCGACCTTTTAGAAAGGTGTAAGCTCTTTTCTTGAAGGTTCCTAAGTCGTATCGGTCCGGAAAGTTCGCTGGTGGTAATTGATTCCACAAGGAAGTAGTGCGAGGGAGAAAACTTCTTCTAAATCGCACAGTGGTGGACCACCAATCATCCAGATGGTATGGATGGTAACGCGAGTTTTGTTTATGTTAGGAATAAATTTCGTTTCAATACAGGTAGTAATATGTGATTAAAAAAGGGTGAAGTTTTTTTTTAGAAACGATTTCGATAATACGGAAACTAGACAAACATAAATAACGATTCCCCAAACTGATAAAGATAACAGGCTATTCCAACTGTCGAAAACCGTCGAATAACGCCATATGAAAGGGCGAGACGGTCATCAATCTCACTGTAACCGTCCGCACATGTCGAGGCCTAATGCGTTGAAATGCCGACTCATGATCACGATGCGCCGCCGGCGGGCCAACCATCAGTCATGTAAATCTCTAAACATACTATTTCTGCGTGAAATCGTACATTTATGGTTCCTCGTCTGGAGATTACACAGAACATTTAACAGATCAAACTATTGGTCTGACCTTGATCAAATTCATGTGGGACCACACGAGAACTATTAGCTTTCATATTAAAAAAAAGAGTCATCGAAATCGGTTCACCCAGTACAAAGTTATGAGGTAACACACATAAAAAAACGAACACTCGAATTGAGTACCGTCTCATTTTTGGAAGTCGGCAGAAAAGTATGAGCCTAATAACTAATTTGAATTTGACTAAGTTTCATTATTTATACAAGTACAATAGAGACAATGGCATCAATTTCATTCAGCCTAAGTCTCACGTGAACTTAATCTCATCATATAAATTTGCCTCCCCCATATATTGGATATCCCTCTCATAGTTGGCAATTTGCCACAGTTGCCACGAATGGGAGGCGGTTTGGCAACGGCAGTTTTTATTATTTTATATTGTTCTGAGTAAGATGACGTTGCCCGTCTTCTTTTGCAATTTCGCTCCGTTGCCTGTTACGACAACCGCGGGGTGATATGGGGTAGTACATTTACATAAATAATCTTAATGTAGTAAATATTTCAGACGTGGTAGAGCCATGCTGCAGATATATTAGTAGTATAGTTGTAGCACGAATAGGTTGGCTCGACCGGGGAAGGACCACGCTCTCACAGAATACCAGCGTAAAATAGCAGCTTAAAACCGCTGTGTTTCGTATGGTGACTGTAGAGAACCGGAGGCTCTTCTTACTGTAAAAGAGACATTTCATCTAAGTCCTCACGGGTGACAACGCATCTGAATTTTGATACTTTATTGAGGATAGATGTAGATGTCTATGGGTCACAGCAACCACTTCCCATCAGGACTGTATGCTCGTTTGTTACCCTATCCCATAAAAAACATACACATTAGTAGGTGTATGTAGTTGTATATGACTTACAGCATTCTCTTACAACCAGGTGTCTATAATATAATTACTGTAAACAGAAGTGGATATTCTTACAACGCCACTACATGGTGCAGACTTTAATTCTGCGCACCGACTTCTGAAGCTAATATGTTTGTAGAAATTGTTTTATTCTTTGTATTTTATTGAAGTTTTTACTTTTACTTTTTATTAAAAGTCTAAATGATATGATAGGATCAGAATCACGCGTGACTTAGGCTGTATCAATTTGATGCCATTGTCGCTATTGTACTTGTATGATTAAAATACGAGTAGCTGATACCCGCGATTTCGTCCGCGTTGCATTGATATATTCTCCGTGGCAAGAAAACCACATCACTGAACACGTAGTAGGGTAGACTGGGTACGGTTGAAACGGTGGACGGTTGAAACAAAGCCAATATCTCGACACCTTGCGTGATGAGGTGAGGAGTGCAAAGGGAGAACGAAGCGGGAGACAAGTCGAAACATGAATTTTAGTGTTGCGTCGCTCTTCGCGCGCTGTGCTTATGTATAGGAGGCCCCATTGTGTTTTTAGACGGAAAAGTAAGTATTTCTGTTCGTACCTTTTTTTGCAATTATTATGGTTTTATTAAAGTTAGAGTATTAAGGGTGTTGTATCGTTTTATTTGAAGTTTGTAGAATATGGCTGTATGATTGGTTTTTATTCAAATTTATTATCATTCTTACTGTGAACCGTTTTATACCTAGAAGGGGGGTTGGGGACAGTTGAAACATTTTTTGTGGGTATGGTTGAAACAGTTTATTTATTTAATTTTCTTGTTTCTTAGATGCCAAGTGTACGCCAAAGGAAGACTACGAGAGAGGTCAGGCCGACTTATCAACGTACAAACAAGCCTATGAAGACGTAAAAGCCGGATCGTAGTTAAGAACAGCGGCAGAAAATAATGGACCCCTGTTGAGGTATATACGAGATACGACTGGTGATGATGATGAAAATCAATAAATGGGATATAAGACTTACTTTAATTTTATATGTGCAGACATATATTTTGGCCAAACTAAAAAGGATGTGCTGTCAAGACCTCGGACCTGAGATGACAACGAAATGGCTGGTGACAAGTTATTCATATTTCCCCGGTCGAGCGACCCATTCGTGCTACAATTATACTATTTATTGCTGCAGCATGGCTCTACCACGTCAAAATGTTATCTTTCCCTCTCCACTACTTACAAAAACTCCAACTGCTTGATTAAAAATAATGTTAGATTATAAGTATCATGAAAGACTTGAATATTAATAAAAAAAATATTTGTGATGTTCAACTGTACAATTAAAGAGTCCTAAAATGTTATTAGACGATGAATTAAACATGTTCATTAATTATATTGTGTATTATTTGTAGTTTTCAATTGACCCCAGGCACTGTTTCAACCGACCCTGGCAGGGGGACGGATGAAACAAATTAATTTTCTTTTTAAATTTGATTTTACACACAAAATACAATTCAGTGATCACAAATAACATTACCCATTAGAAGACAGATATATGGTCTTTTAAATAAATTATTTCAGTCATCGCTCGCTTAATTAATTTAGATGCAATGGACGATAAACACTAAAATGTTTCATCCGTACCCAGTCTACCCTACTTATAAAAATCGTTGTTTCTTAAAACTTTAATAACTTTATATTAAAGGAGGATATCGCAATAATTTTATTTTAGGTTAGGGCTAAGTGTCTAAGAAATAAAACTTAGAAAACTTAATTGAAATTTATCCAGTAGTTTTTCCGTGATGCACGCACAACTGCAAACCTCTATCATTTTATTTATATAGATAACGAAAATGAAATTAGTATTTTCCACAGACTTGTGTATTTTCAAAAAATACGTCTCAATAACTACTTCGGCTTACATCACAAAATGCATTTTCGTTTAATGCTGCATTTTATTTCATTTACCAAGTAAAAGCCTCTTTTTTACACAAGCACGAGTCCTTTTATGCACTCGTAGTCTAATAGGCGCGAAAACTTGGTAGCGATGTCGACAATCTCGTTGCGTTACGCGCCGCCGTACGCTTGACATGTGTACATTTTGCTATTTATTTTCACTTTAAATGGATGAATATGCTTCAGACGGGATTTGTTGCGTTCGTTTTTTATTATGTTAGAAATGCGAGACTGAAAAGGGAAATTGAGATTTGAGCGCACTAACGTTTTATTAATGTGTTCATTTGTATTTGGCTTACATGTGAGCTGTACCTGATTTAAAATGTATTTATGTGTTTTAAGTGAGCGATTCTTGTACATTATACGTATAATATTTGTTACTTAAAGACGGCTCTAACGTTATGGATAATATTTTGTATTTAGATAATGTTTTATTTTCAAAGTTCTGGCTGGGTACATCCCTGAGGTAATTTTCTTTAATTTTTCAATATTAAAAAGTGTTTTTAATATCTTTTTATAGGTATTATCATCAATCTATAACGCTATAGTTCGTTAAAGTTCGATGAATATTACCTATCTTAGAAATAAAATAACTAACCAATAAGCACATAGTTTACCTGTTGTTTTAAAAAAAATATTATTCGAAACATTGTATTTTAAGGTGTATATAAATACCCGAGACCGAGAATCACAATCAAGGTGCGAAACGTCTGGTAATGCGACCGTTAATTCGTTTGCCAAGCGTTGTCTTCAACGTGAGAGGCCTAGTCCAACTTCTGACTTCAACGAACCGGCGAAGAAAAGGAAGATAAAAAAGATGCAATATCAAATATGCGGGAACAGTTTATCATTACAGAAAGTAGATAATTACTAATTTACGTAAATATTCATTCTGGCTCCGTTATGAACCCCAAAACGGAAAGTAGACACAGAGCACAGACAATTGAGCTCATCAAATACATTGTGTATTGCGTGTAACAATGGCTTGAACTGGCTGAACGTTACAAATAATTGCTATTACTAAAGTAAAATATCAAAGGGATCGTGGAGCGCCAGTTCCTCGGTATTATGTTTGCAAGATAATAATAGGCTCTGGGGTCGGTTCGCGCAATGCCGCGGGGCAATCCTGTATAATAATCGCCGCCATTTTGTCTGCGAACCGTTATATAGAATATCAGTTGACACATGTAATATGAAAATTCCAATTCATAAACATCTTGTCATTTCCAATTGTGATACCAACAATGTAGGGTTGTCGCTGCTTTTTTATAATTTCTAGTGTTTTCGAATTAAAGTTTCCTCTTTTAGGTTAGAATTCTATTATGCTACTTAATTCACTGTCATATTTATGTCCTATTAGGCACAAAAAAGTTTTATATGAGGTAGAGCCACGTGCAGCTATATTGTGGTTGTAGCACGAATGGGTCGTCTTGACCGGGGAAGGACTACGCTCTCACAGAATACCAATAGTAAAATAGCAGCCTATCACTGCTGTGTTTCGTATGGTGAGTGTAGAGAACCAAAGGCTCTTCTTACTGTAAAAGAGACATTCCATCTAAGTCCTCACGGGTGACAACGCATCTGAATTTTGATAATTTATTGAGGATAGATGTAGATGTCTATGGGTCACAGCACTCACTTACCATAAGGTACCTTTTAACCAGGCATTCCATCTCATTTCTCAGGGATGATAACGCATCTGAACTGTGATACTTAATTGAGGACAAATGTAGAAGATGTCTATGGGCCACAGCATCAACTTATTCTATAAAAAGAAACTGAACAAAGCAGCTGCATCCACTTATCATCAGGACACATATAGACACAATCCACCTTGTTTATCATTGTCACTCTTTATTTGATTTAAAAAAATGTGTGTCTGTGAAATGTACGCATCTAGGAAGTTATAGGTACTTCTTTAGCGTAACAAAACAAAAATAACTAAAAAAACTACGTTAATATAGTTATCAGTTCCCACGAAAACTTGAGTAACAGTTACCTAATGAAGTTGTCGCTATGAGATGTCAGTGTGCGCACTCATCGTAACAACTTCATGGTGTCGTTTTTACCTGTCCGTGTGCGCGCGCATCTTAATAAATTCACGCTCATAATTTTTCCCAAAACACACCAAAAAAAGTATAACTTCAAAAAGGTTGCTTATTTTTAGAGTATTATTTACTTTAATATGTTAAAATAGCAAAAAAAACCGTCAGCGTCTAAATGTATATACGCTTAGGGTAATTACATACATACGTAGATATATGGCACTAGTCAAATGAAATATTTTTTGAGACTGTCAAAATAAACATTTTTCATCGAAATTGTATGACTATATAGTGTAATGACATCATAGTTTATATAGTCAAATTATCTTCTTTGTATATTGCACACCTCTGAGGGAGTGCTCTATTCTCGATTTGTGGCCATACCTCATTTTCGCTACATAAAATCGTTCTTATACTTTTAGCTATACATCAAATCCATATTATTAATAACGTCACAATAACCACAGATATTGCATTATAAGATTAGTTTATTTTCTTACTTACTTACTTTAGATTACATAATAAAAAATGTAATTGAAAAAATATATGGACTGTCGTCCGGTTAGTCTGTGCGTCTGTGAGTCTTCTCGTTTGATAGAAATGTAAGCAATAGATTGAGATACATAGTATTAAATAATAATCTATACGAATAAATAAAATTGAAGTGTCTGTTTGTAATTTCAAAATAAAAGCTTTTTACTAAATCCATATGAAAGTACACGAAATACATACGAAAGTACGGTACTTATAACAAAAATACAATTTTTAAAATTTGCGTCTGCCTGTTTGTTCCGGCTAATCTCCGAAACGGCTGAACCGATTTCGACGGGACTTTCACTGGTAGATAGCTGATGTTATAAGGAGCAACTTAGGCTAAGGCTAACATACTTAAACCCCTAAATTACACGCGATTGAAGTCGCGAGGAACAGCTAGTAAGTAATAAAAAGTTAGTAGTTTTACGTGGTAGAGTCATGCTGCAGCTATATTAGTAGTATAGTTGTAGCACAAATGGGTCGGCTCGACCGGGGAAGGACCATACTCACACAGAATACCAGCGTAAAATAGCAGCTCAATGCTTATTGCTTAGCTTAATGTTTCGTATGGTGAGTGTAGAGAACCGGAGACCCTTTTTACTGGAAAAGAGGCATTCCAACTTAGTCCTCACGGGTGACAACTTACTACATTTTGATTTGGAATCTGAGATAGATGTAGATGTCTATTGGCCACAGCAACCACTTACCATCAGGTGAACTGTGTGCTCGTTTGTCACCCTTATTCTATAAAAAAAAATAAGATTCCGTACATTCTAAGGAGGATCCCTATTGATTTTTGTTATTGAACTCAACACCGTTTAAAAGTAATTAATGAAAGTCGATCAGATTCTCTGTTCTTTTTTTCTTGTAAAAATTATCGTCACTATTTGACAAAATTAAATGACACGCTCATGAGGCGCGCACTTTTAGATTTTCCAAATTTTGTTTATAAAATTTTAAATACTAATAACCTAATTTAATTGACAAAAAACAGCAAATTCAAATTAAATGACAGATATTGTAATTTAAAACAACAGAGTGACAGCTACCCAGTTATTAATTTTGGGCCATATCTATACCTACTTTACTCTTGGGTGATTAAATGTTTGTACGTTACGCAACATACCCGCAGCATTGCCAATATCTTACACAATGAAAACTGAACAAAGAGTTAAAACACCATCATAGTATGCAATACTACGTTAAAAAAATGGGAAAAAAGTAAAGTAATTTTTTTACTTTTAACATTGGTTTGGAAAAAAATCTGTTCTAGAAAGAACCAGTAAGCAACCGAGCGGGTTCTCTTCAAAGTAATATCTTCTATATCTTCTATCTTCTATATATCTTCATGATTGTAATGTCAAAATAACAGCTTTTTATTAATTGCATATGAAAGTATATACATTACTTATAATAAAAACAATTTTTAAAATGTCTGTCTGTCTGTCGGTATCTGTCTGTTTGTTCCGGCTATTCTCCGAAATGGCTGAACCTATTATGACGGAACTTACATATACACATAGCTGATGTTATTAGGAGTAACTTAGGCTACTTTTATTTTAGAAAAACGATCAGGGTTTCGCGCGAAAAAATCAAGACTCATGAAATGCAACCGTAATTAATTCCATAACGAAATCGCGTGGACGAATTCGCAGGAAACAGCTAGTTTTACAATAAAACACAAGCACAGTGATCGTAAAAGGAAAGATGTACGAGCCATTCCTGGGTGCAGTTTTCCTCTCATTACTGAGGGTTGGTTTTAATCATAATGATTTCTTATATTTACGTGGAACAAAACGCGCCGTCGACATGGCCTGTCGTCGTTAGACGGACGGACGGCAAGCTACCCATTGCTCGCCGTCCACAGGCCCGCGGCGCCTACGGTGGCCGGGGGCCACGACGTAGCCCCCGACGCCCGTGATAGGCGCTCCATCACTTTTTTGCAATTCTGCCGCGAAATAGGAGTGCACTAACAGTTGTGTTTTGTTTAGAAGATTAAGAGGTTAATATAATAACAGAGCTTTTGTTAAGTCAGTGCGCTTCACCATCTTAGGCTAAATCACTACTTACCATCAGGTGGGATTGTAGGTAAGCGCAGTCTTAGAATAAGATAAAAAAGTGCTGTCGGGATTTTCATTTTTAGCCGTTTTTCTGCCGACTTCCAAAAAGGAGACGGTACTCAATTCGGGTGTATGTTTTTTTTTATGTGTGTTACCTCATAACTTTGTACTGGGCGAACCGATTTCGATGATTCTTTTTTTATATGAAAGCTGATAGTTCTCGTGTGGTCCCATATGAATTTGATCAAGGTCAGACCAATGGTTATTGAGTTATTCTTAAATAACCTATATTGAAGTCGCTTATATTGAAGTCGGCTGTACAAAATTTTTAATTTTAAATTATCTTTTAAGATGGTTGCAGGTGTTTAGCTTGTTTGTCAGATGGTGGTACCGACCCAGACGGTCTATTAGAAAGAAAAGTCACCTAAGAGTCTACTCTTTGTTTAATTAACTTTTGTAAATTAAAGTCATTAAGAGACTAGTTATTTTTGACGATCACCGTTACCGTTACAGCCTATTAAAGTCCACTGCTGAACATAGACCTCCGCCATAGATTGCCCCATAGGGGGACATTTGCCATAGTTGCTACGTTTGGCAAGAGGGTTGGCAACCGCAGTTACTTATATTAAGAACGTTGTTAGGAAAGAAGAAGAAAACGCGGCTGCCTATTTTCCTGATCTTTTTCCCTCTGTCGCCTCTTACGACACCCACTGTGTTTGTCCTTGTGCAATTTATGTTTGTAACTGCATTCACGATACACGGGAAAATGCTAGTGCGGGGGTAACGTTTTTAAAAAAAAGAGAAGAAAGATTCGGATCGGCCGGGCAAATACGAAACTTGCACTGAATATCGACGTGAAATATCATCATAATGTTTTATAAGGTAAGTTGGTGAGTGACTAGAAAAGCAGATCTTCTTAAATGGAAACGAGGCATTACATCTAAATTCTTAGGAATAAAAATCCACCTACATTTGTATATTAATTGGCGAAAAACAAACCATCAGGTTAACTGTGTGCACGTTTGTCACGCTTACATCTACAAGAATAAACCAAATAATACAAACAATAGTAGAAAACAAACTTCAAGCTGATGCATTATTTGGCCTCGATCGTAAATCAGGCAAAGCAAGGCCGCGTCTCTCACCACGTATTTGATTTCAAAGATTACAATAGTAGAGAATTACAAGAACAGTGTCACAATAACGTAAAATTTGTTAAAAACCATTCAAAGAGATCGATTGCACGCTAAACGTGATACGTGAGGAGACAATGAGCTCTCCAAACGGTGTTGGGTTGCTGTCATCAGTTGTACCTTCAATGTCGACATTGTAAACAAATAAAAATTGTTTTTGAACACGCAACCCATTGTTTTCTGCCTAATTGTTTGAAGCATCTCGGAGAATTTTACGGACTTCTTAATATTATAAACAACTTGCAAGCCGCCTTGACTTCGTCTGAGTAGGATCGATTATCATCATCATTATTACAGGCCTGAACATAGGCCTCCCCCAAGGAATGCCACAAAGCACGGTCCTGAACCACCTGCATCCATCGACTTTCTGCAGGTCGTCACTCCATCTAGTGGGGGGACGCCCTACACTTCATCCACCGGTACGAGATCGTCACTCGAGAACCTTTTTTCCCTATCGGTTGTCGGTTTTTGGCACTACATGGCCGCCCCATTTGCCACTTCAGTTTACTAATCCGTTGGGCTATGTCAGTCACTCAGGTTCAATTGCGGATATCCTCATTTCTAAGATTATCACACAGATAAACTCCGAACATATCCCTCTCCATAGCTCGCTGAGCGACCTTAAGCTTCCTCATCCGGCCAGCAGTGAAGTTTAATATTTAATTATTTTTACTGTTTGTTGTTATAGCGGCAACAGAGATACACGTTCAGTGAAAATTTCAACTGTCTACCTATTACGGATTATTAGATACAGCCCGCTGACAGACGGAAGGACGGACGGACAGCGAAAACTTAGTAATAGTAGTGTCCCGCTGGTTACTCTTCGGGTACGGAACCCTAAAAACAGAAGTCCCTGACTCCAGATCAAGTTAAAACTTCGTTTAAGGACTCTGTTATTATTATTTATGTAAATTGTCCATGCATTCTTTGGATTAATACATTCCATACTTTTCTCCATGGGGAAATGAACCGCCAGAAAAGAGAAGAAAAACGTAAAGGCTTATCTACTTAGTATAAGATCAAATTGGTTATGCGTAATAGAACTATTAGGGCTAATAACGGTAGAACAATAAAAAAAAACATAATATAAAAGTATTTTAACATTAACGATGATAATAAAATGTTTTCAAATGTGTATAACGGATAATGAAATACCAGAGTACTTTGGCACAGTATATTAAAAAATAATATTCATGCCCAAAAGGTCTCTATTCTGCCTAATCTTTGACAATACAAGAGCCCACTTTTTTATTTAGTTGCAGTAAGATGATGCCAATTTGTGCATTCAACTTGCAAAAGATTTCACGGTTATCTGATACTATTTTATAATATTTACTTAATATGTAAACCATCGCTTCTTATACTATAAAAACAGAACACGTTCGCAGAATTTATAACATTAAATTAATCCATTTAATATGTCGTTTTGTGAACAGTGTACAAATATATATTTGATTTTAGCTTATCAGAGTATCTGGCTTACGGCGACAGTGTTTAAAACCACGGGGGTAGAGCCACGCTCCAGCTATATTATGATTGCAGATGAATGAAACAAATCGACCGGAAAATAATCCAACGCAAAATAAAAGGTTAATGCGGCTGTGTTTTATATGGTAAATGATGAGAACTGGAGACTCTTTTTACCGGCAAAGATCTTTTTTTTTATAGGATAAGGGTGACAAACGAGCACACAGTCCACCTGATGGTAAGTAGTTGCTGCGGCCCATAGACATCTACATCTATCCTCGTTTGCGAATCAAAATGCAGATGCGTTGTCACCCGTGAGGACTAAGATGGAATGCCTCATTTCCAGTAAAAAGGGCCTCCGGCCACCTGCACTCACCAAGCGAAACGCAGAGGTAAACCTCTACTTCACACTGGTATTCTGTGAGGTCGTGGTACCACCCCGGTTCGAGCCGGCCCATCCGTGCGACAGCAAAAGCTGCCGCGTGGCTCTATCACTGTTAAAAGATCTTTTCTATTTGAGTCTTCAGGGGTGACAACGCTTCTACATTATGATTCTTAATAAAAATTGGATGTAGCTGTACGTGGACTACAGTAGTTACTAACCAACAAGTGGACTGCGTGCTTATTCTTCTTTCTTTATAGAATAAGGTTGGAAACAAGCACACAGTCCACCTGATGGTAAGTGGATGCTGCGGCCCATAGAAATCTACATATATTCTCGATTAAGAATAAAAATGCAGATGCCCTGTCACCCTTGAGGACCAAGGCACTCGACATTGTATTGTAGGATAAATAAAATTGAAGTGTCTGTTTGTAATGTCAAAACTACAGGTTTTTACTAAATGCATATGAAAGTATATACGGTACTAATAACAAAAATACAATTTTTAAAGTTTTTGTCTGTCTATCTGTCTGTCCGTCTGTCTCTCTGTTTGTTTTGGCTAATCTCCGAAACGGCTAGACCGATTTTGACGGGATTTTCACTGGCAGATGATAGCTGATGTCACAAGGAGTAACTTAGGCTACTTTTGTTTTTGAAAAAGAATTAAGATTCCGCGCAAAAAAAAAATTAAAACTCCAAATAACACCCGAGTGAAGTCGCGGAGAACAGCTAGTTTCCAGTAAAAAGGGTATCCGTTTCTCTAAATTCACCATACGTAACACAGCAGCATTTAGCTGCTATTTACGCTGGTATTTTGTGAGAGCATGTTACTTCTTCAGCTGAGCCGACCCAATCGTGCTACAACCACAATATAGCCGCAGCATGGCTCTGGCATAGCTCAGATGGTTAGCGCTCGCAGTAACCTTCACAGTACTCAAACATCGAGAGGAAACCCGCATGTCTGAGAAATAAGAAAAAAAATATTTCGAAAAACATTTGAAGTTGGCCAACACGCATTGGGGCAGCGCGGCGGACATTTCCTTGCCCTAAAACCCTCTCAGAAATGAGAGGAGGCCTGTGCCCAGCAGTGGAACATAAATAGGCTGCAACTTTACTTTTTTATGGTTCTACCACATAAGACATTGGTCTATATTTGATTTTGAAGTATTCTATAAAAACATTTATTTATCAACAGGTCACATGAACGCTTGCGGCAGTAGCCATGTCGGCGGTGATGAGCACGCTGTCGATGATAAGCGGAGGTCGTCGCGCGCACCGCAAGCTTGCCAGGTGAGGTTTAATGGGCAGGGTGATGGAGAATGTTGTGGTGATGAAATAATCGAAGATCCTGAGCCAATATGTCTAGTATAACAGACTGTTTAAAAGAATGTTTGTATGTATAATTAGGTACGTCACTATACCATCGTGAACTACGGCACCTGTTAGCGTTGTTACGAGTAAGTTTGCCATTTGTCCACCTTTGTGAAATTAATATTCGTACGTAAATCAACTTTATCCTGTGTTTAATAAATAATAAACTTTGGCTAAGCGGTGAAGGAAAGCATCGCGAGGAAACCTGCATGTCTGAGAAATAAGAAAAAAATATTTCGATGAATGTGAAGTTCGCTAACACGCATTTATATCATATGTACATTTGTATGATATATGTTTAAAATACATTTATATATGTACTAGCTGTTCCCCGCGACTTCACTCGGGTGTTATTTGGAGTTTTAATTTTTTATTTGCGCGGAGCCTTAATTATTTTTCTATAACAAAAGTAGCCTAAGTTACTCCTTGTGACATCAGCTATCTGCCAGTTAAAATCCAGTCAAAATCGGTCTAGCCGTTTCGGAGATTAGCCGGAACAAACAGACAG
Source organism: Parnassius glacialis (assembly GCA_033319125.1). Lineage (NCBI taxonomy): Eukaryota > Metazoa > Arthropoda > Insecta > Lepidoptera > Papilionidae > Parnassius > Parnassius glacialis. The sequence goes on from JAVANC010000016.1 coordinate 2,369,005, forward strand.
ACAGACAAAACTTTAAAAATTGTATTTTTGTTATTAGTACCGTACCTATATACTTTCATATGCATTAGGTAAATAGCTGTAATTTTGACATTACAAACAGACACTTCAATTTTATTTATTTGTTTATATTATATATTTATATATATATATATATATATATATATTCTGGCTTCTTCGAACTTCGTTACCTGTTTTCTCATTATTTGTTAATTTTTGCTGCACTACCCAATGATATTATATAAATATCATTGGCACTACCTCCCATAATATGTTGGTTATTTAAGTCCGCCATATGTACGATTTTGTTTTTTGTGCATAAAAGTTTACATAAATAAATAAATAAATATAGGTTGGATTCACTGGCGTCTACGGGTGCCTCTATAGGTCCCATAGCGGTAATGCCGAAACAGACCGACTCATCGACCACGTCCAAATGGCTACAGATTCCTTGCTACAACGGGTCCCATCCGCAGAGATCGTGATCCTTGGCGATTTTAACGCCCACCATGCCGAATGGCTCGGTTCACGTTTAACCGATCATGCGGGGAGATCTGTTTATGACTTTGCTTTGGCATATGGTCTGACACAACTGGTTACTTCGCCTACGCGGATTCCAGATGTGGAGGATCATACACCTTCCCTGTTGGACCTTCTGCTGACCTCTCATCCGGACGGATATCAGGTTTCCGTCGCTGCCCCTCTTGGCTCTTCGGACCACTGTCTGATCCGGAGTATGGTGCCACTCACGCTCCCTTCGCGGTTGCGTTCTGCAGGTTGCCGCCGTGTTTGGCATTACAGGTCGGCAGATTGGGACGGAATGCGGTCTTTCTTTGCATCCTACCCATGGGGGCGGGTTTGCTTCTTGCCGGATGATCCCAGCGCTGTTGCTGACTCTGTCACTGATGTGGTGCTACAGGGAATGGAACTATTTATTCCATCATCTGTGGTACCCATCGGAGGAAGATCTCAGCCTTGGTTTGGTCGCTCCTGTAAAACTGCATTACGCAGTAAGCAGGAGTGTTATCAAGCCTGGGCTGCGGCTTCGGCGACTCGGGGTGTAAACACCAGCATACTTAAAAAGAAGTATAACTTCGCCTCCAGGTCCTTCAAAAGAGTTATTGCCAAGGCAAAGTCAGAGCACATAGGCAGAATTGGCGAGAAACTAGTTCGCCTTCCTTCGGGAACCCGTGCATTCTGGTCTCTCGCCAAGGCTGTCCAAGGGAATTTCTGTAAGCTATCACTACCATCTCTGCACAGGGAGGACGACTCACTGGCCCATGACGCAAAAGACAAAGCCGACCTTTTAGGCTCCCTTTTTGCGTCCAACTCGACTCTTGATGACGGAGGAAAATACCGCCGACCATCCCGCGGTGTGAGTGCTCCATGCCGGATGTGCTGATTTCACAGCGCTCGGTTCGCAAAGCACTTCTCTCCCTGGACATCCAGAAGTCGAGTGGGCCTGACGGAATCCCCCCAATTGTGCTGAGAACGTGTGCTCCGGAGTTGGCACCGGTTCTAACGCGTCTTTTCCGGTACTCCTACTCCCAAGGCGTAGTCCCGAATTCATGGAAGACAGCTTTTGTCCACCCGATCCCTAAAAAAGGCGACCGCTCAGACCCGTCCAACTATAGGCCTATCGCGATCACCTCCTTGTTCTCCAAGATAATGGAATCCATTATCAACTGCCAGCTCATCCGGTACCTTGAGGATCACCAGCTAATTAGTGACCGCCAATACGGTTTTCGTCGGGGTCGATCAGCTGGTGATCTTCTGGTCTACCTGACCCATAGATGGGCGGAGGCAGTAGAGTCCAAGGGGGAGGCGTTGGCCGTTAGTCTGGACATTGCGAAGGCCTTCGATTGGGTTTGGCACAAAGCGCTTCTTTCGAAGCTCCCTTGCTATGAGCTTCCCGAGAAATTGTGCAATTGGATCACCAGCTTCCTTGCAGATCGGAGCATCAAGGTCGTTGTAGACGGTGAATGTTCTGACAAGGCTGTGTGCTATCACCAACGCTGTTTCTTCTGCATATCAATGATATGTTGCTAACTGGTAACATTCATTGCTATGCGGATGACAGCACTGGTGATGCTCTATACACCGGCCGTGCTAATATTTCTTAGGAAAACGTCTCCGAGTACCGGAACAAACTTGTGTCTGAAGTCGAGTCTTTGCTGGACAAAGTCTCGAACTGGGGGCGACTAAATCTAGTCCAGTTTAATCCTCAGAAGACACATGTTTGCTCGTTTACCGCTAAAAAGAACCTTTTTGTCGTATCTCCTCAGTTTCAAGGCACTCCCCTGGTTGCCTCAGCCAGTATCGGAATCCTCGGCGTCGACATATCGAGTGACGTGCAGTTTCGTGGTCACTTGGAAGAGAAGGCCAAATTGGCCTCTAAAAAGCTTGGCGTGCTCAGCAGAGCGGGACAGTATTTCATGCCGGCACACCGCCTGCAACTTTACAAGGCGCAGGTTCGGCCTCACATGGAATACTGTTCCCATCTCTGGGCAGGGGCTCCCCAGTGCCAGCTCCTTCCACTTGACCGCATCCAGCGCAGAGCGGCTCGAATCGTCGACGATCGAGTCCTTTCCGATCGGTTCGACTCATTGGCGCTGCGAAGAGATGTTGCATCCCTTTGCATTTTCTTTCACATCTACCATGGGGAGTGCTCTGAGGAATTGTTCGGATTAATCCCAGCCGCCAAATTTCACGAACGCACATCGCGGCAGAACTCCCGATACCATCCACACCATCTGGATGATTGGCGGTCCACCACTGTGCGATTTAGAAGATGTTTTCTTCCTCGCACGACTTCCTTGTGGAATCGATTACCATCAGCGATTTTTCCGGACCGATACGACTTAGGGACCTTCAAGAAAAGAGCGTACTCCTTTTTAAAAGGCCGGCAACGCATCTGCAATTCCCTCCCTGGTGTTGCAGTTGTTCATTGGCGGCGGTAGTCACTTACCATCAGGTGAGCCGCATGCTCGTTTGCCCCCTCTCCTATAAAAAAAAATTAGTCTTGGACTTAAACTAGAGTCTGTTTCAATAATAAAGGCCCGTGGAAAATATATGAATTAAATTGTCAATTATGGAATTTGAGAACAAATGTCAAGACTATGGCGCTTTGACAATGAGTCTCCTTTTCACGAAAGAAATCCCATGGATGCGGCTATGGGATTTCTTTCGTGAAAAGGTGGCTCTTTATACTGCTAACAAGACATAATTTTGTAATAATGTGGTGAAAGTTTTTAAGATGTTCTTAATCCTTTTAATTTTATAAAAAAAGAATATATTTTTTTGATTAAATGTTCATGAAATAAAGTTATTTATTAAATCGTTTTATTTACAAATAGTACAATAAATTGCAGTTCTAAATTGTTCCTAATTTTCCTAGAAAGTACATTGATCTCTTTTGTAAGAATTCATTACACAATTATTAATTTTAACGGTACTGTGTTTAAAATTATGGAATTTAAAACACAATCATGGTCAAAACAATGTTTACAAAGTTCTCACAACATGGAACGTTTCGCGAAGTCGTAACATTCTTTCTGTTTGGTTAAACAATTGAAAACACCCTGCGACTGCTTGAGCAACAAATCTTTCAATCTACTCGTATTAAATCACAACACAAAACAATAAACAGAAACATTTTTTTATTTAATATAGACTATAAATAATACTTAACAAAAGTGACTTTCAGTCACTCCTTTTGTTTAATTTACCACTGGTTCGGAAAAAACCTCTGTCATGGGAAGAACCAGCAAGAAACCCAGAGGAACTAAGACTAAGAGGAAAAGAGAACTGTAATACAGTAATTTTGTGACACTTACTAACAAGTAACAACGTAACAAACATAACACAATACAACAAAACATAACGTAACAAAATAACCTAAGCCCTCTCTCTACCTATAATTACGCAAAGATTACGGACTTCCATTTAGTACAATACACACTTCCCTCGCTTCTGTCGCAACCACATATCTACGCATACATATTCGTTGGTTAAGGGTATTGTCAATATAATATCTCGAATTGGGTCGATAAACTTCCATTAAAGTTATCCGTTGCTGACTGTGCCACTCACTTTTGCTGCATAAATTTGCATTGTCACTCTTTCTTTATTTGTTTACATAATATTAATATATATATATATATATATATATATATATATATATATATATATATATATATATATATATATATATATATATCTCTAGTCAGGTCATAAATTTTGTCACATGTTTAATATAAAATAATTGAAACAAGTTTATTCATTATGTAACCATTTATATACCAAAATGAACTTAACAAAACATAGATTCTTATGACACTAAAGTTTATTCAAAATGACCTCCGTGATTTTGAATACAGGCCTTCAATCTGCGCGGCCAGTCGTCTATCGCAGCACGAACGAGGTCCATGTCAATATCGGCGGCTGCCTTAACCAAGGATGTTTTGAGTGACTCCAAATTAGGACGAGGCTTTGAGCACGCCTTTTCCTCCAAGTGTTACCATATCTTGTAATCTAACGGATTCAAATCTGGACTGGAGGAGGGCCAGTCTTCGTGCCGGATGAAGTCGATTTCACGCGCCGCCAGTCAGTCTTGTGTGCTCTTCGCTCTATGAGCTGGCGCCGAATCTTGTTGAAATACCCAGTGCCTGTTATTCAACATGGTATGAGAAACAGGTTTCACAAGGTTTGTCAGGACTGTATTTAGATACACAACTGCATTCGTTTTTACACCTTTCTCACAAAAATGTACCTCTGTTAAGCCCCAATAAGAAACTCCCAACCATACCATGAGCGAGGATGGAAAATGACCTCGTTGGACACGCGGAATACGGTTGCTCGCTTCTTCACTACTGTGTGCGTATACCTTATCATGTTGTTTGTCTTCTACGGTAAAAATTTTTTCATCCGAAAAAAGAATTTCCCGATATTTTTTTCCCGCGTACCGCTTCAACAAAGCGCGGCATCTCTTCAGTCTCAGGTCCATTAGACGAGCATTCAAACGATGTCCTGTTTTTCTTCGATATGCCCGAAGCGCTAAGTCTTCATTTAACACCCTTTTCACCGTGGTTCTGCTTAACCCCATCTGAAGGGCCAACAGTTTCTGCTTACGTTTGGGATTTCTTTGAATTCGCGCCTTCACAGCTTTTATCACTGCTGGAGTCCTAACAGGCCGAGGGCGACCACTTCTTGACCTGTCATCTACACTAGAGTCTTCATTGTATCGTTTGATGGTACGATAAACGAATCTTTTGGTTATATTCAAATTTTTCAGTATGTCAAAAATGTGAATTGGCACGTAACCGCAACGATGCAACGCAATAACTGCAACACGGTCTTCTTTAAGCGTCCACTCCATATTTAAAAATGAGTAAAATTCTAAAAAGTATACAGTTTTATTTTCATGAACAATTAGAAATTCGATTTCAATAAACTTTTTTGTGGCCAGCATTCTAAAATAATTTTTTTTGACGGCTCCTTGGCGCTGTGGCTTAGCAATAAGGTGCAGCACCAAGGGCCGCGAGTCCGAATCCCGCACGGAACAAGTAATTGTATGGCCTACAAATAATTGTTCCGTGTCTGGATGTTTGTCCTTGTGAAATTTATGTATGTAAAATGCCTCCACGATACAGGAGAAAATCTTAGTGTGGAGGTAACGTTTAAAAAAAATATATACGTACAATATCAAAAACCCATAATAAAAAAATAATAAAAAAAGGCTTTGTTTCCTCTCTAAATGGCTATGCTTAACGTTTGAGCGATACATACATTAAGATACATTTTTTTAAATACAATACAAAGTAATGGATTGTATTACCCTACAATACGCCTGGCGCTCGGCTAATAGTGGAAAATTCATTTTTAAAATGAACTTAAATTTCACGGAAAGTTGACGGGCATTCTAGTGCTGGAAACATATGAACAAATTAGATTGATAGACGTTCACTACTTGCCAACGAAGTAAACGTAACAAAATCTTCCGAGTAATCGCAGCTGGCGTATTCTTGGACACACCTATGACAAGATGTGGATTTAGCAAGTGGTAAAATTAAAAATTTTGTACAATACCGACATCAATATAAAGAAAATGAGAACATCATCAATGTACGAGTAGTTGAAGTCAATTTAATACGCATTATTAAGGATAGCTCAAAAACTACTGGTCAGGTCTTGATCATTGAATTTAAATGGGATTCACATTGAATTTACATGAAAAGCACCAGCTTTCAAATAAAAAAAAGAATCACCATAATTGGTTCACCTAGAAAAAAATCTGAGGGTAACACATATACAGTCGAATTAAGAACCGTCTCCTTTTTTTGAAGTCGGTTAAAAAGGTTATTAATGTGTAAATATAGTAAAAAAATCGGGATGAGTATATGTCGTGGACGTGGCCATGTGTTGTATGTGAAGACGTGTACATAAAAAATAATAATGTACTCTGTGGCATCGTTTCCTAACTCTAGAAAACTAAGAGCAATTGTCAATGACCCCCTTAGTAAAAAAAAAGCTATAAAATTTAGTACTACAAATATAAACAAAAAGTACTTACTTTTTATAAAAAAATACGTATTTTGTTTTCGTTATTATAAATGCATTAGTTAGCATAAGATTCTTAATGTGAAGGTTGGTGTTGTTTTTTTGCAACTAAATTAATGATGTTCGGGTCGATGTTACTACAAAGTTGTATTCTCAAATCGAATTATACTTGTAATTAGTATCTGTAGTTTCCACCGACTGCAAAAAGGAGGAAGTACTCAATTCGACAGTATGTTCTTTTTTATGCGTGTTACCTCATAAATTTGTTCTACGTTAACCGATTTCGATGATTCTTTTTTTATTTGAAAGTTGATGCTTCTCATGTGGTTCGATATAAGTTTGATTAGGTTCTGACCTATAGTTTTTGAGTTATCATCAATAATATATATATTGAAGTCGGTTGTACAACATTTTTAATTTTAAATTATTACTTTTGGTGTCATTTATTTATAATAGTTAAATAAGCTAAAGAAAAGACAGCAGACCCCCATACATATACTCGTGGACCGCATGTTAAGCAGCACTGCTCTATGGTAACGTAATTACGTAACAACCTCAAAATGGCGGCGCTCCCCGCTGCGCCACGCTATGCCTCACAGCCCTTTTTTTTACATGGGGAAATGCCTACGCATACCCGCCTCGCGGGGGCAAGGACGGGTTATGTCGGACTCGCACCGACTAAAACCCCATGGTGTTCCACCCTAGTCGCATATTGGCAGGGCCACGGGAACGCTTTCGCACACTTCCGCGGCCCCACCTGCGCTGGCCGCTCCATGGCGGCTCCTCCTCGGGAGAGGAACACTCCTCCCCCAGCTCCTTCTCCGGCAAGGCGCACCAGAACACATAGCGCGCCCTCCTCCTCGGCCTCCAATTTCACATGCGCAACGGACGCCCCCGTGTCCGATGCGCGAAGGCCATGGGGCCAGGAAAAACTAGCACTCAGGAGCACTAGCCTTCCTGACCCCAGCGGCGGATCTTTTCTATGGCTCCGCCGCCAACCAAAATTCGGCTGCGGAGGGTAGGGAGAGCGGCGCCTCGCAACACCGGCACTCCTCTCCCCCCGCAGCCCCACCACCACCGCATCAACGGTGCGGCCCCGTTTGAGTCGCGGAGGATAGGGCGAGTGGCGCATCGCCATACCAACACTCCTCTTCCTCCGCGACTCCACCCCGGCTGCAGAGGTAGGAGTGGGGAGGACACCCCTCTCGCAGCAGCCCACCGACACACATCCGAAGTGGGCTCGTCAAGCCCACTCGGAGCGGCCACCTCGGGCCGGCCCTACACCTCGGGCCAGCCAAGGGGTTCCTCTTCGTTCACCGCGGTTGACCAAGCCACGGCTACTAAGCCCCCCCGCCACGACAAGGCGGGAACCCGTTCGGGGGGGATGCCTCACAGCCCTAGCTCAACGTAAAGAACTCTTTGATCCTTTATCTACCGGGGTAGTTAAATTTTGGATGTAGACGACAGATAAGCAGCTGCAACACCAAACTTTGTCCGCCGATTTTGTTATCATTAGTTTTTTGAATTGGCTCCCACTAAAGTAATTACCTTATATTTACTTTGAGGTAAGCACTCTTATCATCATTATTACAGCCCTTCACAAGTCCACTGCTGAACATAGGCCTCCCCCAAGGAATGCCACATAGCACGGTCCCGAGCCACCTACATCCATCGATTTCCTGCATGTGTTTCCAGGGCGTCACTCCATCTAGTGGGAGGACTTCTAAAACTAAAACTAAACTTCGTCCGCCGGTACGAGGCCACCACTCGAGAACCTTTTTATAGGATAAGGGTGACAAACGAGCACACAGTCCACCTGATGGTAAGTGGTTGCTGTGGCTCATAGACGTCTATCTATCTTTGATTACGAATGAAAATGCAGATGCGTTGTCACCCGTGAGGACTAAGTTGGAATCCCTAGCTTCTAGTAAAAAGGGTCTCCGGTTCTCTATACTCACCATACGAAACACAGCAGCGTTAAGCTGCTATTTCACGCTGGTATTCTGTGAGAGCATGGTCCTTCCATGGTCGAGCCGACCCATTCGTGCTACAACCATAATGTAGCTGCAGCATGTCTCTACTACGTATAAAGCGATTGTCTGTTCTTCGAGCTAAATGGCCGGCCCATTGACACTTCAGCTTACTAATCCATTGCGCTATGTCGGTTACTCTGGTTCTACTGCGGATATCTTCATTTATAAGTTTATCACGCAGAGAAACACCGAGCATAGTCCTCTCCATAGCTCGCTAAGCAACTTTGAGCGACCCTGAGGAAGCACTCTTAGACAAATATAAATATTGTCGCCTGAATTCCATTAAGAATTAAGACCTATCTAGCGAACATTAACAGCATTTAATGACATCTTTCGATCAACCTAAAGCCATGTTAATATGTCATAAATTGCATTCTTAAGTGGTATTAACTTTAGAAGTATAAACAGCGCTGGAATTTTTAAAGCCCTTTTACGGCTCAGTGCTAACAATTATCCGGTAGAATACCGTGCGGTCATTGTAAATATATGGCTTTGGAGCTGTTATAGACGGAGTGAAACGTTCTGCCCACACGACATCGCGTCAATTTAAAGTAAATATATAGGTCCGTGTATACGTTTTCTAACAAAATTCCGAAAAGTACTCATACATTTCCGTTGAAAAAATTGACAAATAGAAACTGGAAAAATCGAAGTCGCGGGGAACAGCTAGTTATAACTACGCCTGACACTCAGAGCTGTAGGCAAATACTGTGGAACTGTATTTGGTACGATCCTGACACACCTCTCTCGCTTCTTTCACGTCCTCATATATCTACGCATACGTACTCGTGTTTTATGCAAATGAATGATTCTTGATTCTTGATTAAGGGAATTCTTAATGTGGCTTATATTATTTTTGTTTTTTTCCTTGTCTTTTTAAAATTCGTTACCCTACACTAGGAATTTATACCGTATCGTTGAGGCAGTGTACGTACATAAATTGTACAAGGACCAACATCCAGACCTGAGTCAATTATCAAAACAAAGAAGAAATATATTATTACCAATTTGATCGATAAACTTGCGCATATGGCCTCCCGTCCCTTGCCGAATTTGCTCCTCATTTCTATACTGTAAATTTGCTTTGTCACTCTTTCCTCAATATTTTTTTCTACGTATCCAGACCAGCGAAGCGTTCCTTTCTAAATCCTGTTCACAACAAAACCACACATTTCTTTTATCACGTTATATCTCAGCTCGTCTTGCTGCAACAGCAACTCTCCTTATATTCTTATTTTGCATATGGTTTTACTATTTTACAAACCTCCACTTTCATATTACTTGCGTTCACTTTCATTCCAATTTCATTGACCGAGTTAAAACACTATATATTTCAAACCCATGTTCTTTTTACGTATGTTCACAAATTTCTTGGAAACGATTTATATAATTCATTTATTTATTTAATTGTTTGTACACTAGGGAGAAAATAATTTAGACTTTAAGTTCATACACGGTTTGTTTGGTGAAGTCATGGGGGCTACAACTAGAGCTTCAAGATACTGCAGCATTACGGTCAGTTGGAGGCCAATTTAATGTCACATTTCCTAATGATTTCTTATATTTACGCGAACACTACACATTTAAATAAAACTAATTTTACGGATTCTATCGCGTATATTAACTTATTTTTATCTTCCCGACGTTTCGGGTGCTTTCCAGCACCCGTGGTCACGGGGGACTGAGGTGTTTGACGTCCTGCTGTCATAGTTAGCCCGGCTACCTTCAGTTTTTTAATATTAATTTTTGGTTCGATTTACGCAGAATGAGCTTACAGTATCTTGAGGTCTAGCAGTGGTATACTTGGGTTTGGATTTGATTTTATTAATTATGGGATCCCAAGCAGATGGCAGCACCCATCCATCTTCTCTATTGAAATTAGGATGTTTTTTAATTTCAATAGCCTCGCGAATCATCCTTGGGAGGAATCGGTGTTCTTTTGCGAGGATTTGTGGTCTATCAAATCTAATGTAATGGCGGGGACGATCTTGAACATGTTCACAAACTGCAGACTTCCCGATACGTCGGTGCTTCACGTCAGCTATATGTTCTTTAACGCGGGTTTTTATAGATCTTTTTGTTTGTCCTATGTACGAGAGACCACATTCACAATCCAGCTTGTACACTCCTGCATCTTGTAGAGGGATATGACACTTGACGGATGGTAAAAATTGACCAATCTTCTTCAGCGGCTTGAAGTATGTTTTAATGGAAGCTCGCTTCAAGATGTAGCCAACCTTGTCTGTGACTCCTCTGACATAGGGTAGTACAGCAGGCACACGCTCGACTGTGGCTGGCTTCACTCGGTCACTGTGACGTAGGCGCGGGACCCGAAGCTTGTTGTCTTGCAGTACTTGCTTGACGTGCTGAAGCTCGGCGGCCAGATGTTTTCTGTCACAGATCCCTCGTGCTTTCTGAAACAAAGATTTTCCCACGGTAGCTAACTGTGAAGGATGATGGTGCGAATCACCATTTAAATATCGGTTTGTATGGGTATTTTTTCTGTACACAGTATGACCAATAGTGTTATCAGGATTTCGGATGACTAAAACATCTAGGAAAGCTAAAGTATTGTTTGCCTCTAACTCCATTGTGAATTGTATTTTAGGGTTTATGGAATTAAGGTGGTTTAAAAATGCAGTTACTTTGTCAGATGGTAAAATTGTGAAAGTATCGTCTACGTACCGCTTGTAGAATCTTGGATTTACAGGAGCATTAAGAAGGGCTTTCTCCTCAAAGTCCTCCATGAATATGTCGGCGACTACGGGAGATACAGGTGAGCCCATTGCCACTCCGTCTACTTGCATGTAGAACTCTTCTTTCCACAATAAATAGCCAGATGTAAAGCAGTGTTTGAGTAATACTGCATATTCTGTGGGCATGTTGTTATCTTCTAGCTTTCTAGTAACAATTGAGATGCAGTCTTCAATAGGTAGGCATGTGAATAGTGACTGAACATCAAAACTGACCATAGTTTCATTGTCAGCGAGATGTAGGTCTTTTATCTCACTAACAAAATGGTATGAATCCTTTGTGTGTGCTCTGGTATGTCACATTTCCTGTTTCGGATACCATATAACGTATTTTAGTCGAATCCAAATTAGGAAGAGAATGGTCTCAATTCTACTACACGTTATTTTATGTGTGTTACGCGAGATATTCGACACTAATTGTGAATCGATTTTAAAGATTTTTTTTATTAAGTTGGTTAGCCAGGCTAACTATAACATCGGTACGAAAATCACCTCAGTTTTTTATATCATTCCGCCGGAATGATATAAAAACAGTGAAATAGATCAGAGTAGTATATACTGGGACGTGGCATAGCCACTTGCCTATATTAATTGCAGCACGAATAGGACGGCTAGACTGGGAAAAAGAAGACACTCTCAGAGAATACCAAACTAAAGAGCCACGCGGCAGCTTTTGCTGTCGCACGGATGGGCCGGCTCGAACCGGGGTGGTACCACGACCTCACAAAATACCAGCGTGAAGTAGAGGTTTACCTCTGCGTTTCGCTTGGTGAGTGCAGGTGGCCGGAGGCCCTTTTTACTGGAAATAAGGCATTCCATCTTAGTCCTCACGGGGGACAACGCATCTGCATTTTGATTTGTAATAGAGGATAGATGTAGATGTCTATGGGCCGCAGCAACCACTTACCATCAGGTGGACTGTGTGCTCGTTTGTCACCCTTTTCCTATAAAAAAAAAAATTAAATATCATAGTGCTGCTGTGTTTCGTATGATGAGTGACGAGAGCCGGAGACTCTGTTTAGTGTTAACGAGACATCTTCTATCCATCTTAGCTCTCAGAGGTGGCAACGCATCTGTAATCATCTTTGTTTGCAGTTGGCTTCAGTTATCCACGGACTGCAGTAGTAGGTTACCATCAGGTGGGCTGCAAGTTCGTTTGTCTCTTCAGTTTTATAAGTTTTTTTTTTTACTTATTATAAGCCAATACTTGGCCACAATCCCACCCGGTGGTAAGTGGTGAAGCAGCCTTAGATGGTAAATCGCACTGTCTTATCGTAACGAAAGTCTATTCACTCTCGCCTTGAAGACGCCCAGATTGTACTCGGACGAAAAGATAGACGCCGGCAAATTAATCCACTCCCTTTGTAGTAACTTACATTAAAATTTAAAAAGCCCCCGAAACAAAAAGAACTGATGATCTTCGAACGACATAACGTAATTTCTTGAAACACAGCTAAGAACACTCTCGATTAAGACACCTTTCAAACGAAAAAGTCTTAATCGAAATCAGTTCATCCGTTCAGGAGCTATGAGCTTAAAAATTTAACACAATTAATATATTAACTTGGGCCTGTCATGAACATTTATGAAAATGTACACAAAAATAAAAGTAGTTTTACAAAAATAATATTCATTCTGTAAATACTAGGAACAAATATAAGTTAGTAGCACCAGGTACCAGTTACTTAGCTCCACCGATTCAGTAATTCCTCGTATACGTTTTTTCAACAAAATCCCAGAAAACATACAAAATTTGACCTGCTCAATGTTCAAAAACATGATTAAACAAAGTTTGCGTAAAAAGACATTAAAGAATTAATGGATGATAATAACCCCTGGTAATGAGGTGATCGCTACGAAGCTATTTCTAATTTGTTTTGTGTTGTTAATTGTGTAACATAACATGATTGTAAGCTATTATTTTTCTTAAAAAAGAAGTCCCGCTGGGTTTCTTGCTGGTTCTTCTCAGGACAAAGGTTTTTTTCCGAACCAATGGTAATTAAACATAAGAGTGACTTTCAATAAGTATTATTTATAATCTACATTGAATAAAAAAGTTTCTGTTTCTGTTTCTGACGTTACTTAACACTCTTTGAAATTGTGATCGTTTGTCACTTTATCTAAAACAAAATTGTGATAGGTTATGGGCACGTATACGTGTAACACTCTGTCATCTTATTTCTCGATGACCGCGAAGTGGAAACCGTAACGAGGTGGATTTATTAGACTGAAGCAAACGGACGTTAATCTCGTTTCCAGTTTGTGTTTGTTTTAATTAGAAAAAGCGACATACATTTTATGAGCTTTACTTTAATTTTTATTCAAAAAAAGTTAGGTGCATTACTACAGAAGTTATCTCTCCAAACTGCAGTCAGTTTGTCGGCGAGTACACACCTCTTAAAAATAATAACTGTTATAAATAATTGTTTTGAAAAATCTTAAAATACATTTTGTTTTCTACTTGTTTTTTACTTTCATTAATTAACAGATTAGTTTCTGGAGTCAATTGTCTCGTAAAATAAAAAGTTTTATATAAACTGCAACATGTAATTTCACATTTTTACGTCTAGCTTTTTGAGCTGTGCGTCTTTGTACAAAATTTTTCATATAAAATTTCCACCCTCGTTTTAAGGCCCTAAGGGTAGATTTTGGAGAAATGAATAATGCACATTTTAATATTTTTAATTCTAGTTCAAATGTACCAATTATCAAATTTAAATAAAATCTTTAGTTATGCAAATTCGAACAACTTATGTCCGGTAAGGGGTTGTTTTAAAAATCGCTAAATCCGAATTCATTTATTATATTTAGAGAGTACTTTCAGTAATTTTCGAGTCAATCATTCCGTAAAATAAAAAGTTTCATAGAAATTGTAAAACCTGTGACAGTGGTAGAGCCACGCGGCAGCATTTGCTGTCGCACGGATGGGCCGACTCGAACCGGAGTGGTACCACGACCTCACAGAATACAAGCGTGTAGTAGAGGTTTTACCTCTGCGTTGCGCCTTGGTGAGTGCAGGTGTTCGGAGGCCCAAATCCCCCCCCCCCCCCATCAACATGGTAGCGGAATTAAACAAAAGACTATTCGCGAATTCTTGGGGGGGGGGGGGGGGGGATTCCGCTCGCGACTACTACTGCTCGGGGCAAGCGGAGCACTAAGACCAAGGCGACCCCTGTCACGCTATCAATGAATTTTTGCAACATCAGGAGACTTCATTCCAACCTTGACGCTGTCCATTATCATCTAGAGACGGCAAAGCCGGCCTTGCCCTTTTTAACCGAGACTCAGGTGTCCTCTCCGCTGATACTTCATATCTCTCCTACCCGGGGTACAAATTAGAACATTCCTTGTAGGTGCCTCTATAGGTCCCATAGCGGTAATGCCGACTCCGTGCTATAACAGATCCCACCCGCAGAGATTGTGATACTCGGTGATTTTAACGCCCACCATGCTGAATGGCTTGGTTCTCGTTTAACCGATCATGCGGGTAGATCTATCAATAACTTTGCCTTGGCATATGGTCTAACACAACTGGTTACTTCGCATAACACGGATCCCAGATGTGGAGAATCATGTACCTTTCTTATTGGACCTTCTGCTGACCTCTCACCCAGACGGATATCAGGTCTCCGTCCATGCCCCTTTGGGCTCTTCGGACCATTGTCTGATCCGGAGTACGGTGCCACTCACGCTCCCATCGCAGTTGCGATTTGCAGCTTGCCGCCGTGTTTGGCACTATAGGTCGGCCGATTGGGACGGGACGCGGTCTTTTTTTGCATCCTATCCTTGGGGGCGGGTTTGCTTCTCGCCGGAAGATCCCAGCGTTGTTGCAGATTCTGTTGCTGATGTGGTACTTCAGTGTATGGAACTTTTTATTCCATCCTCTGTGGTTACCATCGGAGGCAGATGCTAGCCATGGTTTTGTCGCTCCTGTAAAATAGCATCACGCTATAAGCAGGAGTTTTCAAACAGTGGTAGAGCCACGCGGCAGCTTTTGCTGTTGCACGGATGGGCCGGCTCGAACCGGTGTGGTACCACGAACTCACATAATACCAGCGTGAAGTAGAGGTTTACCTCTGCGTTTCGCTTGGTGAGTGCAGGTGGCCGGAGGCCCTTTTTACTGGAAATGAGGCATTCTATCTTAGTCCTCACGGGTGACAGCGCATCTGCATTTTGATTTGTAATAGAGGATAGATGTAGATATCTATGGGTCGCAGCAACCACTTACCATCAGGTGGACTGTGTGCTCGTTTGTCACCCTTATCCTATAAAAAAAAGGAGTGCTACCGGGCCTAGGCTGACGCATCAACCTCTCGGGATGTAAACATCAGCGCTCTTAAAAAGAAGTATAATTCCGCCTCCAGGTCCTTCCAAAGCGTCATTGCCAAGGCAAGGTTTGAGCGCATCGGCAGAATTGGCGAGAAGCTAGTTCGCTTTCCTTCGAGAACCTGTGCATTCTGGTCTCTCACCAAAGCTGTCCAAGGGAAATTCTGTCAGCCATCTTACCAACCGGTATTATCAACTTATCTAACTAACTTATCAACCGGTTTTAACGCGTCTCTTCCGGTACTACTCCCTACTACTCCCAATGCGTAGTCCCGAATTCATGAAAGACAGCTTTGGTCCACCCGATCCCTAAAAAAGGCGACCGCTCAGACCCGTCCAACTACAGGTCTATCGCCATCACCTCCTTGTTCTCCAAAATAATGGAATCCATTATAAACTGCCAGCTCATGAGGTACTTTGAGGATCACCAGCTGATTAGTGACCATCAGTACGGTTTTCGCGGGGTCGATCAGCTGGTGGTCTTTTGGTCTACCTGACTCATAGATGGGCGGAAGCAGTAGAGTCCAAGGGGAGGCACTGGCCGTTAGTTTGGACATAGCGAAGGCCTTCGATCAGGTCTTGCACAAAGCGCTTCTTTCAAAGCTTCCTTCCTATGGGCTTCCCCAGAAATTATGCAAATGGATCACCAGTTTCCTTGCTGATCGGAGCATTAAGGTTGTCATAGACGGTGCATGCTCTGATTTCAAGCCTCTCAACGCTGGTGTTCCACAAGGCTACGTGCTATCACCAATGCTGTTTCTCCTGCATATCAATGACATGTTGCAAACTGGTAACATTCATTACTATGCAGACGACAACACTGATGATGCCTTATATACCGGCCGTGCCAATATTTCTCGGGAAAACGTCGCCGAGCACCGGGACAAACTTGTGTCGAAGTCTTGTTCGAGTAGAGTCTTTGCTGAAAAAAGTCTCGGATTGGGGGCGACTAAATCTAGTCCATTTCAATCCTCAGAAGAATCAAATTTGCGCGTTTACCGCTAAAAAGAACCCCTTTGTCGTATCTCCTCATTTTCAAGGCACTCCCCTTGCTGCCTCAGCTAGCATCGGAATTCTTGGCGTCGACATATCGATTAGTGTGCAGTTTCGTGGTCACTTGGAAGGGAAGGCCAAATTGGCCTCTAAAAAGCTTGTCGTGGTCAGCAGAGCGAGACAGTATTTCATGCCGGCACATCACTTGCAACTTTACAAAGCGCAAGTTCGGCCTCACATGGAATACTGTTCTCATCTCTGGGCCGGGACACCCCAGTGCCAGCTCCTTCCACTTGACCGCATACAGCGCAGAGCGGTTCGAATCGTCGACGACCGAGTTTTTTCTCATCGGCTCGATACACTGGCACTGCTTAGTGATGTTGCAACCCTTTGCATTTTCTGTCGAATAAAGATGGTAGAGCCATGCTGCAGCTATATTTGTAGTATAGTTTTTTTTCTTTTTTTAAAAACGTTACCCCCACACTAGGACTTTCTCCTGTGTCGTGGAGGCAGTTTACAAACATAAATCGCACACAATACCACACAGAATACCAGCGTAAAATAACAGCTTAACACTGCTGTGTTTCGTATGGTGAGTGTAGAGAACCGGAGACCCTTTTTACTGGAAATGAGGCATTCCATCTTAGTCCTCAGGGGTGACAACGCATCTACATTTTGATTCGCAAACGAGATGATAGATGTCTATGGGCCACAGCAACCACTTACCATCAGGTGGACAGTGTGCTCGTTTGTCAACCTATCCTATAAAAAAAATACCAGGGGTGTGCTCTGAGGAATTGTTCGGATTAATTCCAGCTGCCAAATTCCACGAACGCACATTGCGTCAAAATTCACGATACTATCCTCACTATCTGGATGCTTGGCGGTCCACGATTGTGCGTTTTACTAGGAGTTTTCGTCCTCGTACAACTTCGCTGTGGAGTTGTTTACCACCGGCGATTTTTCCGGATCGATACGACTTAGGGACCTTCAAGAAAAGAACTTACACCTTTCTAAAAGGTCGGCAACGCATCTGCAATTTCCCTGATGTTGCGGTTATTCATGGGTGGCGGTAGGCACTTACCATCAGGAGAGCCGCATGTTCTTTTGCCCTCTCTTCTATAAAAAGAAACCCTATTTCACACCCTTAGGAGTTGAATTATAAAAGGCAACTTTAGTCCAAATTACAGATTTCTATGTCTAGCGGTTTGGGTTGTGCGTTGATAGATGAGTAAATCACGCAGAACATCCTGTTATAAAAATTCAAATAAAATATTTTAAAAGTTAACTTGCTGAGATCCGGGCAATAAAATAAAATGCTGTTTCTTATCTAGTTTGTACAGGACAACCCGCCCTCACTCACTGGCGTCGTGCATCACGTGTTTCGCATCAACGTCGCGTCGTATTATCGTCTTTTAAAGTCTACTGCTGGACATAGGGCCTCCCTCATAGGGAGGAATTTGCTATAGTTGCCACGCTTGCCAAGCGGGTAAGCAACCGCAGTTTTTAGGGTTCTGTACCTCAAAAGGAAAAAACGGAACCCTTATAGGATCACTTTGTTGTCCGTCTGTCTGTCTGTCTGTCAAGACCCTTTTTCTCAGGAACGCGTGGAGGTATCAAGCTGAAATTCATATCAAATACTCAAGTCTACTGTCCCTTGGAGCTGTGAAAAAATCAAACTTCTAAGCCAACGCAATCCAAAGATACAGCCGTTTATGCCGCAAATATTATGCCGCAAGGGAATCAAAACCTACAGGGTACTTCCCGTGAACTTAGAATCTTAAAATTTGGTACGAAGCAACGTATAAAGCACAGATAAAGGAAAAATTGCGAAACGCATAAATTTTTAGTTACATCACATAATAAAAATATTTTTAATAATTTTAAACTTATACACTTACGGATTTGTTCGGAACCCTCGGTGCGCGAGTCCGACTCGCACTTGGCCGGTTTTTTATCATTTTAAGTTGTTATCAGGAAGAGGGTTCTGCCCATCTTCCGTTTCACTTTCCATCTGTCGCCTCTTACGACATCCTCGGGACGATATGGTATTGTGGATTTTCTTACACCGCCTCTATACGGTTAAGTATATACAAGAATATTACACATTATATAAAATTAATAACCTTTAAATTATTTATCGAACCTAAAAATTTATAACCTAACTGATAATTATAAGCTGAAGGTAGCCCAGTATAACTCTGGCATCAGGATGACAACCACCTCAATCCAAAACCATGGGTGTTGAGTGCTACAGAACACTCTAAACATCCAAAGTATAAATGATATTAAACACGATAAAATCCGTAAAATTAGTTTTACTCTGTTTCAAGGATTTTTGTAAATATAAATAATATAAATGCACCAAATGCTATATTTAGCTTAAGGTTATTTTTTCTGAACACAATATAGCACCACTATATTAAAAACGTATTGTGTTGACAGCTCACGCAAGTCTGGACAGCTGTCGGATGCCGGCGAGGACCGCGCACGAAGCCAGCATGATCTCAACAAGCAGCAGCGCTCCGCTTCACTGGTGAGAACACTCGTTTATTTTCTAATAAGTTAGGTGACTAGCGAGAAACATAAATAAAATTAAAGTCCACTGGATTTTCTGAAGACTACATAAACTGAGGATAGCGCTGTAGTGGTTTTAAACAAACGTGATAATTAAAAACAAGAATATAGTTTCTATTTAATATGTTTGATTGTTATAGGTTCTATTCAATTGTTTTTTATATGTGGTAGAGTCATGTTGCAACTATATTATGATTTGTAACACGAATATTTCGATTCGACCGGAAAAGGATCACGCTCTCACAGAATAACAGCGTAAAATAGCAGCTTAATGCTGGTGTGTTTCGTATGGTGAGTGTAGAGAACCGGATACTCTTTTTACTGGATACGAGGCATTCTATCTCAGTCCTTTAGGGGTAACAACGCATCTGTATTTACAAATTGGCTATAGCATCTACTCGTACTTACCATCAGGTGGTGCACTTATATCCTTTGTCATAAAAAAATTTAACTTCTATTGAGTGTGTTCATAAACCGATATCTTACCATTCTGTTTTTGTTTTGTTTATTTTATTCTGTACTATTTAAATATCGATAAATTTTACATCGATGATGCAATATTTATAAAACTATAACAAAGATTTCATAATCACTTAACTGCAAATCGCAACGACAGAGAAAAATCGGATAGTCTCTATCTCTATGCCCATGATATACAAATTACCCAAAAATCTAATTAAAAAAGAATAAATGAAGAGACAGTTTTTTTTGTGTTTACCGGAGTGTACATTCATCGGGTGGGCTGAATATACAATGACAAACAAAAAGCAATAGAACCTCTGTGACATTTCTTCTTGCGTAATATTTTTGGCAAATATTGCCAGTATGAAATCAAAGCATGCTTAAAATCATCAGTTATTTAGCCTCAAGTATATAAATTATAATATACGAGAAAAATGACGATGAACAAAAGTTATGACGCGTAATTTAGTTTATAAAGAAGCTTTGACGACTCCATGGCGCAGTGGCTTAGCAATGATTTGCTACGCTAAGAGCCGCGGGTTCGAATCCCGCACGGAACAATGGCCTACAAATAATTATTTCAGGTCTGGATGTTTGTCCTTGTAAAATTTATTTATGTAAAGTGTAAACTGCCCCCATGATACAGGAGAAATATCTAGTGTGGAGGTAAAGTCTTTTCAAAAAAAATTACATTTGTCATAAACCTTTTAATTAAACAGAATTTAATTAATTTTTAATTTGACTACATATCCGTTTTATTTAATACTAAATATTGTCGTGAAGCGACAATTAAAAGAGAAAGAACCTAACCTAAGAACAGCAAAACAACAAAAGTAGACCAAGAAAATAATATATTTAAGTTTTTTAAAAGAGTATTTACAATTTTATAAAAAAAATGAAATATGAAGATGATGGATGAAATGAGATTACAATTAGGTTTTAAAAAAAATAAAGATAGGAGAATAGGACAATATAGTTTTATAGTGGAGCCTGGAGCCTCGCTGCTTTTGTAGAAATAGGCACACGCAGAGCTTGAGGTTTCTCAGCGGCGACGGCACGCAGCGCCTGGACTGGGCACACGCAGCGTCCGGAGCCGGCGCACGTAGCGCCTGGGGTAGGTGCGCTCAGTACTTTGAGAAGTAGTCGCCGCGCCCAGAGGTAGCCCGGGCAATAGGTGCACTCGGCGCCTGGAGCAAGCAGTCGTAGCGCGCCCGAAGGTAGTATGGCCCCGCGCTTGAAGCAGACTGCCGACGACTTCACGTGTAGATGGAGGCTTGCAGGATCCCGGGGCAAAGCGGCCCCGGGATAAGGCCTTTAGTAGATGTTTCTCGTTTGAGAACTGAAGCGAGACTGTCCTGTATTCTCCAATTGTTCGGCTTTTATACCTTTTTAGAGAGAACGAGAAATTATTTAAATTAAAACGAAATTTATTGTAAATGACCTACAGCCAAAGAGTATTTATGTAGGAAGAACATCATACCAGAGACGAATTTGGATAAAAGTTACCATAACAACCACATAAACAATGGTTGTCAAATTGAGCAATTTTTAGTTTTAGGACTGTTATTAAGAAACTATTACATTTAAGTAAGAAATGAGATATTATTCATATAGGAAAAACTAATGCACGGCAGCGTGCGCGAAGCCTGAAATTGTAGAGTTACAGAGAATTCAATAAAAGACCAAAAAAGGTAAGACTCCATTGACAGCTATTTTAAAAGTACTAAATAGTCCCCCCCGTGACCATGGGTTGCTGAAAAGCACTCGAAACGTCGGGAATAAAAATAATAAAATAAACGCGATAAAATCCGTAAAAAAACAGTTTTATTCAATGTGTAGTGTTCGCGTAAATATAAGAAATCATTACTAAATAGTGTGAAAATACGCATTAAAATGATATGTTATTGTGTAAAAACGTTACAGAATCCTATATAAATAAAGGTGATGCAAAATATAAATGCAGAAAATCAAAAACAGAATAAAAAAATAGTATAAAGTGATGCAAAACATGAATGCAGAATATCAAAACAGAATGGAGAATTAGTTTACAATGAAATGTAAGTAGCATAACACTACAATATATACTTAAAAAACATTTGTTTATAAACAATTAACTAAAAATAAACTTTAATTTAAGTGCTTTATTTTATATTTTAGGAAACAAGAATAATTATTAAATTTAAAACGGAGACACATCTCGTAAACCAAAATAGCTTTTCCGCGTCTGTCTTTTAAGTCGGTTACAATTTTTAAACACTCAACGAATCTCCCAAAGACACTCCAAAATCCGTCAAACGTTTAAAATGTTTCCTACAAGAGGCTTTTCTTCACCGTGGAACACGTGCTCATTGGCCACTCGAAATTGTTATTAACAAATGTGTGCTGACTGGGATCGAACTAGATTTGCTTGCGTACTAAATTAACATAATATAAACATTCTCATTGTATTCTCATTTCATATATATTTCATATATCCTCGTTTCTGAGTTTATCACGCATGTGAAATGAGGATATCCGCAGTAGAACCAGAGTGACCGACATAGCCCAACGGATTAGTAAGCAGAAGTGGCAATGGGCCGGCCATATAGCTCGAAGAACCGACAACCGATGGGGAAGAAAGGTTCACGAGTGGCAGCCTCGTACCGGCAGGCGAAGTGTAGGGCGTCCCCCCACTAGATGGAGTGACGACCTGGTAAGATATGCAGGAAGTCGATGGATGCAGGTGGCTCAGGACCGTGCTTTGTGGCATTCTTTGGGGGAGGCCTATGTTCAGCAGTGGACTTGTGAAGGGCTGTAATGATGATGAAAATGATGATGAAACATTCTCACTATAAACTTCACTATAGAAAAATGCTTTCAATCGCTCACTCGACTGGAAAAATCAAAGTTTAATTAGCTTGAGAAACGCTCGTATGTTCAAAACAAAAATTGCCATTATTTATTCGTCCGGTGGGAAAACGACTTCATAATAACTTACTACTACAATTACAATCAATTGTAGATACACCGTTGTGTTAATTGACGAAATTAATTACAAAATTTAAATAATTACTCGTCTCCAACACAAATCAAATTCATTTGTGTTTGATTGCGGCGTTACGAAGTACTGTGTTCTTGGATCAACAGTAAACGTAATTATACATCGCAATTAATGGTGGGGCATTTATGGTTTGTTCGTTAAAGGAACGAGAGTTCGTTGTTAAAGGCTAAATTCCCGTCGAAGAAGTTGTTTATCCTGGACAGCGGCCATGTTGCGTGTAGGAAGTAGTGCGAAGCTTGTTCTATACATGAATAGTCGTTCGAAAACTTCGAACACGTGATTTAGCCTGCGGTTGTTGTTCAGTCCGTTTATACTATTATGGTTATAAGACAACGCCCCCACAATGTATCTTCGACCGTTCGGTGTTTATTTGCCGGATTGTCACAGAGTTTTTCTCTGAAGGTGTTTCACATAGATGATCGAAATTTGGTATAAAGTTATAAAGGCGGTTACCCAAATATAGAAGACTGGTCACAAATTCAATTTTAAACTAAATTAAAAAGGTCAACTAATAATTTAAAATTAAAGATTTTGTACAACCGAACTCAATATAAGTTATTAAAGATAACTAAAAAACTATTGATCAGACCATGACCAAATTTATATGGGACTACATGAGAAGTACCAGCTTTCAAATAAAAGAAGAATCATCGCAATCGGTTCACCCAGAAAAAGTTATGAGGTAACACATAAAAACACATACAGTCGAATTGAGTACCTCCTCCTTTTTGAAGTCGGTAGAAAGGAAAGATTTGATATCATTGTATTTCAAGAGTATTTTTTGCTTAAATGCTCTTTAATATCGTAATCATTTATCCAGCAACGTACCTGCGATTCTTTGGGTGTTCTAAATGTTTATGGGCGGAAGAGATCGCTTTCCATCAAGTAAATCCGCATGCTCTTTTGTCCCTCTGTAAAAATGCCTTGCAGCATTTAATTAAACTGGCAAAACCCTTAAGATCGAAGCACAAGAGTTCAAATACTTATATTTGGCGGCAGATATAGGTAAAACTTACCCAAACAAATTCTTAGGAAGAAAAGAAAATAGAAAATAAGTTCGGCGCGAAAAAAATTTTGAAATAAAAACAGAGTTGACACTAAGGCTGAGATCTATAGATCGTACTTTGACTTTGCTCAGACGTAGCTTATGAAAAACTTAGCTGAGTATATGCTAAGCATAAACTTTGATTCTGAATTTATTTGATTATATATATATATATATATATATATATATATATATATATATATTTAAAATCAAAAACAGTCCAAATTGTATTTAATAAATAAGTTATTATTAGATGAAATAGAAAACGGGCGTATGAGAACGGGAACAGATGAGATGAGTGCAAAATCAAAAAAATAAAAAAATAAGATTTTAAGAAATTCTAAATAATATTGAAATTACGTAAATAGAAAATGGAATTATGCTATTTAAAACTAGAAGACGGCCTAAAACTACCTATTTATTGTTATAATTAATTAGAGTAACATTAAAACAACAATTTAAAATTAATACGATGGTTTTGAATAATATCCTGAGTTTTATGTAAGTCGTCGATATCGTTGACTTAGGCTTTGCTAAGCGCGCACTCAGCACGACTTCAAAGTTAGCTCTATAAATACCGACATTGTCTTAGCTCGAAAGTAAGGTCTGACCAAAGGCAAAGTACGATCTATAGATCTCAGCCTAAGACTTAAGGTTTGATGAACAGTATATGGCTTGTTTTAGACGCTGCTTCCCGTCACTAGTCATTGTGTTTCACCATCCATCTATCCAATCATCTCGTTTACACCGTTTAACGGTATACCGTTAAACCTCATAATTTGACAGAGGCCCAAAAACTCCGTCGTGTTGATTGGTGTCGTGAAATGGTTCAAATATTTAACGGAGGTGACTCAAATGCAGTGTTCGACATACTTACGGATGACGAAAGCTGGATTTATTGTTATGATCCTGAAACTAAGAGACAGTCTGCTGTCTGGGCCGAGGAGTTGCCAACTAAAGTGAAGAGAGGTCGAAGCGTGGGAAAAAAGATGGTGGCCTCGTTCTTCGGAAGGACAGGTTATAACGCAACAATTATTATTGTTTTAGAGGTTCGAAAAACAGTTAACACAGGGTTGTGAGTTATAACCCAACCCTCATTTACACCAGACGTAAAATACCATACCGTTACCATTACAGCCTATAAAAAGGCCACTGTTGAACATACGCAGATTGCTAATGGTGGGGGGGGGGGGGGGGTATTTGAAATAGTTGTGCTTGGCAAGCGGCTTGACGACCGCAGTTTTTTATTGTTTTGAGTGGTTATCAGTAAGTTCTGCTGCCCGTCTTCACGTAATGTGTGTAATAATGGAAAATTCGCTTTACAATGGGTGAGGCTCAAGTTTAGCGTTGGACTTTCACAGGCTGGAATATAAGAAGAAAAACGATTCGTTTCCCATCATCGCCCAACAATATAGATTTCAAATAAATAAATAAAAATTAAGAGTATTGCAAAGCATAATTACACAAGCTGCGTAAAAAGCGAAAATGTACATAAGTGTCTGCGTGTGAATTTCGCTAAGATGGCGCCCGCAGCGCCCGCGCACCGCACCTACGGTCACAGACACTGTAATTAATAGTGTCAAGTACGATATCTGTAAGGTTACCATGGTAACTTTCGAGATATATATATATTTAATGAATATAAGCCGTGGTAGATCAGGGATAGCCCCTACCACGGTGCTCACTATAAATTCTACAACCAATTAAATTGATATTTAAAATTTAAATGAATCTAGTTTTTACGGATTTTATCGCGTATATTAATTTACTTTATGATCCCGATGTTTCGAGTACTTTACAGCATCCATGGTCACGGGAGTGTTGTCATATTTAACACATGTCATAGTTAACCACGACTACCTGCAGTTTAAAATTAGGATGTTTTTTTTTTTTTTTTTTTTTAATTTCAATAACCTCTCAATTTATCCTTTGGGGTCCGATGGGTCGGAAATACAATCATAATATAGCTGCAACCTGGCTCTACCAGG
This sequence comes from Parnassius glacialis, assembly GCA_033319125.1. Classification (NCBI taxonomy): domain Eukaryota; kingdom Metazoa; phylum Arthropoda; class Insecta; order Lepidoptera; family Papilionidae; genus Parnassius; species Parnassius glacialis. Next base: position 2,394,777 of record JAVANC010000016.1, read on the forward strand.
CTATAACCACATAAAAAAATGTATCATTAAAGAATATTCTAAAAGCATATCTCAGGCCATATACACAGTCGTTGAGAGGATCCGGCAACTGGGTCTCGAGGTGGCTCTGCACAAGTCCGAGGCCATGCACTTCCATGGTCCTCGGAACAGGCCACCACCGGGATCCTCAGTGATGGTAGGAGGGGTATCCATCGGCGTCGAGTCGACGTTGAAGCACCTAGGACTCGTCCTCGACGGCCGATGGAACTTCGTTGAGCACTTCCGACGTTTGGCTCCCAAACTGGAACGGACCGGGGCTGCCTTCAGGCGGCTCCTGCCGAACCTGGGGGGGCCAAATGCCTCCTGCCGGAGGCTCTACGCGGGGATCGTGAGGTCCATGGCCCTTTACGGGGCCCCGGTGTGGGCGCGTGGTTTGGCGCGGCTTGCCGTCCACCACCTAAACGCGCCCCAAAGGGTGGTTGCCGTAAAGATGGTTCGCGGCTACCGCACGATCTCCCGCGAGGCGGCAAGCCTCCTTGCCGGATTGCCGCCATGGGATCTGGAGGCGATAGTCCTCGCGCGCCTGCACGAATGGCGTGCGGAGGCACTATGCCGGGGGGAAACCCCGCTGCCGCGGCAAGTTGTCGCGCAGCGGACAGACTTCCGGCATGATCTCATGGCGACATGGAGAGAGCGACTGTCGCAACCCCGTGCTGGGCACGCCACTATAGCGGCGATAAGACCCCTCTTTGAGGAGTGGCTTGAGAGACGCCACGGCGTCCTCACCTTCCGCCTGACGCAGGTCCTCACCGGACACGGTGTGTTCGGGAGGTTCCTGCACCGAATCGGGCGGGAGGAAACGCCCGGGTGCTCCCACTGCGAGGATCGACCGGAGGACACGGTGGAGCACACCGTGGAGGTGTGCCCTGCTTGGGCGGAGCACCGCCGTGTCCTCGTAGCGGCGATAGGCGGCGGCGACCTCTCGCGTCCGGCCCTGGTCGAAGCCATGGTCCGGAGCGAGACGGAATGGGATGCCGTCACCACCTTCTGCGAAGCAGTGATGCTAGCGAAGGAGGTGGCGGAGCGGGAGAAGGAAAGAGCAACAGCTTTCCTTCCCGGCCGCCGCGGGAGACGCCCCGGGCGTCGGGGGCTACGTCGTGGCCCCCGGCCACCGTAGGCGCGGGCCTGTGGATGGCGAGCAATGGGTAGCTCGCCGTCCGTCCGTCTAACGACGACAGGCCGTGTCGACGGCGCGTTTTGTTCCACGCGCGCCTCAAAGAGCTGTCAGCATCGTGAAGGGGCCCGCAAGGGCCGACGCCTGCCGGGGCTGCGGGCTGTTTGAAAGAGATACCGCGGCTCCGGAACGTAAGGGCACTGAAGGAACACGGATGGTTTTTAGTCAGTAAAAGTCTGACACTCCCTTCCGCTCCACCCAGAGCGAAAGGCGTCATTTGATGATTTTCCATCCGCAAAAAAAAAAAAAAAAAAAAAAAAGGCCATATACACAACAAAACATAAATGAAAATGGCGGTTATATTATCTATGCTTATTCATGGTGTCATTAATGCGCGGGAAATGCGGTTGTTTCGTCACGCCATTCGTTACCGCCGCCGTTTTCAACAATGATAATTGTTTGAATAATGGCCCCGGTTCGATTTGTATGCAGCCATTCGATATCACGTACTTATGAATTAAAGCATAGGTAAATGGCCAGATTAAGTATTAATATTAAAGGCCAGCGACTTGCTGGGATAGGATCAATTAATGTGGCGTTATATATGTGGTTATTTTAACAATAATGAAATTAAAAAAATTTTTTTTTTCAAAAAATATCTTTAAAGTTTTCGGATAAAATATAGCCTAGACCACCTGGCATAGCTCGTAAAGTTTCATCAAATGATCACGGCCAGGAGCCAGGCAATATCAGGTGCTCGTGCTCGGCGTTGTAAAGTTTTCAAGGACAATTGAAATCCGCCAAAACGTACTGGAGCATCGTCGAGGTCTTGAAATCGTTCCGTGCTCCAACAGACTATCGAAAATGGAAGGAAGAAAGTACCCTAATAAAGTGAATAGCCTGCATACGTTTATGTGGTAGAGCACCGTAGCAGCTACACTATGGTTGTAGCACGAATGGGTCGGCTCAACCGGAGTAGGACCACGTTCTCACATAATGCCAGTGTTAAATAGCAGCTTCATGCTGCTGTTTCGTATGGTGAGTGTAGAGAACCGGATACCCTTTTTACTGGAAACGAAGCATTTCATCTTATTCCTCAGGGATGATGACGCATCTGGATTTTGATTTTTAATCGAGAATAAATGTAGATGTCTATGGTACACAGCATCCACTCAACATCAGGTGGACTGCGTGCTCGTAACCGGAACACAGTAGTGTTAGCATTGCTATTTGGCGCAGAAATAGCGAAGAAGGTGGTACCGACCCAGACTCCTAGACAGAAAACAAGGCATTTATTAACGTAACAGATATTTTTGGAAGGAAGTTCCTTATCATTATCATCATCATTACAGCCCTTCACAAGTCCACTGCTGAACATAGGCCTCCCCAAGGAATGACACAAAGCACGGTCCAGAGCCACCTGCATCCATCGACTTACTGCATGTCTTACCAGGTCGTCACTCCATCTAGTGGGCGGCCGCCCTACACTCCGCCGGTAAGAGGCCGCCACTCCAGAACCTTTTTTCCCCTTCGGTTGTCGGTGCTTCGAGCTATGTGGCTGGCCCACTGCCACTTCAACTTACTAATCCGTTGGGTTATGTCGGTCACTCAGGTTCTACTGCGGATATCCTCATTTCTGTGTCTTATTTACATCATTTCATTTTTTTGATAAACTCAGAAATGATGTAAATAAGACGTTAAAAATTTGAAGCTCTTCGCTACATAACATACCCGACTAGCCCCCCTCCCTCCAAGCAGGTAAGTGGATGCTTTAGTCTGTCTAAGTTTACACCTCTACATACTCTACATCTCTAAGTTTATATAGCATAAGCATAGTCCTCTCCATAGCTCGCTGAGCGACCATGAGCTTCTTCATCCGGCCAGCAGTAAAGGACCACGTCTCAGTTCCATAGGTCGTCACTGGCAACACGCACTGGTTGTACACTGTCTTTTCAAGTTTTGTGGTATACCTGACGAGAAGATATGTTGTAATTTCCCGAACGCTGCCCAGCCGAGTTGAATCCATCAATTGACCTCTCGGTCGAAGTTTGATTACCTAGTCGGACTATTTGTCCCAGATAAACATACTCGTCAACAACTTCGAGCTTAGTGCTGCCAACAACTACCGGTATAGGTGTGACATGTCCACCTGATGATAGGTGGATACTGTAGTCCAGAGACTATCCTCGGTTCTCTCTCTCTATCTATATCTATCCTCGGTTAAGAAAGAAAATGCAGATGTCACAGTAACATGGATATCCGGTTATCTACACCCATCATACGAAACATAGCAGCATTAAGCTGCTTTTTTACGCTTGTATTCTGTAGGAGTGTGGTTCTTACCATTCGGCCCAATCGTGCTACAACCACAATATATTTGTAGCATGGCTCCACCACGTATAATTTTAAAATATACCGCACCATCTTTTTTAATCGAGGACCATGGTCAAATTTAGAACAATCAATTTCAATGTTCCAACATTCGTGCTCAAATGAGCCGATAAATTACCGAATAACAAGCTAGATTACAATCGGTTTGACTCCGATTGAGTATGACGAAAAACCGATAAAACGTAATTACCGCGCTTTACATAAATACTAATTCCCGCGCTGTGCTCCATAAAAGTCACAATTATCGACCTAATGCGTTAATTACCGTACCCGCGCCGCGCCGCCGTAACGCTAAACTGTTAAAGCCATCAAGTTGAACTAAGAACTATTGATTGCAGCGGCTGCACGTTGATATTTGAGTCAATAAATAATGAATAACTAATTAAGTTGATAAATGTTTAGCACCAAGAAAAACCGATTATGTCCCCTTTTTGGAAACCTGAACGTACACCGAATTTGCAAGATACGTATACCTGTCTAACGTTTAATGTATTATAAGACGCAAATAGCCTAATCATAGGAGGATCAGAGTACATCAGAGTAAATAATATATCGTCACTGGAAAGCCTTAACTACTTAAGCGCCATTTTGGCCAAAATGAGTTATATACTTATATCGTTGGATTGGATTTTTTTTCTGCGTCGATTGGTCTATATTTCGTGGTGATCTGAGCACTTTTTAAGCGTTTAAGCACTGCAAAAGTATTGTATTTATCATAATTTTCATGTTTTGACAAAAACTTACGTAATACAAATTATGATTAATTTTTAGGCGTTGTCAGTTTAGTACTTTTCTTTACTGACAACAGACATTTCAATTTTGTTCAGCAACTCAAAGTACTATAGTTTGAGTCATTGATATAACTTTAGTATTTTTTGCCGGCCGTAAATACTAGCATATTATATGTAGATAAGTAACTTTGCCTTATGTAGAAATTGATAAGCATGGCGCGTTAGTATATTTTGTCTTCGCAGTTTTCTTAGAGGGAACGGTCTTAGTAACTTTGCTTTACATATCTAAGTATTTGAGTGTCTATTTAGAATATTTTACATTCAATGAAATCGAATAATTATTTTATTAAATATGGATTATTTTACTCCACAAAATATTAAATTCAAATTCAAATTCATTTTATTCATTTGCGATATACGGGTTACAATAGGTCTTAATAATTTAACAAAATACAGCCATATTCTACCTTCCAGCGTGCAAACTACTTAAATATAAGATTTTATTTATAATTAAAATTAAATGGAAAATTCCGATAATTACATTAACATAATATAACCCTATTTGTATATTTGCACTACTAACATAATAATAATTCACAAAATAATGATAAAATACATGTAATAATTAAAATTGTAATGACAAAATAATAATGTCAAAACGAGTATAAATTATTGTCTCAAAGTTAATAACATAGATAAATTAATAGTTGGTTTAGCATTTATGTGTGAAAAACGTTAAAAAATATTCAGTTAAGTCTTTTGAAAAATTTTATTTTAATTTTTGAACGTACATACGTACAATTTATATTTTGATTTACAAAAAGTTTTAAATACGCCATATGGCCAAAGTATGTTATTATACTACAGTCGCAAATTAGCTGTATATATATAATCTTACTTTTTATGAGTCCAGAACTAGAGAATTCTATTGTTATTCTTGAACTGAGACAGAAGGCAAACGTGGAGCTAACGAAGTGTGCACCATATTAGAAAAATATATCAAGATAGAGACGATCGTAAGTCAGTCAGACATCTTTTGTTTTATAGCGATGCGTGTCCCGGACAAAATTAAAACAGAATTCTTCTTGCATGCATTCATACTCATCTGCAAAATTACAAGAACATTGCGAGCATTCAAATGAATCATCTCTATTTGTGGAAACTTTGTACATCAAAGATATTTTTTTTATAGGATAGGGTAACAAACGAGCACACAGCCCACCTGATGGTAAGTGGTTGCTGTGACCCATAGACATAAATAAATAAATAAATAAAATTGAAGAATCAAAATACAAATGCGTCGACACCCGTGGACTAAGATGGAATGCCTCTTTTCCAGTAAAATGGGTCTCCGGTATTCTACACTCACCATACGAAACACAGCAGTATCAAGCTGCCATTCCACGCTGGTATTCTCTGAGAGCGTGGTCCTTTCCCGGTCGAGCCGACCCATTCGTGCTACAACTATACTACTAATATAGCTGCAGCATGGCTCTACCACGTATTAATATAATAATTCTTTAAATGTATGACTATGAATATGAAAATTTTCCATGTGCCGTTAATGTTCAGGACACCCTTCAAGATACGGATGTATAAGACATTATCTAATTATAAAATTTAAAAATTATTGATTTCTTATATTTACGCGACCACTACACATTTAAATAAAACTAATTTTATGGATTTTATCGCGTATATTAACTTATTTTATATTCCCGACGTTTCCAGCACTTTACATCACCCATGGTCACGGGGAGACTGAGGTGTATGACGTCCCAATGTCACAGTTAACCACGGCTACCGTCAGATTAAAAATTATTAATTTTTGTTCCGATCTACTTACATCTGAACTTACAGTATCTTGAAGTCTTGCAGTCGTATGCTTGGGTTAGGATTTAATTTTATTAATTATCTGTCGGCATATTATGTATGATGTAGAGTGAAGGTAAGTTTTATCCACTTTCCTACCAGCTCCCGGTTGAGCCTCCCCCCCCCCCCCCCGTCCTCACCGGGCGGCTAGTGTTTATGCGTCGTTCGCGCGCCCAGCCAAGTATTGAATTATTTTAATTTTACATTATCTCTTAAACTATACGTCCAAATAACATGATATAAAGAACGAAGTTTATCTTCATAAAGTTGTCTTGATGATGAAGTAATTTTCATTCGTAAGGATAAATAGGCCATGCCTAATAATAACGCTGTGATCGCTACAACGCTGTTTCTAAATGTGTTCATATTTAATTGTAATTGTATTGTAAATTAATGTTATTTTAAACGTTTAAAAATTGTTTAAAAAAGTCAAGCTGGTTCTTTCTAGTACAGAGGTATTTTCCGAACCAGTGTTAAATAAAAATTATTCTATTTTATTTATAGATAACCACAACGGGTCTCATTTACCACGATAAGCCACGGTTTACCACGCTTAGCAGGCGGGTTAGCATCAACAGTTATTTTTTAACTATCGAACCGCCACGACTTCGCACGGTTGACTTCTGGTTCTCGACAACAACGCCACCTACCTGGTCCAATTGTGAATCTACATCTCTAAACAACTTAATCACACACACACACACAAAATTTCATCAAATTCGGTCCAACCGTTTAAGAGGAATTCAGTCACATACACACGGACAGAAGAATTATAAAATATATAATATGCATGTATTGTACATATAAACTTTCCATTTAAATCTTTCTATCTACTAGTGGAAACTGCTCGAAAATCCGTTGTGTAGTTTATAAGATCTAAGAGTACAGACGGCGGGAAGCGACTTTTGTTTTATACTAGGGTTATGTAGGGTCGTTGTGCCGGTAAGCCGGCCGGGTCTAGTTTTCGGCCTTTGGCACGAGGTGATGCAGTAAATTTGATTTAATAACGATTTTAATAAATGTTATCGTTGGAAAATGCTTGAAAATCCGTTGTGTAGTTTATAAGATCTAAGAGTACAGACTGCGATACTTATCAGAAAGGTGCTGCCATCCATATCCTTTTCAGATTATCTTTATCGCCTCTTACGACACGCACAGGATGATATGGAAGTAGTGGGTTATCTTACGCCGTCACTACACGGCAGATCTATTATTAAGAACAAAATGACATGTTCATTAGAATGATCTTCAAGAAACACTAAAAACAAGGAACTTTAATAAGTACATTCTCTGTTGCAGCGCCATCTATTGTCTGGAAGAACTACTAAATTTCTAGAAAATTCAATTTTATTGTACACAAATTTACTGGAAACAAGGCATTCCATCTTAGTCGGTGACAACGTATCTGCATTTTGATTCATAGTCCAGGATAAATGTAGATGTCTATGGGCCATGGCAACCACTTACCATCAAGCAGACTGTGTGCTCGTTGTTACCCTTATCCTATAAAAAAATACAATTCATTTCATTTTTATGTTGTACTGTCATTTTGTTACCATTCGCCTGTTGTTACATTAAACCTGAATACAGACTTGTAATCAGACGAAATCTACATTTTATATCAAAATCCATTCGAAATTCTTTTACATTAATTCGCTCAAGAATTAACATTCTCATTTTTAAAAAACGAAACCGTATATTAAGCTGTATCCACGCGTTAGACATCCTAGCGAGGCATTTCCATTCCCAGCAAGTGGTCTTCACGGGCGGCTGCGTCAGATAACGAACGTGACTGTGTGTCCAAACAGCTTTGTACGGATCGCTAACGCTTAAATACTTCTATTTATTTTAATTTCTTCTAATCTATCTAATCTAAATATATATATATATAAGCGAATAACCACTGACTGACTGACTCTCATCACGATATCTCTAAACCTATACACCAGATTGACTTGAAATTCAGTATAGTTACTAATTTCGCAATATATACGCTCAGTAAGAACGGATTTTACGATAGTCCAATTAAAAAAAATGTATTTAGTTCCGCAACAAAACATTACCAGGCGCCCAGCGTAGCGAGCGGGTATCACCTATATAGTGTAATCTAATCTAAGTATTATTGTACTTCTTATCGTGTAGTGACGTAATTTTGTAAGAATATCGACTACTCCATATGATCCCGTGGGTGTCGTAAGAGGCGACAGAGGGAAACAAATCATTTTGATGGGCTTTAATAGACTTTAACTGTAACGGTAACGGTACATCGTAGTTTTAAACCTGTTTTTTTCATCATTCCAAAACAATGTCATAATAAAGTCGATTACGTTGAATGAAAAAAAATTTACGGATTTAATCGCGTTTAATTTAAATAATTTTTGATATTCAAAAGCTGTCGAAAAGCAAAAAAGAATTAATAAATACCAATTAGTTAATCAATTACAGCCATAATAATTATTTATTAAATTCATTACATCCTATCCACTGCTGATAATCACATATCACATATCAGCGTTCGGGAAATTACGGCACATCTTCTCGTCAGGAATACCTCAAAACTTGAAAACGAGACTGTACACCCAGTGCGTGTTGCCAGTGATGACATACGAAACTGAAACGTGGTCCTTCACTGCTGGCCGGATAAGGAAGCTCAAGGTCGCTCAGCGAGCTATGGAGAGGGCTATGCTCGGAGTTTTTCTGCGTGATAAACTCAGAAATGAGGATATCCGCAGTAGAACCAGAGTGACCGACATAGCCCAACGGATTAGTAAGCTGAAGTGGCAATGGGCCGGCCATATAGCTCGAAGAACCGACAACCGGTGGGGAAGAAAGGTTCTCGAGTGGCAGCCTCGTACCGGCAAGCGAAGTGTAGGGCGTCCCCTCACTAGATGGAGTGACGACCTGGTAAGATATGCAGGAAGTCGATGGATGCAGGTGGCTCAGGACCGTGCTTTGTGGCATTCTTTGGGGGAGGCCTATGTTCAGCAGTGGACTTGTGAAGGGCTGTAATGATGATGATATCCACTGCTGAACAAAAACATTGGGAGGCCAATAGATCAACTTCCAACAAAGAAGTTCACCGACAGGTTGTTAATAACAAGCGTTACCTCCACACTAGAATTTTCTCCTGTATCGTGGGTTAGTTTACATATATAAATGTGAATAACAAACATCCAGACCTAGAACAATCACTTGTTAGCCATACAAATACTTGTACCGTGCGGGATTTGAACCAGCGGTCCTCAGCGCCGCAACTCTACAACAAACGGAACGTAACGCGACGGAACCGTCTAAATGAGTAATTATTCTAACACTGACCTTTCTAACCCTGATCAGTAGTGCTTTTACGAATGTTTGAAAACAGAAATCTGAGCGTAGACAAAAGTTATATGACCTTTACAATGAAAGATTATATAATCATAGTGTTTCATTTAGAGAATATGTAAAAATATATATAAATATAGGCATTCAGCGGGGTAACACAGCCAGCGTTCTTGGCACGATACCGCGGGGAGTACGTAGGTCACTCAATAAGTTTTGAGATATATACTTTTATATAAAGAATACTTTTATTCTAGATACTATTAATATTTATTTTACATTTTTTCAAAATATTCTCCATCATGCTCTATACAAAGATCCATTCGACTAAACCAACTCTGTAAACACTTTTGCCAGTCTTGATATGACAGGTCCGAAATCGTTTCTTCGTAGGCAGCCACGGCTTCTTCGGCACTTGAAAAAAACTTATCTTTTATTTTTTCTTTGACTCTTGGGAACAAAAAGAAATCACAAGGTGCTAAGTCAGGGCTTTTTTTATAGGATAAGGGTGAAAAACGAGCACACAGTCCACCTGATGGTAAGTGGTTGCTGCGGCCCATAGACATCTACATCTATCCTCTGTTACAGATCAAAATGCAGATGCGTTTTCACCCGTGAGGACTAGGATGGAATGCCTCATTTCCAGTAAAAAGGGCCAGGGCAGTAGGGTGGGTGACTTAGAGTTTCAACACCAGCTTCCTCAATAAATGCTTCTGTTCTAATGGAGGTATGTGAAGAAGCGTTATCGTGATGCAGCATGATTCCCCGAAGCCCTATTTTGGTCTTCTCTCCCGCACAGCTCGTAAAGCTTTGGGTAATGCAACTGTAGTATACCATTCAGAGTTGACTGACCTACAATTTTCCAGCATTGATGTCGACAAATGTCCGTTCCGCGGAAAAAAAAACTAGCCACCATTTTTTTGCCGACGTTGCGCGAGGTCTTTGCAGTTTTGTCGGTAACTGTACTTCTGAGTAGACCCATACCGATGATTGCCTTTCATTTTCCGGATCATATTGATAGATCCGTGTCTCGTCACCAGTAACAATTTCGGAAACACGTCTAGATGCCCCGTTCTCAAAACATAGACGCATTTCATGGCACCAATCCACACGAGTCTGTTTTTCGCTTTAGGAGAGCAAACGAGGGATCCATCGACAACAAAGCTTCCTCACTCCAAGATGTTGATGTAGGATGGTATGAATGCTCCCCGAACTTGGGTCTTGGGTCTATTCGCACCAACATTTCAGTAGTCCATACATTTTCTACCGTTACTGCTGTTTGCGGGGCCCCGGTTCTTTGGTCATCTTTAAGATTCATTTTACTCTTTTGAATTGAGCAAATCGCCTAAAAATTGTTGCACGTGATGAAGCTGAGTCCCCTAATGCGGATTGTAACCGTTATAAACTTAATTGTTCGGTTAAACCAAATTTAAAATCATAATATATCATAGCGCGCAAATGTTCACGATTAAGATCCATCGTTTTAAATGAAAAGCGCGGGAAGCGTTGCAGGAAAATTAACAGAACTTTTTTTTAATATTGAACAATTGGCTTATGGAGTTCTATTTTTTAAATAAATTTACTTTTTAGACAAATATAACACGGCTGCATTCCATTTTTAAATTTCGAGCATCTCAAAACTTAGTGAGTGAACTACGTAGGACTGTTTGATAATTAAATTACTAGTTTTAGTTTTTTTTTATTAAAGTTTTTAACATTAAATTAATAAATATTCCCAAATATTTAAAGGAGTGTGTTCTGTAACCAAGTCTTTATATTTAAGAAACAAAATTAAGAATGTCTCAAATAAAATTAAAATGACTTGGAGTATAATCAATAATGAAATTGGCAAGATGAAACTACACAACTCAAATTTTCAATTAAATTTTAACAATATAATTTGACAAAATCAGATCAAAACGTTACAACGACTTTTGAACAATATTTTACCGACATTCCGATCTTGACTAAAAAGACACTCAATTCTTCCCCTGCTGTCGCCGAGTCATTACTCAAACAAAATGTAAATGTCTTTAAAAAAAGAATTTGCATTTCATAGAATATTATCAGGTGATATTGTAAAATATTTCAAAACAATTGATATTAAGAAAACAGCAAATCTATGGAGGATTTCTGTTATTGCGTCTATAATGGATGCGATCGCACCCCAACTTGCTATTATTTTCAATGCTAGTATCGAATCTGCTGTGATTCCTGATTTAATGAAACATAATAAAGTTATACCTTTATTTAAATCTGGCAGTACATCGGACCCCACAAATTTTAGACTTATTTCTGTACTATAACAACGCTCAGTTAAATTCTTGATAAAATTATTCTAGATCAAATATTAAGTTTTTTTAATGTAAATAAATTACCCCATAAAATCAGTTTGGATTTACAAGGGGTCGCTCGCAATTACTGATGCCGGTGTTGAACTAATCAAACATATTTTCTGTGCATGAGAAAATTCAGAAAATTGTTTGGGTATATTTTGTAATCTTTCCAAGGCTTTTGACTGTGTTTACCATTAGACATTAACCAGGAAGCTACTACTACTTTTATGGTATAAAAAACATAGCGCTTATACTTATTATGTCTTATGTAAATAATAGAACGCAAACAGTTGTTATTAATGGGAGCAGTTCTTCCGAATCGGTAGTATCTATGGGTGTTCCTCAGGGCTCTGGTCTTGGTCTCTTTCTGTTCTTAGTTTATATTAATGACTTACATTACTTAGTAGGGAATAGCCATGATATAGTATTATTTGCTGATGACACTTCGTTGATTTTCCGACTAAAAAGGCAATTATTCAAATTATGACGAAGTGAATAATGCGATATCAAAAGTAGTACACTGTTTTAACGTCAATAATTTGCTTTTGAACGGTAATAAAACGAAATGTATTAAATTCACTACAACTAATGTTAAAAAGGTGAATACCAGTGTGCTTTTAAATGGGAAGGAGCTGGGCCTTGTTGAATCCACTGTTTTTCTCAGAATTACAGTTGACGCAAAGCTTCAATGGGGCCCTCATATATCTAAATTAGCTAGCAAAGTTCTGCAGCATATGCTGTAAAAAATATTAGACGCCTTACATGTGTTGAAACAGCTAGATTAGTTTATTTTAGTTAATTCCATAGCATGTCATATGGAATCTTGCTATGGGGTAATGAGACTGACATTAAAAATATCATTGTTTTGCAAAAGAAAGCCATAAGAGCTATTTATAACCTAAGGCTGAAGGAATCCCTTCGAGAAAAATTTAAAGAAACAAAAATTTTAACTTTGGCCTCTGAATATATTTACGAGAATTTAATGTATATACACAAAAACAAAAATTGTTTTATTAAAAATAGTAAATTAGTAGTAAATACTAGGAACAAGCACAAGTTAGTTATACCAGTTACTCGACTCCAAAGAGTCAGTAATTCCTTCATGGGGCAATGTATACGCTTTCACAACAAAGTCCCTAGAAAATATGCAGACCTTATCTATCAAAAGATTTATAATATTCATTAAAAAAAATTGTCTAGTAAGGGTTATTATACTACTAAAGATTACGTGATTGATAATAACCCCTGGTAAGGAGGTGATCGCTCCCATACAGAGGTATTTACCGAACCAGTGGTAAATAAAAAAATGACTTTCAATAAGAATTATGTAATAATCAATATTGAATATTCACGCTGTTTCTAATTGTATAAAATATTATATTGTAAATTGTCTTCTTTTTTTAAAAGTCCCGCTGGATTTCTTGCTGGTTCTTCCCAGGACAGAAGTTTCTTTGCGAACCAGTGGTAAAAGTAAAAAATGACTCTCAATAAGTATTGTGTGAATAAAAATGATTCAGTTCTATTCTATTATATTCTAATGACTAGCGATCTGCCCTGGCTTTGCCTAAATAGTATCTAACATGTAAATTAATCAACGTCATGCAAAATAATCAACCACTATTTATTTTACCAATTTTTTAATTTTTTTTTTAATTTCGTTGTTTTATTTTAATTTCATTTTTTTGGATAAATAGCGCACATCCCTCCGGGCATTACTCTCTATCTGTTCGTAAAGTTTCATCACACTCAATTCAGCCGTTTTGAAAATTAGCCTGGACAGACAGATAGACCGACAGACAAAAAATTTAATTATGGTTATTCATCTCTAAATTGCATGTAAATAACCTGAGTTCAATAAAATGCAGTTATTTTGATATTGCAGACAGACACTTAAATTTTATTTATATGTATAGATTACATTTATAATGTTGACTGATAATACAAATGTTCAATTGTTGAAAAGTTCAAATATTGGGAATCGAGTCCAGGACCGTTGGTTCAGAAACACCTAACTTCCTTCGTTAACCCGTATACCCGGCCATCGGTCCTAATTACCATATGCACACCAACAATAATCCATTCCTTTGTTCCAGCAAACCTTGGAGACTGGTGGGGTCGTCAACCTCGAGAATCTGGAGGCGAAGGTCGGTGAACTGGCTCTCACGGGCACGCATGCGTAACTTTTACTATAAGCTTAATATGAAAAACTGATTACGGATAACATGCCGTTTTATTAGTAGAATATCGCGGAAATATTATTTCTTAATATAATATATTCTCTATCAACTGTTTTGTTTTGACGTAGTAGAGCCATGCTGCAGCTATATTAGTACTTAGTATAGTTGTAGCACGAATGGGTCGGCTCAACCGGGGAAGGACCACGCTCTCACAGAATACCAGCGTAAAATAGCAGCTTAACACTGCTGTGTTTCGTATGGTAAGTGTAGAGAACCGGACACCCATTTTACTGGAAAAGAGGCATTCCATCTTAGTCCTCACGGGTGACAACGCATCTGCATTTTGATTCGCATACGAGGATAAATGTAGATGTCTATGGGCCACAGCAACCACTTACCATCAGGTGGACTGTGTGCTCGTTTGTCATCCTATCCTATAAAAAAAAACTGAAAATCCCTTGTATTTTCACAGTGATTCGAAAATCGTTGTTGCGAATTTCTTAGATACAAACTTCATATTCGTTTTATTTATCAGCTTAAACAGTCCGCTGAGTGAGCTAACGCAGTCTTTTTTTTTTTAGTATAAGGGTGATAAACGAGCACACAGTCCACCTGACGCTAAGCGGACTCTGTAACCCACAGACATCTACATTTATCCTCCATTGAACCATTCATGACGACCAAGATGCCTCGTATCCAGTAAAAAGGGTCGCCGGTTGTCTACACCCATCATACGACACACAGCAGCACCGGGCTGCCGTTTCACGCTGGTATTCTGTGAGAGCGTAGTCCTACCCCGGTTGAGCCGACCCAATTGTGGTACAACCAAAATACAGCTGCAGCGTGGCTCTAACACGTACCAATGTAATATAGATTAATATTGAAGAAATAATGGATTTTTTAAACTATTTTTTTTACAAGTTGTTACATTGTCATCCGATTCTGGCTACTTGTATTCGTATACTCAAAATTTCAAGTAAGTCATCGAGAATTTAGTTTAAAATCAATTACTAAATTCGAACTGAACGTTTGGTGTATGTCTGAAAACGACTTAATAAAAACCGTGATAAAAAGCTTACTATCCAATATTGAGATCTGATATGAATGTAGATTAAAACATTATCCATTATTAATTAATTAAAAACTAACTTTTGCACGATATCAGAATCTGGTTTCTTGATTTAAAAAAAAAACAGAAATGCATTAGTAATTTACTCGTTACTGGCAACATTTAAATAAACTTCGATACGTATAATGTACTATACAACGTGCAAGATCCAGCAATAAATATGCTAAACATATAAACTTGTCGCACTCGCTTAGGTATGTCGCTTTATTTATAAATAAGTATTAAAAAAGACTTGGGATGGGTATGTAGCTGCTGACTTTTGTAGTGTATCTGCCCAGTACAGGATTATAATGTCCGAGTGTTGCACAAGCACAGGTGCACTCTATTCCCTCACTCTCGTAATCCGATGGGACGGTAAACCGACACGACCGCAGAGAGATCAGTCGTAGGACCAACAGCTAAAAATCCAATAACTGATTTTACCCCGACGCGGAGTCGAACCTCAAGATTATGACGCGGGATTTCAAGATCATCAGTCGCGTTTACGAGCACTAGATCAATGAGGCAGTCAAAACCAGTTTATATAATCTATAAAAATAAATAAAATTGAAGTGTCTGTTTGTAAAGTTAAAATAACAGTTTTTTACTAAATGCATATGAAAGTATATACGGTACAAATAACAAAAAACAACTTTAAAAGTTTTTGTCTGTCTGCCTGTTTGTGCAGGCTAATCTCCGAAACGGCTGGACCGCTTTCGACGGGACTTTATATGGATAGCTGAAGTTATAAGGAGTAACTTAGGCTACTTATATTTTAGAAAAATAATTAGGGTTCCGCGCAACATAATAAAAACCCTAAATTACACGCGGGCGAAGTCGCGGGGAATAGCTAGTCAATAATAAGAATGTATGTAAGTGTTGTGGTTATGCTATGAGATAATGATACGTGGTAATGAATTGCGATAATGATACGTGGGATAACGCGCACGACTTAAAATTTCAAAGTACGGCACCAATGAAATTGTTAATTGCAATTTAAGGCCGGGCCACATTAGACCAGAGCTGTGGAGTGCTGCTCGGCGCGGCACAAACGTACGTAGTACGCTTCAAAGGACGCGAATATCAAGTCAAAACTATGCTCAACTTACTGTAAGAATACGCTATACTCTATCTATACTCATGTACACTTTTCTAAAATTATTTAGTTTGGTTGTACAAACTCTTGGTTTTATATGCATATGTGTGCGAACTTTTGTGGATAATTAATAGAATCAGGCGTTATATTCCGGATATACATTAAGTATATTAATGAACGAATGAATGATTTTTTTATAGGAGAGGAAACGAGGAACAGCTCACCTGATGGTACGTGACTACCGCCGCGCATGAACAACTGCAACACCAGGGGAATTGTAGGAGCGTTGCCGACCTTTTAAAAAGGAGTAAGCTCTTTTCTTGAAGATCCCTAAGTCGTATTCGGTCCGGAAAACTCGCCGGTGGTAAATTATTCCACAGAGAGGTCGTACGCGGAAGAAAACTCCTAGTGAAAAGTACAGTGGTGGTAGATCGCCAAGCATCCAGATTGTGGGGGTGGTATCGGAAGTTTTACCGCGATGGGATTAATCCGAGCAATTCCCCAGAGCACTCTCCGTAGTAAGTGTGAAAGAAAATGCAAAGAGATGCAACGTCTCTACGCAGCGCCGGTGAATCGAGCCGATCGGAAAGGACGCGGTCGTCGACGATTCGTTCTGCGCTGGATGCGGTCAAGTGGAAGGAGCTGGGACTGGGGAGCCCCTGCCCTAAGATGGGAACAGTGTTCCATGTAGGGCCGAACCTGCGCCTTGTAAAGTTGCAGGCGATATGCCGTCATGAAATACTGTCCGTAAGTCGGTGAAGAAAATATCGTGGAAAAACAAATAATTTCGAAGATTAGTCTAGTCGCCTTAAATTGGCAGGGCCACGGGGACCAAACGTCTCATATATGGTTCTCCTCGTGAGCTCAATCAAGCTCTGATATTAATATTATCATTGTTTTTATTTATTTATTTATTCTTTATTGCATTTCTTAATCAAAACAATAAATATAAAAGGCGGACTTAATGCCTTGTGGCATTCTCTACCAGTCAACCCATGGAGTGGTGAGTATTTGAAGTAGGTGTAGCAATATAGAATAAAAACTAAATAGAAATGATAATTAATTACGTTATATATATATTTAACTAATATATACAATAAATAAACTATAAAAATATATCCTATTCATACATGTATACAAATATATACGTACATACATAAGCATACATATATTCATATCAACATACATATACAAATAGTACATATAAATAACTATAAATATATACGTCTAAAAATATAAATGACATGGATGATTCATGTAAGAAGCGTTGTCTTTAATAGACACACGCACGAACTTTTTAAAAGCAAACTTATTGGGAGCTTTTCTGATGTCGTCAGACAAGGAGTTCCAAAGGCGTGTAGTCTGAACTGTAAAGGAGTTACCATAGAACTCGGTGAAGAGAACTGGAATACATATTTTGTTGTTAGTAGAAGAACATAGAACCCTATCATGAGATGAGGAGAGATAGTGAAATTTACTCTTAAGATAAGAAGGCGAAAATGGGTCATTTAACATGGAAAAAAGAACAAGTAATATTCTGGAAATACGCCTCTGCCGGATTGTAAGCCAATTAAGCTTAGATCCATATTGCGAAATATGGTCATACTTACGAAGCTGGAAAAAAAATCTTATACAGTTATTGAGAAGGCGTTAGCTTGTTCAGAAGATTCTGGGACAGATCCAGGTAACACACATCTTGTTTTTGGTTTTTATTTTTTAAGAAATTTATATATCATTCCAATGCTATCCTTTCATTTTATAATGCTTAAAAAGTTTTGTGAGAAGTAACGAATATCAATGACAGTTTTTCACAAAATGCAGACACCTTGGATAACAACCAACAGAAGGCAAAAATATACTCACACTCTAATTTATTTACTACACTTCAACTATTCGAAAGTCCCATTAGGCGTCATCGAAGTTCCGATAGGTCCGTGGGAGCAAAAGTAAACCCTTGCGGTACTACGAAACAATAGATGAGAAAAAACAGGCAAAGTAAGATTAAAACCATAAATACACTTACAACACAATCGCCGCGCCAACTGCACGTGTTTCCTGCGAGATCGATCGATAAACTTCTGCGTGCAGCCTACACCTTAATTAGTAAACTTAATGGTACACTTTCAGTCTTTCATACTTTTCTCTTTACCATGTAGTGGCGGTGCAAGAATAACTATATTTATAATAAAAATAATATTTATTGAACCCAAAAACACTTAGCATAAAACAAAAAACATGCGTGAGTGTCGTGGAACACTCCGTTGGAACGAAGTTCCTTTCATACTACGAAAGGAACTTATACGATATTATTGATAAACGTATTATATTATTGATGTACTAGCGTCTATTAAAATGAAGCGTCATTTGATAGAAATATTATTTTATTTTAAATGACTCTTCAAGATAAGAAAAAGTACGAGGGAGGTGGATATTATTCCATCTCGCTTTCTTAAAGCCGCCAAGGTCGTCTACACTACGTCAGAAGGAGTCGTGACGGAAAAATTCTACACTTTTTCTTGCCTAGCCCTCATCCGCCAAATTGTATCGTCCGATAAGGAACTTCGTTCTGAAAACTTATAAAATTTAGAGTTAGAGTGTCTTTAGCAACCGCGCTAGGTCACAGACCTGTGTTACAGCTGCTATATACATAAATAAAACATATATAAATATACATAAATAAAAACTAATTTACTACACATTTAAATAAAACCAGTTTTACCGATTTTATCGCGTGTATTAACTTATTTTATATTCCCCACGTTTCGAGCACTTTACAGCACACATGATCACGGGGAGGGACTGAGGTATATGACGTCCCAATGTCATAGCTAACCACGGCTACCTTCATATTTAAAAATTTGTTAAATTTTGTTCCGATCTACGCAAGAACCCCTAAATGTATAAAAAAATTTCAACACTTAAAATAATTTCCGTGGTGTCATCGGGGATCGAACTCGGGTAGCTTTGCAACTTATATATATGTCGCTATATTTAAAAATTGCGTATTTCAGTGATCGTGTAATTTCTTAACGACATTGCCGATTAAGATCATATTTAGTCATATTAATATCCGATAGGAGGCGCCGATTTCAAGTTGTTTTTTTTATAGACTAAGGGTGACAAAAACGAGCTCACAATCCACGGTAAGTGGATTATGCACTCCTGAGAACTAAGATGGAATGCCTCGTTTCCAGAAAAACGGGGTCTTCAGTTCTCTACACTCACCATACGAAACACAACAGCATTAAGCTGCTATTTTAGGCTGGTATTCTGCGAGAGCGTAGTTCTTCCCCGGTCGAGCCAACCATTTCGTGCTACAATCACAATATACAATTAACTATAATTATCAATGATATTTTGTTTCATACATACTTTTTTGCGGTCCTCTAAATTTATCCATGAGTATTTTACATAGATTTAGTATAAACTGACTATATTATTATTAATAGATTAGCAGGCTAACGGCTTGACTATCTCGTTAAGCAGTTAGCCTGCTAATATATCTTATCCTGCGCCTTTGCTGTATTCTTTATGTATATAAAAACATATTCGCAACATGCTAACATAAAATGCTCTAATCCATCACATCAATCAAATGTCCGATAAGCGCCCGCCCACCTCATGAGTTATCATGGCTGCTGTTTGAACACGTACTACACAAATATTGAAATTCCCTGTTTTTATTTAGTTCATACTACAATGTAGGTTAATTTGAAGCGCTGCTATCACAGTGAAATTTAAACATCATTACGAATTCTATCAAACAGAGAAACTCCGGGCATGACTCTCTCATCATTACATTATTACAGCCCTTCACAAGTCCACTGCTGGACCTATGTTCAGAGGCCTATGCCTCCCCCAAGGAATGCCACAAAGCACGGCCCTGAGCCACCTACATCCATCGACTTCCTGCATATCTTACCAGGTCGTCACTCCATCTAGTGGGGGGACGCCCTACACTTCGTCCGCCGGTACGAGGCCGCCACTCGAGAACCTTTTTTCCCCATCGGTTGTCGGTTATCCGAGCTATATAGCCGGCCCATTGCCACTTCAGCTTACTAATCCGTTGGGCTATGTCGGTAATGACTCTCTCATTAGCCCCTTAATCGATCTTAAGATTTCTAATACGGCCGGCAGAAAAAGACGACATCTCAGATCTATATGTCATCACTAGCAACACGCACTGGTTTTAAACTCTTGTTATCAAATTTTAAGGAACAGGTGACGAGAAAAAGTGTTGTAATTACACCAATGCTGCTCAGCCTAGTTGGATCTGTTTACTGTCCTCATGGACGAAGTAGCACATCCTAGTCAGTAGTTTGTAATTTGATTTATGTCTTATGTATATCTATAAATTGATATAGGCTACCATTTTTATGGTGCCAACGAGTCAATTTGGTATAATAATAGAAGGACTGAGTCACCTTGCGCTTACTCCGCCATGTGTAACGAAGCATGGAACAGGAAGCAAGGTGGTTAACTATCGCCTACGCCCAATATTGGGCACAAGCAAGTTTGTGTCCCCTTACTATAGACATTATAAAATATGAAAGATATAAGATTTGATAAATATATATCAAGGTATTTTTATAATCTTTGTGTAAGATTTTTTTTATAGGATAGGGTGAAAAACGAGCACACAGTCTACCTGATGGTAAGTGTTTGCTGTGGCCCATAGACATCTACATTTATCCTCGTTTGCTAATCAAAATGCAGATGCGTTGTCACCCGTGAGGCCTAAGATGGAATGCCTCTTTTCCAGTAAAAATGGTCTCACTCACCATAAGAAACACAGCAGTGTTAAGCTGCTATTTGACGCTGGTATTCTGTGAGAGCGTGGTCCTTCCCCGGTCGAGCCTATCCATTCGTGCTACAACTATACTACTAATATAGCTGCAGCATGGCTCTACCACGTACAAAAAAGTAAAGTAAGATTCAAGGGTGGATTTAATTTAATTACGTTATCATTTCTTCTTCTTTCTTTCTTTAATTAACCCTACTTTATGGTAATATTTTAGAGATATAGCATAAATAAGATATTTAATAATTATTATTGTTCGGTACCGCAGCGCTAAGTGTTTTTCTGCGGCAGTGCAAGGCCAAAGGTTTGAATACTATAGTAAACAATGGTTCAGTATAGACCACAAATAATTATTCCGGGCCTGGATATTTGTCCAAATACAAATTGCATATTTAAAGCACCTCCATATTACAGGCAATATCCTAGTTTGTTGGTAAAGTTATTGAGAAAAAACCGGCCAAGTGCGAGTCGGACTCGCGCACCGAGGGTTCCGAAGAAATCCGTAGGTATACAAGTTTAAAATTATTAAAAATATTTTTATTATATGATGTAACTAAAAATTTATGCTTTTCGCAATTTTTCCTTTATCTGTACTATAAAACGGTGCTTTATACCAAATTTCAAGATCCTGAGTTCACGGGAAGTACCCTGTAGGTTTTGATTTCCTTGCGAATGTCGAAAATTTGCGGCATAAACGGTTGTATCTTTTGATTGCGTTGGCTTAGAAGTTTGATTTTTTCAAAGTTCTAAGGGACAGTAGACTTGAATATTTAATATAAATTTCAGCTTGATACCTCCACGCGTTCCTGAGAAAAAGGGTCTTTACAGACAGACAGACGGACAACAAAGTGATCCTATAAAGGTTCCGTTTTTTCCTTTTGAGGTACGGAACCCAAAAAAAAGAAAAAATATATTTATTTTCTTTGGAACGTCAGTAGTATCAACCAACACGTACCTACTAAAAAGTAAAAACCGACTTCAAATTGCAATACCATAAATTATTTGTTTGCTACCCTTAGGCGTGGAATTTTTCCTCCAAATTTATATGGGACCACAATGTATGGGTTCACAATCTGCGAAGATATCGCGTAACTTACATAAAAAAACATACCCTTGAATTCAGAACTTCCTCCTTTTTAAGTCGGTTAAGATAAGATTAAATTAACTTTAACTATGAATAAAAGTAAGAAGTAAAGAGTAAATAATAATAGTAAATTTTGATTCCAAGACAATTTATCTTTCTTATGGATACATCAGAAGACACGTTCAATATAAAAAAAATTGTAGATGTTTCTAGACATATGATATTAATAGAATTCTGAAAAATTTATTTATTCACGTGTTCCTGTAGCATATTATATATATGCCAAATATTAATCATCTAGGTGCAATAGTCTTTGGGAATTCAAAAAAAATCTTTGACAAACTGACATAGAGACACGGACACCGAAGTGACTCTAAAAGTGATCGAATTTGCTAAATTTGGCGCGGAATAGCACTTAATGATATTTCTAAATTGGAGACCATGCGAACGAAGCCGCGGGTAAAACGCTAGTTATTTATATATTTTTTATTTATATATAGTATATATATAAATAGGTTTTTTTATTTCGTTTTTCCCTTTATTTCGAACTTAAGCTTAAAGTAAAATATAACCCTGCATTTTATTAAGAATTTTATACAACTCTCCTTTTCACTCAGATTATCACTGAGCTACCCTTTTTGATATCAATATCAACGTTGATTATTTTTACCCGATTGTCCCAGAAAGACAGTAATGTTTTTCAAGTGAATGTATATATGTATATGTCTATTTCTTTAATATGCTCTGTAACCTTAACGGCTTGATAGATTTTTACATATAGCTGCCGTAAGATTCGTCTTAGCTGTGGAAGTGACATGGGGTATATTTTTCCCCTTTTCAGTTAACGTTTTTCGCAGTCAGTTTTAAATACTGTTTGAACCATTAAGCTTGTTAATATTTACGAACTTGTATGTTTCTCAATGACTGTTGGTTAAATAAACCTTTGTTTCTTTCCTTGTTTTTAAAAACGACATCAAAAAAAGGAGTTTCTCAATTTGACCCGCGTATGTATGTATGTATGTTTGTCCGCGATTATCTCGCTTTTGGCTAAACCGATTTTGATGCGGTTTTCAGAAAAGTATTTGTTGCATTCTGGAGAAGGTTTTGATATACAACAAATGGATACTCCGTAACGTCATCCGCATTGATACGTTATTAAGTGATATATTAGTTCAACTCGATCGATTTCGTTGATGCGGTTTATTAGCAATTTAAATTTAGAATAATTACATTCCTTACAACATTAAAAAGATATTTCAAACTTTTTACCACTAACCAAGGTATTCTTGAATGTATTAAACCCTAGCAAAAGCTTCTTGAACTTGCAACCTTATCCATTTCGCTTCGCCGCGGGCAGTCTGCGAGAAATTTGCATAAAGCGGGAGCCGAGTAGAGGGCGCTGCACGTAAAATAACAGACATTCACATGCGGGAGTATATTAGCAATAAATAAACACAGGAAGCATTTACGACTGTATACTATAAGAATTTCACCGTGTTTAACTCCATGTTTTAATAATTTGAAAATTTAATTCACTCCGACTATATGTTAAAGTTGAAGTGTCTGTCTATAATATTAAAATAACTGGTTTCTATTAATCCTGTAATTAAGTCTGTTTGTATGTCTGTCTGGGTTAATCTTCCGTATGGCTGGACCGAATGTGATGAAATTTTACAAACAGAAAGCATTGGTAGAGCCATGCTGCAGCTATATTAGTAGTATAGTTGTAGCACGAATGGGTCAGCTCGACCGGGGAAGGACCACCCTCTCACAGAATACCAGCGTAAAATAGCAGCTTAATGCTGCTGTGTTTCGTATGGTGAGTTTAGAGAACCAGAGACCCTTTTTACTGGAAACGAGGCATTCCATCTTAGTCCTCTCGGCTGACGACGCATCTGCATTTGATTCGTAATCGAGGATACACGTAGATGTGTATGGACCACAGCAACCACTTACCATCAGGTGGACTGTGTGCTCGTTTGTCACCCTTATCCTATAAAAAAAATCTTAATCCTGCTGTATTTTTTATGGTGAGTGACAAGACCTGGACACTATTTTTACTGGTAACTTTACATTCCATCTTAGTCCAAAAGAGTGACAAAGCATTTGGTTGCAATAACTGAACATTTACTGTAATTAAATTCTTTGTCACTCCTCGTTAGATGGAAGAACCGGGGTAACTCAGTGGCTAAGCGCGCGCTCTAAATTTCACAATACACAAGCAACCAGGGTTCGATCCCGGCCGGCACCAATGAAATTGTTAATTGCAACGTTAAGTGCTGATTTTCCACGTGCTAGGGGGTGAAGGAAAACATCATGAGGGAACCTGCATGTCTGAGAAATAAAAAAATATTTCGAAGATACGTGAAGTTCGCCAACACGCATTGGGGCGGCGCGGCGGACATTTTCTTGCCCTAAAACCCTCTCGGAAATGAGAGGAGGCCTGTGCCCAGCAGTGGGATATATATAAGCTGTGACTTTAACCTTACTTTTAACTGACCATTTTCTGTTGTTATAAAAGTGTATTGCATTTAAATACAAACTCATACCGCCGCTATTAAATAATTAAGTTATTAAGTTCTCAGTCGCTAACGTCCTAATACGAAGTAATTTAAAGATATGGAGTAATTTAATTGGCAATCTATCAACTTCACGTCTAAAACGTGCTTGACTATAAAAGACAAACTAAACAGCCTGTCCGGTTGCCAGCGAACGGAGTCTCCAGACTAAACTGTAGTAATGTAGACCTACTATTATCGGTAATTTATCACGTGCAAAAGCAACACGTAACGACAACCGATGCGACGTTAATAATTAATCGATTGAAGTAATAAATTTAAACCTGCACTTTATCGTGCTCTTTAAAACGGAGGGAGTACTCTATTTTTTTCAGGCGTTTTTTTTTTGTTTATTACCGATTTTGATAATTATTTTTTTATTTCTCCGACGGCTCCGTGGCGCAGTGGCTTAGCAGTTAGTTGTTGCGCTGAGGGCCGTTGGTTCGAATCCCGTACGGAACAAGTGTTTGTATGGCGTACAAATAATTGTTCCGAGTCTGGATCTTTGTTCTTCTGCAATTTGTGTTTACAAACCGCTGAAGTCGGTTGCACAAAATTTTTAATTTTACTACTTGTATAAAAAACGGCGCGTAGGGTGCGGCTGCAGTGTGCAAGGTTTCATATGATTTCATGCAACGAATTCTAAAATGCGGCCAGTACGGTGTCGACAAATGTGCGTTCAGCTTTAAACTATTCTAATTATTTATTTCTTTACTCATGTGTTTGTCAGCCCGTAACAACCCACTGGACACCTATTATAGGAAAGATTTTTATATCCGCCACGCTTAGCTCTAGGTTTGGTGAACACAGAGTACCAGATATCTTGCACCTTTCTCTGTCTCCGGTCTATAGTCAAATATTTTTATTTAACTAGCTATATTTTAATTTTTGAAGTTTATCTATAAACTAAGTGATTAGACGCCATTTCTGCCTTGGAGTTTTTCTGGGTAGATATCACGTTACATATACATCTTACCTAGTACCGCCCTACTTTACTGATACTCGCGACTTCGTCCGCGTTGCTTACACACGTCACTGAACACATAGTGCTTATAAAAATCGTTATTTCTTAAAACCCTAATAACTTTATATTAAAAGAAGATATCGCAATATTATATATATATAAGGGCAAAAAGATAAAACTTAGAAACCCTAATTGAAAGCTATCCAGTAGTTTTTCCGTGATGCGCGCACAACTGCAAGCCTCTATAACTTTATTTATATAGATTTGCTTTTAAAAAGCACTTTTGAACTAATAAATATAATCAAGCGTTACTTTGCGGAAATCGGAAATAATTTGAAGGCTCCGTGGCGCAGTGGCACAGCAATGAGTTACGGCTCTAAGGGCCGCGGGTTCGAATCCCGCACGGAACAAGTATATGTATGGCCTAGAAATAATTTTTCCGGGTCTGGATGTTTGTCCTTATGTAATTTGTGTATGTAAACTGCCTTCACGATACAGGAAAAATCGTAGTGTGGGGGCCACGTTTTTTAAGAAAGAGATAAATAAAATAATAAATAAGCTAAGGTCAGCGTAATAAAATAAAATGATGTGCCTTACCTAGTTTGAAAAGCACCTCCCGCCCTCCCTCAATTGCGTGCACTATCCCCGTCACCACTAATCCCAGCGCCACTACTCCCAACACCACTACACTAGGAAAGACACGCCACTGAAGACAATACGACACGTGTTTTGCCTCTTCACGTGTCGTATTGTCTTAACTATTATTATTTATCGTATTTTTAAATTCGTTGAATTTTGATTTTTTTACACCTTTAAGGGAACGTACATAGGTATGTACTTCCATACATTTATCAACAGCCTATGTAAGTCCACTGCTGTATATAGGCCTCCCCTCTTAATGTGAATATTTGCCATTGTTGCCACGCTTCGGCAACCACAGTTTTCTTATTTTCTAGTTGTTATGAATAAACGCTAATCTTAGTATCCGATATTTATTTCAACTTGGTTGCCATTTTTTAGGAGAAGGGCCTTGACAGACGAATAACAAAGTAATTATATACGAGTTCCGATTTTTCTTTTAGAATAGAATAGAATATTTTTTTATTCAATATACGAGTAGATTCGTAAAAAAGCAAGAAACTCAGCGGCACTTTTGTTTTACTTAATTCTGCTATTGCTTTACTTGTAGACGTTCGTATAGAAAAAAAGATTCCATCGTTATACCTTTACTTTTCAATTGTTCGCTGGTTTATAGATTATTATAAACTAAGAACCGTGGTATCTCAAGGGACAAGCACGTAATTTTGCAGCCGTAAATTTTGCAGCACGCGAGCAACCCGGGTTCGTCCCCGCCGGCACCAATGAAATTTATAATTACAATTTTAAGTGCTGATTTACTACGTGCTCGCTGGTGAAGGAAAACATCGTGAGGAAATGTACATGTCTGAGAAATTATACAATATTTGGAAGACGTGAAACCGTTTTTTTTTTTATTTATTCATACTTTCTATACATTATGTCTTAGCACTGACTTCTAAAGTTTTTATATGCGAAAATTATTTTATTATTTTTAGCTCTTTGAAATTGGCTTTTAATAAAATTTAAGAAAACTTAATCTCCACATTAGGGTATGCTATATGGCATTCTCTACCAGCTAACCTTGGGTAGAACAGAGAGTGAGTTTGAACAGTTAAGTTGTCATGATATAATTCAGTTCAAATATATACATGCAGCATATCTTCGTTATTATACGGGTCGTAACTGAGTTACAAGTTTTCTTGACGATATTTATTAATATTATTTTTAATATCGAAAATAGGTTCTTTCTAATTCAAAATTTACCTTAATCATGTAGTAAATCCTGGTTGTCACCACTGGAGAACAAGAGGGCTAGTTCTCTCCTCGCCCAAAGAATTCAGCAAGGAAACGCATTCAGCTTTGTCTACTAAAATACTCCACGGGGACCATAAAAATTGTAAATTATACTTTTAAACCTATATATACTAAGTTTTAAAAAAAACATGCGTTTAACACTCGGTTGGAACGAAGTTCCTTATTATTGATAAACGTATTATATTTTGAATAAAACTACTTTTACGGATTTTATCGCTTTTAATTACTTATTTTCTATTCCCGACGTTTCGGTTGCTTTCCAGCAACCACGGTCACGGGGGACTGAGGTGATTGACGTCCCGATGTCAGAGTTGACCCGGAGTACCTTCAGCTTTTTTAATTATTAATTTTGGTCCGATCTACGCAGAATGAACTTACTGTGTCTTGAAGTCTTGCAGTGGTATGCTTGGGTTTAGTTTTAATTTTATGAATTACAGGATCCCAAGCAGGTGGTAGTACCCAGCCTCCCTCTCTATTGAAATTAGGATGTTTTTTAATTTCAATAGCCTCACGTATCATCCTTGGCAGGAATCGATGTTCTTTCGCGAGAATTTGTGGTTTATCAAATCTAATGTAATGGCGGGGGCCGTCTAGGATATGATCACAAACTGCAGACTTCCCGAAACTTTGATAAAAATTTCCAAAAATAAAATTAACTTAATATTTAATATAAAAGAAGTAAGAAAAATAAGTAAACTCTGAAAAATTTAAACAGGAATTGAAAAAAATATACAAAAAAGTTAAGTATAAACCTGAAAAAGATATAAATAAATGTAAGGCCGGATGCTAAAAAAATATAATCTGTGTACGTTTCCTTACGAAGCGTGCTCGTAGATGGCGAAACAAATTGTTATTAGTCCATCCAAATCTTTTTCTGTATTATACATTCCGTAAGAAACTAACTGTTTTTATATAATAATGGTGACAAACCAGCATCCAGTTCACCTGTTAATAAGTGATTGCTGTGGCTCACAGACACCTACATCAATCCTCGATTAACAATCTAAATGCAGATCTGCTGTCACCCTATGATGTCATCCTAATGTCAATACTAAGATGGAATGACTCGTTTCCAGTAAACAAAATCTTCGTTTCTCTCCACTTACCATACGAAACATAGCAACATTAAGCTGCTATTTTATACTGGCATTGTGTAAGTGCGTAGTCATTCCTCAATCGTGCCGACCCATACGTGCTTCACCATTATATAACTGTAGGTTTTTTATAGGAAAAGGGTTACAAGCGAGCGCACAGTCCACCTGATGGTAAGTGGTTGCTGTGGCTCACAGACACCTACATCTATCATCGATTAAGAATCTAAATGCAGATGCGTTGTCATTCCCAAGGACTACGATGGAATGACTCGTTTCCAGTAAAAGGGATCACTGGTTCTCTACACTCACCATACGAAATACTCCAGCACTAAGCTGCTATTTTACGCTGGTATTCTGTAAGTACGTGGTCGTTTCCCGTTAATGCAAACCCACTCCTGCTATATCCATTAGCTATATAGCTGTAGCGTGGCTTTACCACGTATAAAAGTACCGCGTAGTTTGATTTATTCTATTTTTAAGTGACTTTAGCTGCAAGCACAATTACATAAATAACCGCTCGTTAGACGCGAGCACATTAAACATTTTCTAATAATTAATAACAGATAATTTTGCTGTCATAGCAATGCGGCCATTTCGCTCGAGTGTTGATTTTCTTTTCGTTTCACTGTCGTAATCTGTTTCGAGACGCGTATGTTTAGTTTTAATGATTACTTTTTCGATTTTCTAACATTTATTTATGACGAGAAAACTTTGTATTCTAGACCATTTAGGGTTTTGTGTCCTAATGTATCGGTGCCTCAGACCAACAATGAAAAATAGACGGAACTTTTGAGTATATGTCAAATGCAACCGAAATAATTTAACATTAAAAATTTCGTCTTCAACATAAATTATTAAGAATAACTCAAAAACTATTGGTCTGACCTTGATCACTATGTGGGACCACATGTGAAGTACCAGCTTTCAAGTATAAAAGAATCATCGAAATCGGTTCACCCAGTAAAAAGTTATGAGGTAACACACGTAAAAACCATGCAGTCGAATTGAGTACCGTCTCCTTTTTGAAGTCGGCAGACAAACACATTTTTCTTCTTCTTTAAGTCCGTAAAATCCACTGCCGGATACATATATATGCAATTAAAATAATGCATTAAAATATAGCCTAATATATTATATAGTATATAGATATATTTTTTTAATATTTATACTATATAATCGTATAAAAGTTATAAGTAGTGCTATTTTCAAAGATAAAAGATCAATTAGAACTAACAAATGAGCTAAATCAAACATTAGTATTTACACTCTACAAATCCTAGTGTAAATACTAATGTACACTACACACTACAATCCTAATATCCTATGACACTACTGCCGCTTTTTAGTTAAATAGTTCTGCACGAATTGGCGCCAAAAGTTGCTTAAAATAATTTTTAAAAGTTTATTATTTCGATTTAATTTTTAATTTGATTAAGTCGAAGTAAAATACAAAATTAAAATATACTATCTTGCCTATAAACATCCCACTACTAAGCACCTTCCATTTTTGAAAAAGTAGTGATGAAGAAAAGAAGATCCTCTACGGCATGTTAAATTTATACTTTTCAATGCCTGCTGTACCTTATTTTATTCGAGCAGTCTGTAGGTTAGCTATACCCAAAAACCGCTTAACGCCCTGTACTGCGTATTCAGTATAACAATGCCTTTAGGAAATTGTTGTGACTGCCACGATGCTGCGGCGCATTCAGTATGTTTTTTTTGGAGTTTTTGGCCTGGTATCTAGACCTTTAGGCCGATTCAGTATGTTTTTTTTGGAGTTTATGGCCTGGTATCTAGACCTTTAGGCCAAGTCTTGAGTATTATTATTCGGTTTATTATAATTTCCCCAAGCCTTGTATTTATGTTTTATATCCTTCATAGTTCACTGCTTCACAATATGTTGATGCGTCACATTGTGCAGCCCTTGGGAGATTTTGACGGCAACTTGAACCAGCTGGCAGCTGACAGTTGGCGATGGTATCTAAAGGCGCCTAGGCAAACAGCTTATCTTGAGAATCCATCACCATCAGAGCACTTGTTTCACCGTTTCCACTAATAGTTCACATGCGTAGACAGTTAATACATAAAATCGCACCACTTTTACATATCAAAATCCACTTCAAACTATTATTTAAACTATAATACAGGAGCAGCAAACCGCCGCCGATCAAGTTCCCGCCAATAAACTCTCCAATTCAGTATGTTTGTGTACTCAAGTGTTGCCAGTTTCTCAACTATATGTTATGAACCATCGCCGACAATGGGGGCTGTCCACTAGAAAAGCACAAGTGAAAAGTATTTTTTGTTACTAATTATGGATCACTGTTGTCCAATGAATAAATATATATTTTTATACATATTTTATACGTGGTAGAGCCATGCTGCAACTAGATTATGGTTGCAGCACGAATGAGTGGACTGGACCGGGGAAGGACCACGCTCTCATAGAATACCAGGGTAAAATAGCAGCTTAATGTCTCTGGGTTTCGTATGGTGAGTGTAAAGAACCAAAGGCACTTTTTACTGGATACGAGACATTCCATCTTAATCCTCAGGGGCGCCAACGCATCTGCATTTTAATTCTTAGTCGAGTATAGATGTAGATGTCTATGGGCCACAGCATCCATTTACAATCAGGTGGACTGTGTGCTCGTTTGTCACCTCTATAAAAAAAACACTCTACTAGCCTTATTTTCACAGATGGCGAGTATAGAAGTGTCTCTGGCTGGGTGTCGGCGACGCAGCGGTGCGCGGGACGCGGCTCGGGAGTTGGACACGTTGCGGGCGGCGCTCGTCGACAAGGACACGCTCATACAGAGGTAGACATGATACAGAATTATGAAATAATATAATAGACTTTATGTCAAAGTGAATAAGACACCACGAGACCTAACGACGTCTTAAAATTGAGCAGAGTTTGAGTATTTGCTCATAATACTTCTTGAAATTAACCATATAGCTCGAAAAACCGACAACCGACGGGGAAAAAAGGTTCTCGAGTGGTAGCCGCGTACCGTTAGGCGAAGTGTAGGGCGACGACCCCGACAAAGTCGTGACTTTTTCATACATAAGGCTGACAAACGAGCACGCAGTCCACCTGATGGCAAGTGGATGCTGTGACCCATAGACATACATTTATCCTCGATTAAGAATCAAAATGCAGATGCGTTGCCACCCCCAAGGACTAAAATAAAATGCCTCGTTTCCAGTAAAAATGGCTCTCTACACTACTGATACGAAACACAGCAGCATTAAACTACTATATCACGCTGGTATTCTGCGAGAGCGAGATCTTTCCTTGGTCGGTTCGTACCACATCATAATAATAATTAATGTAATTAAATATTACTAATTTATCATACTTTTTATAAAGATTCTTCTCTGTCAATCTCCAATATTATATATATCATACGTTATAAATTCTAACCCATCGAAATTCTTATCAGCCTTAAGAAGCAACTAAGCGCTTCTCTCAGCGCGGCCCGTCTAGCCGCGCAAGCTTCCTCACCGCCTACCTCTAGAGCGAGTCAGCGCGAAGAGTCTCCAGCGACTCTCTCTGCAGAGGAACGCCGAGCGCTGGAAGAACGCGCCGCCGCTGTCAACGCTGATCTGGAAGCCAGGCGGACGAGCATTCAGGAGCTTCGAAAGAGGCTGGAAAAGACACATGTCACTGAGTAAGTAGATTGTGTCAAGTTTTAACAGGTGGTGAGACATGTTCATTATTGGAATCTTGAGTCTTCGAATTAGAATATAATCAGTTGTTAACTTCATCCGTAAAATTTAATATTTTATTATATACAATATTAAAAACTATAATTAAAAAAAAACTAAAACTAGTAACTTAATGATGATACAGACGTAGTATCGTGCCAAGAACGTTGGCTACGTTTCCCCGCTAAATGGCTATACTTAGCCTTTGATCCTTTAATTAAAATATCTTTATTTTATCAACGAAAAAAAAATCATTCAAAACGTCATTTATAAATAAAAAAACGTATTATGTATAACATGGTAATCTAAGCTATTAAATCTAAAGTAAATCTTATGAAAAATAAAACAGTGGTAGAGCCATGCGACAGCTTTTGCTGTCGCACGGATGGACCGGCTCGAACCGGGGTGGTACCACGACCTCACAGAAAACCAGCGTGAAGTAGAGGTTTACCTCTGCGTTTCGCTTAGTGAGTGCAGGTGGCCGGAGGCCCTTTTTACTGGAAATGAGGCATTCCATCTTAGTCCTCACGGGTTACAACGCATCTGCATTTTGATTCGCAAACGAGGAAAGATGTAGATGTCTATGGGCCGCAGCAACCACTTACCATCAGGTGGACTGTGTGCTCGTTTGTCACCCTTATCCTATAAAAAAAAAGTAATACTTCATAAAAAAATGTGATATAGACCCATTTGTAATTTTAATATGTGAATAAAACGTAGAAATGAGGTTTGGATAAATGTATGATAATAATTTGTGTCTGTAAGAATTATATCTTGATTACATACTATTTGTCTGTGATCGACAAATTAGACTTAGAGAATTTTTTGCTTTACATCATCATCCTATCAAGTTCAACTTTTATTGATGTCCTAACAATGTAATATAATTGTAAACAGAAATATCGACACGCGGATCCAACAGGCAGAGCTCCAGTACCAGCTGGGTCGCGAGGAGCTGGAGCTGCTAACGCTGGGCGAGCAGGCGCGTGCGCTGGCACAACTCATCGAGCACGCGGACGCTGCCAGCCGAGTACACACCACCACTCTCTACAGGTGAATTAGGGATGGGCAAGGGAAAAAATATATCGATATGTATCGAATCGATATTTTTAAACAGTATCGATATATAAAGCGTGATAAATAACGATATATCGTCATCATTTCCATGATGTAAAGATAAGGTTCAAAATTTTATATTACTGACGGTTGGACGACGAAAAAAAAACGACAACGAACCACACGTGAATACTATTGTACCTCCTTTTGTTGTTACATGTTTTGTCATTAATACAACATTTTAAAATATACCGAATTTGATACGAATTCGACACTCTAATTGAATGAAACTACTTTTACGGATTTTATCGCGTCTAATTAACTGATTTTATATTCCCGACGTTTCGGTTGCTTTCCAGCAACCGTGGTCACGGGGGACTGAGTTGATTAACTCTGACATCGGGACGTCAATCACCTCAGTCCCCGGTGACCACGGTTGCTGGAAAGCAACCGAAACGTCGGGAATATAAAAGAAGTTAATTAAACGCGATAAAATCCGTAAAAGTAGTTTCATTCAATGTGTAGTGTTCGCGTAAATATAAGAAATCATTCGATACTCTAAAATAAATATCGATATTTCGATATTTTTTGGCCAAACCTAAGGTGAATAGCTTAACGCATTAAATGCAACCGTGTAGTGCCGTCTAAGTATATCCATTAACCCATATAGTCCCGTGGGTGTCGTAAGAAGCGAGTACAGAGACTAACTGAAATAGGAGGTGGGCAGTAGTCTTCCTGATAACAACACAAAATAAACCTAGCAAGCTAACAGCATAGCAAAGTGACGAAGCAATCAGCTTTGTAGCGGTTTCTAACGGTTGCCGTTGAGCAATCAGTTTCAAAATAGGAGGTTCAGATGCCTGGGTAATCAGTAATCGATTGCTGAAAACAGAATTTGAAAATTCGAAACCGTTCTCGAGATAATGGTGGGACAGACGGACAGACGGACGAACAGACGGACAGACGGACAGACGGACAGACATCGTGAAATCAATAAGTGACTTCGCAAGCTTCGCCACTTAATAATAAAAACCGCCTGCCAAGCGTTGCAACTATGACAAAATCCCCTCTATGAGGCCCTCTACGGGTAGGGTTACCAGATGAAAAAATTAAAAGTCCGGAGAAGAGGCCTGATTTCCCTTTAAAAATCGTGAGATTTTTTACAGTTTGAGAAGTAAACCTTACTTAAAAAGGTATCTTCACATATTACGTATGATAAAACTGTTTAAATACCTACTTGGATAACTAAGTTTTGATTTTAATTGTAGAATTATTACCAAAGGAAAATTATTTTTAATTTGTTTAACCTTTTATTAAAGAGATCTTTAAAATGTAAGCTGTATTTTTTTTTATAGGATAAGGGTGACAAACGAGCACACAGTCCACCTGATGGTAAGTGGTTGCTGCGGCCCATAGACATCTACATCTATCCTCTATTACTAATCAAAGTGTAGATGTGTTGTCACCCGTGAGAACTAAGATGGAATGCCTCATTTCCAGTAAAAAAGGCCTCCGGCCACCTGCACTCACCAAGCGAAACGCAGAGGTAAACCTCTAGTTCACGCTGGTTTTCTGTGAGGTCGTGATACCATCCCGGTTCGAGCCGGCCCATCCGTGCGACAGTAAAAGCTGCCGCGTGGCTCTACCACTGTTAAAAATTGTATTATTGTGTATTATATTGTAAGTTATAAAAATCCTGAGATTTCATGAGATTTGTGAAATCCAGCCGCAATCCTGAAAATAATCTAAAAATCCTGAAATCTCAGGACAAATCCTGAGATATGGTAACCCTATCTACGGGGGAGGCTTACGTTTACGACAGGACTTTTATAAGAATCAAGAATCATTTATTTGCATAAAACACGGTAAATAAGTTGTGACATCAAATAATTGATAAAATTCTAACAGTGGTAGAGCCACGCGGCAGCTTTTGCTGTCGCACGGATGGGCCGGCTCGAACCGGGGTGGTACCACGACCTTACAGAATACCAGCGTGAAGTAGAGGTTTACCTCTGCGTTTCGTTTGGTGAGTGCAGGTAGCCGGAGGCCCTTTTTACTGGAAATGAGGCATTCCATCTTAGTCCTCACGGGTGACAACGCATGTGCATTTTGATTTGTAATAGAGGATAGATGTAGATGTCTATGGGCGGCATCAACCACTTACCATCAGGTGGACTGTGTGCTCGTTTTTCACCCTTATCCTATAAAAAAAAAGATCAACGTGTTTTGTCCTGTTAGGACTTAGGTAGGAAATTAGTTATTATTTAAACAGTAGGTACAATAATTATTATTAAAGTAGTCATGTTTAAAATCATAGTAGATTATAAACATTACATTCATGGTCAAGTGAATTTAGTTGTAAAAACTCCTTAATATTATGTAAAGCCTGTCCACCAACCACATAAAAAGTTTGTTTTTAAATTTATTAAGAGGCAATGACTTTATGTCATTAGGTAGTTTAACAACACTTTTATTGCCATCGAGTAACAGCTCTTATGAGAGATTGCCTTCTTTTTAAACGTAAGAACTAGTTTATCCTTGTACCTTGTATTAAAACTAACAACATCACTATTTTTTATTAAAAAAACTGAGTATGTTTTTTGACCAAATGAGATGTTATAAGTTGTAAGCTGTAATGGATTGTATATGCACAGTCCACGACGCCGTAGAGCAATAGGATGCTAAGCCCACGGCACCGCGGAGAGGCATGGGGCCGCGTTCACGGCCGCTTCCGACCAGTTTCGAAGCAGCGATACTCATTGTTCTTCTTTTTTATAGATGAGGAAGCAAATGAGCATGTCACTCACCTGATTTTTTTATAGAATAAGGGTGACAAACATGCACACAGTCCGCCTAATGGTAAGCAGATGCTGTGGCCTATAGGCATCTTCATAATCTTCGAAAATTAATTAATCCTTAAAATGTAGAGTTGTCACCCGCGAGGACTAAAATGGTATGCCTCGTTGCCAGTAATAAGGGTCTCCGGTTCTCTACCCTCATCATACGAAACACAGCAGCATTAAACTGTTATTTTACGCTGGTATTTTGTGAGAGCGTGGTCTTACCCCGGTTGAGCCTACCGATTTGTGCTACAACCATAATATAGCTGCAGTGTGGCTTTAACACCACAGACTACTTAGTGGATACTACGTATCTTTAACACCTATATTAACGATTATCGCCCACAAACATAAACCCACCGACCACCGACTACCGCCCACAAAATAATAATAATCTCTACCAAGAGTACCTGTAGAGCAAACTAACTAAGAATCCAGAAATCTTCTTAGTTTATGCAAGGAATACATCGAAAGCTACCGGTACCGCCGCTCATGAACATAAAGATTTGTTTTTTTAAGGCAAAGGGATCTATACCTATACATCCTCGTCTGACGTGTTTTTCTTTTTTCACCAAATTCTTCACATATAATCTTGTTGATGTCGTAAGGCACGACAATTGGGTAGCAGCATCATCCTGATAATTACATGAAATAATAAAAATTTCAGTTGTCATCCAGCCTGCTAAACTATGTATTTCAGAGGTGACAACACACTCTAGCCTTCTTAGTTCGAAAGCGCGGTTGCTAGTTGTAAAATATAGTGGCAGACGTAAACGAATACGTAACTTGCAATTAAAAGCTAAACGCTAGTTTCAATTGTTTGCAAGACAGCTTATCCAGCGCCATCATCAGAAACAATTACAACTCGTTTGTTGGCTTGATGCACGGCTCCATTCAGATTGCGCGAGATAAATATCGTGCGAAGCTATCAGGGTCATGGAAATAGTGTCACTACGAGGGTTGCCAGTTCATTTGTAAAGTGAGGGTTGCGAACGAGCACACAGTCCACTTGATGAAATGTATGAACACACACACACACACACACACACACACACAGTTTCGATATAAGCAGGAAAAAACTCTACCCCACCTATACGAAGTTCAAAGTATTAAAAATCTCTTCTTCTGCAAAACCACCGGAGATCAGTCGTATCATAGTATCGTAGTGGTATTAATAACAATAGACACATTAGTAAGTGACACATGTTCTATGATGTAAATAAGACGTTAAAAATTTGAAGCTCTTCACTACATAACAAACCCGACTAGCCCCCCTTCCTCCAAACGGGTAAATGGATGCTTTAGTCCATAAACCACCTACAGCTGTTACTGACTAAGAATCAAAATGCATGTATGTTGTCATCCCTGAAGATTGAGATTGAATGCCACGTTACCAGAAAAAAAGAATATCCGGTTCTATGCCCTAGTAACAGGAGCATGTTCTATGATATAAAAATGCATAGTGACCTGAGCTAATCAGCAAATAACGGGTAAGTGAATGCTTTGGCCCAAGGACACCCACTGTAAGTCTGTATAAGTGAAGACTGAGATGGAAAACGTCATTACCAAGAAAAAGAGTTTCCGGTTCTCTACACACAGCACACCATACGAAACAAAACAACATTATGCTGCTATTTACTCTAGTATTCCGTGCGAACAATGTTCTTTTCTAGTCGAGCCGATGCATTATGCCGCAGCCATAATACAATAACACAAAAAAGGAAAAAAAATAAATTGATTCACAAAATGTTTGACTTTAAAAATGTATTAATGACCCGCCCAAACACATGACAAGGCCGCACACAGAGCACCTGTTTACATGTATAACGCGTGTGACAGCTATCGCTCTTATCGACCCGGCTATGGATATGGGTCTATGTTTATCAATGGATTATGGTGGCATGCAAAGATAATTTAAAAAAATCTATTTTTTTATTCGTGGTAGAGCCATTCTGCAGCTTTATTAGTAATATAGTTGTAGCACGAATGGGTCTGCTCGACCGGAAAAGGACCACGCTCTCACAGAATACCAGTGTAAAATAGCAGCTTAACGCTGCTGTGTTTCGTATGGTGAGTGTAGAGAACCGGAGACCCTTTTTACTGGAAATGAGGCATTCCATCTTAGTCCTCACGGGTGACAACGCATCTGCATTTTGATTTGTAATAGAGGATAGATGTAGATGTCTATGGGCCGCAGCAACCACCTACCATCAGGTGGACTATGTGCTCGTTTGTCACCCCAATCCTATAAAAAAATGTTCAATTTAAAGAAGTTATTAGGTTTAATTTAAAGAAGTTATCCCGTAATCTATCGAGTGCCGCAATATTTCATTTGAAGCTTATGAAACCGGAATTAGCAAACAAGCAAAACTGTTATAGCCATTAACTATCACGCATTCATACATATACGTCTAGCCTGTAATCCCCGAGGTGATAGGCAAAGTCCAAAGAGCAGCGAGCCAATGGAACCACGTAAAATGAAAAAAATATGGGAATAGATGGAAAATTATTAAAGAAGTGACAGGTGAACAGCACATCAAAGAAGTATACCTTCGCCTCCAGGTCCTTCAAAAGAGTTATTGCCAAGGCCAAGTCAGAGCACATGGGCAGAATTGGCGAGAAACTAGTTCGCCTTCCTTCGGGAACCCGTGCATTCTGGTCTCTCGCCAAGACTGTCCAAGGGAATTTCTGTAAGCCATCACTACCATCTCTGCACAGGGAGGACGACTCACTGGCCCATGACGCAAAAGACAAAGCTGACCTTTTAGGTTCCCTTTTTGCGTCCAACTCGACTCTTGATGACGGGGGGAAAACACCGCCAACCATCCCGCGGTGTGAGTGCTCCATGCCGAATGTGCTGTTCTCACAGCGCTCGGTTCGCAAAGCACTTCTCTCCCTGGACATCCAGAAGTCGAGTGGGCCTGACGGAATCCCCCAATTGTGCTGAGGACGTGTGCTCCGGAGTTGGCACCGGTCCTAACGCGTCTTTTCCGGTACTCCTACTCCCAAGGCGTAGTCCCGAATTCATGGAAGACAGCTTTTGTCCACCCGATCCCTATAAAAGGCGACCGCTCAGACCCGTCCAACTATAGGCCTATCGCGATCACCTCCTTGTTCTCCAAAATATTGGAATCCATTATCAACTGCCAGCTCATCCGGTACCTTGAGGATCACCAGCTGATTAGTGACCGCCAATACGGTTTTCGTCTGGGTCGATCAGCTGGTGATCTTCTGGTCTACCTGACCTATAGATGGGCGGAGGCAGTAGAGTCCAAGGGGGAGGCGTTGGCCGTTAGTCTGGACATTGCGAAGGCCTTCGATCAGGTTTGGCACAAAGCGCTTCTTTCGAAGCTCCCTTCCTATGGGCTTCCCGAGAAATTGTGCAATTGGATCACCAGCTTCCTTGCAGATCGGAGCATCAAGGTCGTTGTAGACGGTGCATGTTCTGACTACAAGCCTATTAACGCTGGTGTTCCACAAGGCTGTGTGCTATCACCAACGCTGTTTCTTCTGCATATCAATGATATGTTGCTACCTGGTAACATTCATTGCTATGCGGATGACAGCACTGGTGATGCTCTATACACCGGCCGTGCCAATATTTCTCGGGAAAACGTCTCCGAGTACCGGAACAAACTTGTGTCTGAAGTCGAGTCTTTGCTGGACAAAGTCTCGAACTGGGGGCGACTAAATCTAGTCCAGTTTAATCCTCAGAAGACACAAGTTTGCGCGTTTACCGCTAAAAAGAACCCCTTTGTCGTATCTCCTCAGTTTCAAGGCACTCCCCTGGTTGGCTCAGCCAGTATCGGAATCCTCGGCGTCGACATATCGAGTGACGTGCAGTTTCGTGGTCACTTGGAAGAGAAGGCCAAATTGGCCTCTAAAAAGCTTGGCGTGCTCAGCAGAGCGGGACAGTATTTCATGCCGGCACACCGCCTGCAACTTTACAAGGCGCAGGTTCGGCCTCACATGGAATACTGTTCCCATCTCTGGGCAGGGGCTCCCCAGTGCCAGCTCCTTCCACTTGACCGCATCCAGCGCAGAGCGGCTCGAATCGTCGACGACCGAGTCCTTTCCGATCGGCTCGACTCATTGGCGCTGCGAAGAGATGTTGCATCTCTTTGCATTTTCTTTCGCATCTACCATGGGGAGTGCTCTGAGGAATTGTTCGGATTAATCCCAGCCGCCAAATTTCACGAACGCACATCGCGGCAGAACTCCCGATACCATCCATACCACCTGGATGATTGGCGGTCCACCACTGTGCGATTTAGAAGATGTTTTCTTCCTCGCACGACTTCCTTGTGGAATCGATTACCATCAGCGATTTTTCCGGACCGATACAACTTAGGGACCTTCAAGAAAAGAGCGTACTCCTTTTTAAAAGGCCGGCAACGCATCTGCAATTCCCTCCCTGGTGTTGCAGTTGTTCATGGGCGGTGGTAGTCACTTACCATCAGGTGAGCCGCATGCTCGTTTGCCCCCTCTCCTATAAAAAAAAAAACATCACCTATACAATTACAGACCCAATATCCCATTCGTCGCTTTTTAAGAGAAGCTAGGCAAAGTAACACTATTGACATATCTATTTATTTATTACACAAAGTAGTGCATAAGGTGGACTTAATGCCATAGGGCATTCCCTCAGAGCCAACCATTAGGCTAAACAGAGATTTCATATGTATAATAAAGAATTTAATTAATTAATTGAGTATTTCATATGTATAATAAAGACAAAACATGATTGGCAGTCCACCACTGTGCGATTTAGAAGAAGTTTTCTTCCTCGCACAACTTCCTTGTACAATCGATTACCACCTGCGATTTTTCCGGACCGATACGACTTGGGACCTTCAAGAAAAGAGACTACTCCTTTTTAAAAGGCCGGCAACGCATCTGCAATTCCCAGTTGTTAATGGGCGACGGTAGTCACTTACCATCAGGTGAGCCGCATGCTCGTTTGCCCTCTCTCTTATAAAAAAAGAAGAAAGGTGGTGCGGCAATATTAAAAATAGAAAAGAATGATGAAAATTTGAAATTATTTATGTATATTAATAATTATCATTGTCATTATCATTTTTATTTTGTTTTTATTCTATATTGCTACCTATCACTTCTATATTGCTACACATCACTGATATAACCATGACAAGTTAAGCAACATAGAACTGTATAAATTATATACCAGCCCTAGACCGGATGGTTTGAGCGGGAAAATCGAGGAGATGTTTCGATAGTCGGAAACAAATCGCCGTCTTACATGGGTTACGACAGCGCGCCATTGTTAGGGGGGCGGAGATGAGTGGCACACTTTCTATCTCGTATTATCTATGGGAAATATCTTCTTACCGAATGTAGGTCAATCTTTCGGTAGAAAGTGCTTCGATTGATTTAAAAACATTGATTATTTGTCACATACTATTGTGTGAGGGGACGGGCGAAGATGAGTAGAGCACATTCTTTTCCGTCTTCTTTAAGGGATGTATCCGCCTACCAAATACAGGTCAATATTTCGATGGAAATCTACCAATGGATAGATAAAAATAAATGTTTCATGCAATTACCATCTGTAGGGAGGTTAAAGATAGGGTGACATTATATCCCCAAAACTGTTCACTCCTATTTAATTTGCTTTGGGCATTTCAAGTTTTATAGTCGTTTATCCTTCGTATGTGTGTGAGTGTATATAACCGGAAATCCTTTTTACTGGTAACGAGGCATTCCATTTTAGTCCTCAGGGGTGACAATGCATCTGCATTTTGATTATTAATCTAATTATGATAGATGTAAGAGTCTATAGGCTGTAGGACAACTGTATGCACGTTAATTTAAAAAAAGCGGCCAAGTGCGAGTCGGACTAGCCCATGAAGGGTTCCGTAGCAGCATGTAACATAATATAAAAGTTCTTGTAGTTCGTTGTAACTTTGATCGATGTTTTAATAATAGTGTTTTTTTATTTTTATATTTGAATTGATTGAATGAAAGGTAAATTGCAGTTTACGAATTATGACGTATTAAAAAAAACTACTTACTAGATCTCGTTGAAATCAATTTTGTTTTTTTATTTTTGGTAAAGTACATCGTATATTTTTTTAGTTTTATCATTCTATTATTTTAGAAGTTACAGGGACACACACACACACACACACACATTTTACCATTTTGGAAATGTCTCTCGCGCAAACTATTCAGTTTAGAAAAAAATGATATTAGAAACCTCAATATAATTTTTGAAGACCTATCCATAGATATACCACACGTATAGTTTTGATGAAAAAAAATTTTGAGTTTCAGTTCTAAGTATGGGGAACCCCCAAAATTTATTGTTTGTTTATTTTTGTGTGAAAATCTTAATGCGGTTCGCAGAATACATCTACATACCAAGTTTCAACAGCATAGTTCTTATACTTTCGGAAAAAAGTGGCTGTGACATACGGACGGACAGACAGACCGACACGACGAATCCATAAGGGTTTCGTTTTTTTGCCATTTGGCTACGGAACCCTAAAAACAGAATCATCCTCAAAATATTAAAAGTTAAATTAAAATATATAAAAATTTAATAAAACTATGTTTAAGTACAATTAAACGCGTTAGAATCATGATAAAAAATATGGTTAGTCAATATATTACTTGACAAAATTACTTGATAAAACATGTCAAAAAACTGAATGTACAATACACGAACTACTAACCACGAATCTATCTCTAACTATATATTTAATAATAGTTCCAAACAGGATGTTATTAGCATATTAAGAACGGTACACCTGCACACCAATGCAAGCCATATCTTAATGCCCCATTCAGTAAATGGACTTAGGCATGATCATCCATTACACGGCGGAAATGTAACGCAGCTCAGAGGTGAGCCGAGCTAAGCTGCCCCGGGCGACTCCCACGCTGCATAGTGAAAAATGTAACCCATAAGTAATCACTTAATCACCTTTGAAACTTGAAGCACTAAAATGTCGCTGTTAAAGGTTCACCGTTCAACGTTTCATGTTATATTTAAATAGTTATAATTATTTTTTTTTATAGGATAGGGTGACAAACGAGCACACAGTCCACCTGATGGTAAGTAGTTGCTGTGGCCCATAGACATCTACATCTATCCTCTATTACAAATCAAAATGCAGATGCGTTGTCACCCGTGAGGACTAAGATGGAATGCCTCATTTCCAGTAAAAAGGGCCTCCGGCCACCTGCACTCACCAAGCGAAACGCAGAGGTAAACCTCTACTTCACGCTGGTATTCTGTGAGGTCGTGGTACCACCCCGGTTCGAGCCGGCCCATCCGTGCGACAGCAAAAGCTGCCGCCTGGCTCTACCACTGTTTAAAATTTTACTACATACTACATTTATCATCAATAAAGAATCAAAATGTAGATGCGCCGTGAGGACTATGATGGAATGCTTCTTTCCAATAAAATGGGTCTCTAGTTCTCTACACTCACCATACTCTCCATTAGCATCTCCATTAGCAAGTTTAAATGTTTTGTTAAGTTGAAACTGTATAAAAAGGGTTATTATAGTATAAATGAATACATGGTATACAATAACCCCTGGGAATGAGGTGATCGCTTCCAAGCTGTTTCTAAAATAAATTTTGTACTTATATAGTTAGTACAACCATTATTGTAAAATTTGCTTTAAAAAAAAAAGTCCCGCTGGGTTTCTTGCTGGTTCTTCCCAGGACAGAGGTT
This sequence comes from Parnassius glacialis, assembly GCA_033319125.1. Lineage (NCBI taxonomy): Eukaryota > Metazoa > Arthropoda > Insecta > Lepidoptera > Papilionidae > Parnassius > Parnassius glacialis. Next base: position 2,438,669 of record JAVANC010000016.1, read on the forward strand.
TTTTTTTCGAACCAGTGGTAAAGTGAAAAATGACTTTCAATAAGAATTACACATGTGATCTATATTGAATAAAAAATTATTCTATTCTATTCTATTCTATTCTACGAAACACAGCAGTGTCAAGCTGCCATTTTACGCTGGTATTCTGTGAGTGTATCCTTCCCCGGCCGAGCCAATCCATTCGTGCTACAACTATACTACTAATATAGCTGCGGCATGGCTCTACCACGTATAATTCTACAACATTGTGAGGCATTTTACCGGTTAAAATTGACGGAAAATATCTACGTCGTATCAAAGATATTACGATTACGTAACAAGAGTTTTTCTTTCTTTAATTATATTGCTCTATGATCTTCCGGGAGCAACTACTTATTTGAATCTCTTTTTACGCGTGCATAATCTTGTAACATTCAGCCGTGATTAAACGTACATATTATATAAAGAACGCTCTCTTCTCAACAATGTGGAACATTTCTTGATGAATTTTAAAGTTAGTTTTCAGTTTAACAAGCTAAGTACATAATATAAGTCGTAAAAACTCAACTCAAAAACGCAACAACCAATGAAATTAGTTTTTAATAAATTATCAGATATTATTATAAAATCATTGTTCACTGCAATTTTAAACATTGATCCAAATGCTCGGAAAACATAGTGAATTATGCATTTTCACTCACTGGCTTTAAATTTCAACTTAAGATATCACACTCATGGTCAGTTTTTGGATGTACGTCAGTTTAACTGATCGGTTTAACTGACCATGTGTGTAGGCCAAAAGACATGTGAATTAACCTTTGGTTGCGTATGAAGTCCGCTGCCAACACGCATTGTAGCAATGCGACGACTGATCAAAATTTATATAATATTCCGTTAATTTACTTTCTTTTACTAAACTCTATTTGAACTTATTTTAACCGAAGCAAAAAGAGGGGTGTTATAAGTTTAATCGCTATGTGTCTGCCTGTTGACACCGTATCTCTTCAACGGGTGAACCGATTTGGGTGCGCTTTTTTATGCAAAAGCAGGTTTATAGCGGTGCTTCTTGTTGTTCTTGTATTCATTTCATCAGTCATTATCAAAATCGTTTTAAACGTTTCAAGGTCAACAGCTGTTTTTTTCGAGGAGTTTTAAAATTTTGAATTTGAGTTATTAAGTGGCGAAGCTTGCGAAGACACTTATTGATTTCCCGATGTCTGTCCGTCTGTCCGTCTGTACCACGATTATCTCGAGAATGGTTTCGAATTTTCAAATTCTGTTTTCAGCAATCGATTACTGATCACCCAGGCATCTGAACCTCCTATTTTGAAACTGATTGCTCAACGGCAACCGTTAGAAACCGCTACAAAGCTGATTGCTTAGCCACTCTGCTATGCTGTTAGCTTGCTAGGTTTATTCTATACAGGTTGGCCAAAAAGTCGTGGATCAAACGCAACTAGGGGTTAGATGAGGTTATCAGCTGCAAAAATTGTTCTACGGGGGGTCCTTAAGGTCAACCCCTGCAGAGTTATAATTTATTTTGTGTTTTATGAGAAAATTGACTTTTTTTACTAATTCTTACTAAAATTCGAAAAAATGTACAACTGTATCTTTTTTATAATTTTCAATAGATTGGTACAGATGAGTCCTTGCGTTAGACATACTATTTATGGTTGTTTATCGGGTGTGTTAAAGAAAATATTAAGTTTTATGAATTCTTTTTTCTCAAATCATAACTTTTGTATTTACTTCGGAACCCACTGTGTAAAAAAATACTCTACCGAAAAGTGACCCTGTATTACAAGTTTTGGCGCATTTAATAGGGATTCTGAAAAGGTATTACACATGGCCATGCGTGGCTCTAATATCGGCTTAGGACGAAAAAACAAAACAACGGTTGTGAAAGAATTGTTTTAATAAAACAAAATATTTTACAATAAATGCTCAAAACTCCTAGCTCTGACCATAATACATAATCTGCACCGACTAATAACATTCCTACGTAACCTACGGAATGCACCTCTGTTGTTAATAACTTGCACCCTAGCAAATTCGAACTTTTGTCGTAATTCTTGTTCGCTATTGTTCCCTCCTTGATAATTTACTTCGAACCCCACTGTGGAAAAAGAGGACTCTACCGAAAAGTGAGCCTGTATTACAAATTTTGTCGCATTTAATTGGGATTCTGAAAAGTTATTACACATGGCTATGTATGGCTTTGATATCTTTCGAGGACGATAATTCGTAGCAAGGCTAAAATAAGTCCAACCGTAAGTCTCGGTTAGGCCTATTAAAAATAAACATGAACTACAATTAATAACAAAAGCTCTCTCTTTCACACTAACCATTTCATCCTTTGTCAATAAAAGCCAGTTCGCCCGTCAGTTCAGGTAGCAATATCTTTTCTAGGAAACAAAAGGCCGGGCCGGCCGGGGTGGTGGCCGGGGGATGCGCGTGAGCATCTTTCTTTAGAATGTTTAGTGTTCTTTAGTGACTCGCTTCCTGCCTGTGACTACGCACGTGTTCTTTTTCTCGGTTTTACGACGACTTGTGATCAGTTTCTTTCCTTTGACCTACGCTTTGTTTTTTGGACTTGTGATAGATTGCCTACCTATATCCAGTGCTGTGTGAATCGGACTAGATTCGGAATCTGACAGATTGGCTACAAAAGTGGACAGATGGCTGCTGCAAGGAGAGAATACACCCAACGGGAGTATGCAGAAATGCATTATCTGTATGGCTTTTGCGACGGCAATGCTCGGGCTGCTGCCAGGGAATATCGTCAACGCTACCCTAGCCGTGATCGTTTTCCAGACTAGAGGGTCTTTATGCGCGTACATAATTCGTACACGGAGGGAGTCTTACCCGGTCAGCACGCTCCGAGAGCAGGCAGACCAGCGGTGCGATTTGAAAATGAAAATGAAGTGCTGAGAGAATTAAGATTGGATCCTGGTATAAGTCAACGCCAAATATCCCGTAATCTCGGGATTCCAAGGTCGACGGTGCAACAAATCATTAAAAGAAAGAAATATCACGCCTACCACGTGCAAAGGGTGCAAGCTTTGGCGCCCGGTGACTATGAACCTAGAGTGAGGTTTTGCAGAGAGATGCTAAGATATCACAGAGAGGATCCGCAGTTCTTCAACAAGGTATTATGGACGGATGAATCAAATTTTAGAAGAATGGGAGTATTTAATATCCACAACCTACATTTTTACTCCAGAGTGAACCCCCATATCATAAGAAATGACCGATTCCAGCATCTGTTTGGTATAAACATGTGGGCTGGTATAATTGGCCAGCAGTTGGTGCTGCATGAAATGCCAGCAAGGCTGAATGGTGCTCTGTATTTAAATTTTTTACAAAATAATTTAAACCGAATTCTTAACGAAGCTGAGGTTCCAGAAGCAAGAATAGCAGAAATGTGGCTGCAACACGACGGCGCCCCGCCTCACTACGCTCGAGCAGTTCGAGATCATTTGAACGAGCGCTTCCCCAACCGGTGGATTGGTCGAGGCGGACCTATTGCGTGGCCACCCCGGTCGCCCGATTTAAATCCATTAGATTTTTTTCTTTGGGGCTATTTTAAAGAAATAGTTTATCAAGGAGAGAACAATAGCGAACAATAGTTACGACAAAAGTTCGAATTTGCTAGGGTGCAAGTTATTAACAACAGAGGTGCATTCCGTAGGTTACGTAGGAATTTTATTAGACGGTGCAGATTATGTATTATGGTCAGAGGTAAGAATTTTGAGCATTTATTGTAAAATGTTTTCTTTTATTAAAACAATTATTTCACAATCGTTGTTTTGTTTTTTCGTCCTAGAAAGATATTAGAGCCACGCATGGCCATGTGTAATACCTTTTCAGAATCCCTATTAAATGCGCCAAAACTTGTAATACAGGGTCACTTTTCGGTAGAGTATTTTTTTTACACAGTGGGTTCCGAAGTAAATACAAAAGTTATGATTTGAGAAAAAAGAATTCATAAAACTTAATATTTTCTTTAAGACACCCGATAAACAACCATAAATAGTATGTCTAACGCAAGGACTCATCTGTACCAATCTATTTAAAATTATAAAAAAGATACAGGTGTACATTTTTTCGAATTTTAGTAAGAATTAGTAAAAAAAGTCAATTTTCTCATAAAAACACAAAATAAATTATAACTCTGCAGGGGTTGACCTTAAGGACCCCCCGTAGAACAATTTTTTGCAGCTGATAACCTCATCTAACCCCTAGTTGCGTTTGATCCACGACTTTTTGGCCACCCTGTATAGTATTCGTGTTAAAGTTAATATTAGAAAATGACTTTTACCGCAAGCGATCCCATATGGTCCCACATGGACGCTTTGCGAAAGAATTGGCGATCGCCATACCAGACGAGATGCTGCTTTCCTGATACCAGGGGCCACAATAACTTTCTTGCATTTCCTAATAGTCATATTTTTATATATTATATATACATTTTTGTATTTTAATTTTACGTTAAACTGACTAGACCCTTTCAATAACATCGCATGTTTTGCATTCATTCGGTTACAGTGCTTCATAGGGATACAATCCATAGTTGCCAAGTGGCAGGCGGGTTGGCAGCCGCAATTTGATTAGATAATATCTTTAATATAATTCTTCTATCCGTGTGTATGTGACTGAACTCCTGAACAGCTAGACCGATTTTGAAGAAATTTTGTGCGTGTGATTAAGTTGATTCGAGAATGGCTTAGATTCACAATTGGACCCGGTAGGTGGCGCTGTTGCCGAGATCTAGAAATCACCTGTGCAAATCCGGGACGGATGGCTAGTATATAGTTAAATAGCATTTAAAGCAAGCACTATACGTGGTAGAGCCATGCTGCAGCTATATTAATAATATAGTTGTAGCACGAATCGACCGGAGAAAGACCACGCTCTCACAGAACATCAGCGTAAAACAGCAACTTAATACTGATGTGTTTCGTGTGGTGAGTGTAGAGAACAGGAGACCCTTTTTACTAAAAAAGAAGCATTCCATCTTAGTCTTCAGGGACGACAACGCACCTGCATTTTGATTCTTAATTGAGGATCTCTTCGTAAAATGTGCGGCGTTACCATGGCCGACCGAAAGCGAAACGAAGAGATTCGCAATATGGCAGGTTTGAAAGATGACCTTATCACAAAAATTGATAAGGGCGTGCTTCGATGGTTTGGGCACGTTGAGCGAATGAGTGAAGACCGAATGGTGAAGAAAATATATAGCGCGAAAGTTAATATTAAAAGGTGTCGAGTTAGACCGAGACTAACTTTCGAAGACAATGTGAGCAAATTGCACGAAGAGGGGAGGGTCAAGAGTACTCGGATACCTAGACGTGCATGTATGAAGAAGTTAATGAATCTGAAAGAAGCGAAAGAGGTATATAAGGATCGTGACACTTGGCGATCTGTTCTCTCTGGCTACCCCGTCAGGGATTGTGCGTGAAGATAAGTAAGTAATTGAGGATAAATGTAGATGTCTATGGGTCGCAGCAACCACTTACCATCGGGTGGACTGTGTGCTCGTTTGTCACCCTATCCTATAAAAAAAAAAGAAAAAAAGCAAGGCGTCATTTTAAGCCGCTAACTAGGCAGTACAGTTACGTTGAACACTGGGCGGGAAAAACGAATGTTTTTTTGACAAATTATTCGCAGATTATTCACTGAGGCTTACCGTACGCGGTTAATGATGGGTTGGCACGCGAGTGTTTCTCAGGAGCGATGAAAAAAATGTGCCGATTTTCTAAAGACAACGACCGCCAGGTTCATCGTACAAACTTAATTAGTGGTGGGTCAACAGTCGAAAGAAAAACATAATGAAACTTAATCTAATATATAAAAATTATTTTTTGTTTGTTCTTTTTTTATATCATAGGGTGACAAACGAGCACACAGTCTACCTGATGGTAAGTGGTTGCTGTGACCGATAGACATCTACATTTATCCTCAATAAAAAAGCAAAATGCAGATGCGTCGTCATCCGTGAGTACTAAGATTATAAGAACTTTTCCAGTAAAAAGGGTCTCCGATTCTCTACACTCATCATACGAAACACAGCAGTGTCAAGCTGCTATTTTCTGCCGACTTCCAAAAAGGAGACGGTACTCAATTCGAGTGTATGTTTTTTTTTTATGTGTGTTACCTCATAACTTTGTACTGGGCGAACCGATTTCGATGATTCTTTTTTTATATGAAAGCTGATAGTTCTCGTGTGGTCCCATATGAATTTGATCAAGGTCAGACCAATGGTTATTGAGTTATTCTTAAATAACCTATATTGAAAGCGCTTATATTGAAGTCGGCTGTACAAAATTTTTAATTTTTAATTATACGCTGGTATTTTGTGAGAGCGTGGGCTTTCCTCGGTCAAGCTATTCGTGCTACAACTATACTACTAATATAGCTGCAGCATGTCTCTACCACGTATAAATATTATTTTATGCGCTGCCTTACCGCTCATCAGATAGCGCTAAAACTTTGTCATCTTATTGCTTGCACTTAGGAAGGTTATAGGCATAGTACAATTAACTTACAGTAGGTGGCGCGCGTATCGTACGTAATTTATAAGTTATCATTCATGTATCATTCAACTTCAATGAATGCATTGTCATTCCTAATGAAATAGTTATAACTGTTCCAAATTTGAAACAATATTTCCACAATTATTTCTTCCGTAGCAGCAACGCGCGGGTTACCAGCCAGTAATTAATTTAAACATGCGAAGTAAAAAAAAAAACAGTTTGTCTGTAGACGTCCCTCTGCTGTGTAAATGCTTCCTCCTTTTCATTTCATCGATAAGGCAATGGCCGTGGTAAGTCGTACCATGGTAGCTCAGCGAGCAACCCGGGTTCGATCTTACCGGCAATGAAATTGTTAGTTGCATTTTTAAGTGCTGATTTGTGCTCGGTGGTAAAGTAAAACATCGCAAGAAAACCTGCATGTTTGAAAAATCCCAACTCAAATCTCCTTTGTTTTGGGTTGATCATCTTATTCTTTTTGTTTTAAAGACAATATAGTTCGACGGATGGTTTCAAATAGTGTTGTGCATATTTTAAAATAGTGCTGTTCCAATTTTACAGGAGTTTGGATACATTGTATGTAGTAGAGCCACGCTGCAGCTATATTATGGTTGTAGCACAATTGCGTCGGCTCGACAGGGGTTCTCGCACAATACAAGCGAAAAAAGCAACTTATTTATACTACTGTGTTTCGAGTAGTTAGTCTAGAGAACCGGAGACCCTTTTTAATGGAAAGGAGACATTTTATCTTAGACCTTCGGGGTGACTACGCATCTGCATTTTGATTCTTATAAATGTAAAGCTACAGCATCCACTTACCATCAGGTGGACTGTGTGCTCGTTTGTCACCTTTATTCTGTAAAAACAAAAAGTTGTAGCGCGAATGGGTCGGCTCGACCGGGGAAGCCCCAAGCTCTCACAGAATACAAGCGTGAAAGTTTCGTATGGTGAGTGTAGAGAATCGGAGACCATTTTCACTGGAAAAAATTCATTCCATATTAGTTCTCACGGGTTTGTCAGCTGCATTTTCCACAGCATTCACTAACCATAAGTTGGACTGTGTGCTCGTTCGTCACCCTTATTTTATAAAAAAGAAACTAGAACAGGACATGGCCAGTAGCATCTTCCTGATAACATTTCAAAATTATGAAATAGTATTTAAATAAAACTAATTTTACGGATTTTATCGCGTATATTAAAATCTAATAATATAATAATAAAATCCGTAAAATTAGTTTTCTGCCGACTTCCAAAAAGGAGACGGTACTCAATTCGAGTGTATGTTTTTTTTTTATGTGTGTTACCTCATAACTTTGTACTGGGCGAACCCATTTCGATGATTCTTTTTTATATGAAAGCTGATAGTTCTCGTGTGGTCCCATATGAATTTGATCAAGGTCAGACCAATGGTTATTGAGTATTTCTTAAATAACCTATATATGGCTGAATTGTGTATGAATGATTTAGACTTGGAGACTGTGTGGTATAATGTCAAGAAAGGTTTAGTGGATGCAGCTACCGAAGTATGTGGTGTAAGTAAGAGAACGAATGCAAGGAAGAATAACACGTTATGGTGGGATAATGAGGTACGGATGGAAGTTGAAGCAAAGAAGAAAGCATGGCTAGATTTACTAGCAACCAAGACTAGTAATTCTAGCAGTATGAATGATGATATTGAAAGGAAAAAGGCAATCTTTAGACACCTAAATAAGAGAGTAAAAGAAGTAGTTGAAAGGAAAAAGCAAGAAAGAACGGATAAGAATGATAGAAGAATATCGGATAATTTCCAGGCAAACATTAAAATGTTCTGGAAATTCGTAAGATCTACCAGGGGACATTCAAAACAGCCTAGAATGAATGCTATACGAGACCAGAATGGCTGTATTCTGAATGACGAAGTTTTAAGTTTAAAGAGATGGAAGGAATACTTTGAAAGCGTGTTTATGAGTGATGAGACGTTTGAATTAAATGAAATAGAAATTCCGGAAGAAGAGGAAATAGATAGAGATATAAGTATAGATGAAATAATGAAAGCAATGAAAAGTATGAAAGCAGGTAAGGCAGCCGGTTATGATAGAGTATCTCTCGAAATGCTAAGGGCTGGAGAAGGAGTGGTGGCAGACCTGCTGTACACCTTGTTTAATTTATGTTGGGAACTTAAGCGGGTACCGGGAGACTGGTGCAAAGCCGTGATAGTCCCAATATATAAAGGAAAAGGATCACAGCAGGACTGTAAAAACTACCGTGGTATCAGCCTTCTTAGCATTGTGGGAAAACTGTATGCTAAGGTACTAATTGAAAGAGTTATGAAAGAAACTGATGGAAAAATTTGGGATGTGCAAGCGGGATTTAGAAAGGGCATGGGATGTACGGATCAGGTCTTTTCCATGCGCATGATCGCGGAAAAGTTTTTGGCCAAAAACCAAAGAGTTTTTTGTGCGTTCATTGACTTGGAGAAAGCTTATGACAGAGTGGACAGGGATGTGTTATGGCAAACACTGAACTTATTTGGGTTGAGCGCTGGCTTGATACGGGCATTGAAGTCTCTATATAGGGACTCTAGTGCTTGTGTCAGGATCAACGGGGCCTACTCGGACTGGTTTGCCATCCATAAAGTTGTCAGACAGGGCTGTGTGGCTTCCCCGTGGCTGTTCAACCTATTTATGGACAGTTGTTTGGAAAATTTGAAAGTAGAAGAATGCGGGTTAAGAATGGGTGAGTTAACCGTCAAATGCCTTTTGTACGCCGATGATCAAGTCATACTTGCGTCGTCGGCAGCCGAGTTGCAAATGATGGTTACATTAATGAACAGGACATTAAAAGAAAAGGGAATGAGAGTGAACGCAAGTAAGACGAAAGTTATGGTTTTTGAAAGAGAAGAAAGTAAAACGATATGTGAAATAAGAATAGAAGGGGAGTTGGTAGAGCAAGTAGATGAGTTTGTGTATTTGGGATGTGTGTTTAGCAGGGATGGTAGATATGATAAGGATATAGAACGACGAGTGAATGCAGGAAATAGATTGAATTGGGCTCTACACTCTATTGTGAAAAGTCAGAATGTGTCCAAAAAGGCACGTATGGCAATTCACAATGCTGTGTTGGTGCCTACTTTAATGTATGGTAGTGAAAGTTGGGTGTGGCAGAAGAAGCACGAGAGTAGAATAAATGCTGTAGAAATGCGATCATTACGTAGTATGCTAGGGCTGAATCTGAATGACAGGGTGAGAAATAGTGTGATAAGAGAAATGTGTGGTTTGCAAGATGATGTTGTGACTAAGATTAAGAAAGGAATGCTTCGGTGGTTTGATCATGTAGAAAGAATGAATGAGGAAAGAGTGACAAAGCAAATTTATGTTGCAGAGGTGAATGGCAGAGTCGGGAAGGGTCGCCCTAGGCGAAAGTTTATCGACCAAATTGGCGATATATTGAAAATGGGCCAAATTAAGAGTACCTTTAACCGACGAGCGTGTATGCGTAGGTATATGGATGTGGAGGAAGCGAGAGAGGTGTGTCAGGATCGTGCCAAATGGAAGTCCATAGTCTCTGCCTACCCCTCTGGGTGACAGGCGTGAGTGTTTATGTATGTACCTATATTGAAGTCGCTTATATTGAAGTCGGCTGTACAAAATTTTTAATTTTAAATTATATTTAAATGTGTAGTGTTCGCGTAAATATAAGAAATCATTATGTGAAATAGTAGTTACCAACCCACCTGCGAGGCATGGTATCAATGGCAAAATCACCCTAAGAGGAAATCTTTGGGCGAGGCTTATGTTTAGCAGTGGACTTTGGGCTGTAATCGAGAATGGATGGTAGTAGTTCAGTATAGTAGTTGAATATTTGATGAGTTGACGGCTCCGTGACGCAGTGGCATAACATTAAGTTCCGGTGCTGTGGACCGCGGGTTTAAAAAACAACCGTCTGTATTTTTATGTAATAAAATATTTTTAAAAATCGCGCACGGAACAAGTATTTGTATGGCCTACAGATAATTGTTCCGGGGCTAAATGTTTGTCTTTGTGCAACTTATGTTTGTAAAGTTGGGAAACGTTTTTTTTAACAAAAATAAATGGCGGCTTCAAAGTCATTACCTCTATTCTATTCTTTAGCCATTAGGCTGCTGTCGTTTTTATTTACAAAATGCATCATTTATAAAGTGCGTCACATTCACTTTGACTTAAAGTGATAGAGACAGCACGAGACTTAACGGCAACTTAAAATTGAGCAGCGTGTGAGTATTAGGGCATTAAAGAACTATTAAGCCATGAGATACAGCATGCATTTCCAAATTACCAAATACAGGTGATAACAGATTGTTAAATGTCTATTTATTCAATATCTATACTAATATAATAAAGCGGAAGAGTTTTTTTGTTTGTTTAAACGCGCTAATCTCTGGAACTACCAGTCCGATTTGAAAAATTCTTTTATTTATTCCATATTTTTCTTTTGTATATTATAGCCAGATTCATGTGGAATAGTATAGACTATCTAGCATTAAGCTATATTACTCAGCTGGCCTTAAATATGGATATTTGTTAAGCAAGTCAGATGAAAAAGCACTCCCGAAATGATTTATCTGGATTTAGCTGGTGTTATCGTTAGGGATACGTAAATACAATGTTCTAGAAAAATATAGATCTTTACTCCCTCTAAAAAAAGTCCGCGATACCATATGTCTATTTCTTATACATAAGCCATAATTTGGTATTTTGTGACAAAAAAATATTGAAAATTTAAGAGTGATTTATGAGCGTTATTATTAGGCATGGCCTATTTATCATTACGAACTTTTTTGAAGTAACGAAAGTTACTTCATCATCAAGACAATTTTATGAAGATAAACTTTGTTCTTTATACCATGTTATTTGGACGCATAGTTTAAGAGATAATGTAAAATTAAAATAAATCAATACTTGGCTGGGCGCGCGAACGACGCTTAAACCCTAGCCATGCAAATGCTTGAACTAGGTCATGTTGCGCACCTTGGACACATGATGACGCGGGTGAAACCGCGGGGCACAGCTAGTAATTTATATAATTCATAATGTAATGTAAGTCACAATGTCAATGACTTAATTTAAATAAAAAGTATTATGATATCATTAAAATGATATAAAATTAGTCAGACATATAGCAATTACATAATTTTGAAATTTCTTAACTTTTAATTTTTTAACCGACTTCAAAAACAGTAGGAAGTTCTCAATTCGACTGTATTTTTTAATTTGTTACCTCAGAACTTTTTTCTAGGTAAACCGATATTGATGATTCTTTTTTTATTTGAAAGCTGATGCTTCTCATGTGATTCCACAAAAAGTTGATCAAGATCTGCCCTGTAGTTTTTGAGTTATCTTTAATAATGCGTATTTAATTGACTTGCGAGTACATTGATGATGTTCTCATTTTATTTATATTGAAGTCGTTTGTACAAAATTTTTAATTTTACCATTTGTCACTATGTTTTTATAAATTATATGTTTTTATAAAGTATATATAAATCTATGACAAACAAACAGAAGAATTATTTTTTATAGAATGAGGTGACGAATGAGCACACAGTCCACCTGATGATAAGTGGATGCTGTGACCCAAAGACGTCTACATCTATCCTCGATTAAGAATCAAAGTGCATATGCGTTGTCACCCCTGAGGACTAAGACGGAATGCTTCTTTCCGGAATGGCTCGACCAGGGAAGGACCACGCTCTCACAGAATACTAGCGTAAAATGGCAGCTTGACACTGCTGTGTTTCGTATGGTGAGACCCATTTTACTGGAAAAGGGGCATCCCGTCTTAGTCCTCACGGGTGACGAAGCATCTGCATTTTGATCCTTTATTGAAGATAAATGTAGATGTCTATGGGTCACAACAACCACTTACCATCAGGTGGACTGTGTGCTCCATTTCTCACTCTATCCAATAAAAAAAATTACAGCGAGCGTTTATTCGCTGAGTCTCCACTGAGCTACCACAATTTATAATGCCATTTATAATGTCATAATTTCTAGTGGTCAACACGCAGTTGCTGATCATGAGGTCCCGGGTTCGAATCCCGGGTCGGGCCAAAATCAGTTATTGAGTTTTTCTGTCGAGAAATTCTCAGTAGCTGCCCGAATTCAGGAAGTTGGCGGTGTCTCACCCCCGCGCCTCGGAAAGCACGTAAAGCCGTCGGTCCTGCGCCTGATCTCTCTCCGGTCACGCCGAATAACCAGCCCATCGGACTATGAGAGTGAGGGAATAGAGAGTGCTCCTGTGGTTGTGCACATACTCGTGAACTATATAATCCTGTCTTTCGCAGATGGTTAGTCTTCGTTAAGACAGCCCGCCGTGACCAAAATCCGGTCGGGAGGACATTATTATTAATGTATAGGCGGGCTTAAAACCTGAGGCATATTTCTCATTTGTTTGAAATAATGACAAAATGTTCATTAACATTCTTCTTTAATCTACTAATGAGTAAGCTTTCTCAGTCGTTAAAAAATGGTTTAGATAAACTTGAAAAGACAAAAAACACTATCTAAATAAACTTGGAAAGACAAAAAACACTATCTAAATTAACTTGGAAAGACAAGAAACACTATCTAAATTAACTTGGAAAGACAAAAAACACTATCTAAATTAACTTGGAATGGACAAAAAACACTATCTAAATTAACTTGGAATGGACAAAAAACACTATCTAAATAAACTTAGAAAGACAAAAAACACTATCTAAATACAAAATTTCATTCTGATCGTTACAGCCGCGTCCGGGATTCCAGTTACATATATACAAGAATTGCTCGCTCAAAGTGAAGTATATTCTGTTCGCATTATCATTTGATGATGAAACCGTGAAGTGGCGGTGTAAGAATACCCTTTACCCTGGATCGTCCCGTAGATTTCGTAAGAGGCAACAGAGGGAAACTTAAATAGCAGATGGGCAGCTGTATTTTCCTGATAACATCTCAAAGTAATAAAAAACTGCGGTTGCAAATTCGTCTGCCAAACATGGCAATTATGGCAAAATCCCCACTATAAGAAAATCTATGGGGAAGGCCTATGTCGAACAGTGGACTGTTATAGACTGTATTGGATGGAGGTATGGATCATCATTTAAATGTAAATCTCACAGAAAAGAATAGAATAAAATAATTTTTTATTCAATATTGATTACAAGTGATTCTCATTGAAAGTAATTTTATACTTTACCTGGTTCGAAAAATGTCCTCTGTCCTGGGAAGAACCAGCAAGAAACCCAGCGGGACTTTTTTTTTTAAATAAATTTTACAATATAAATGATTACAGACTATTTACAAAATTTATTTTAGAAACAGCTTGGAAGCGACCACCTCATTCCCAGGGGTTATTATCAACCATGTATTCGTTTATATTATAATAACCCTTTTTATACAGTTTTTGTTTAATTAAATATTTAAACTTGGTAAACGAGACTTTGTATATTTTGTAATAATAACGTATACATTGCCCCAAGAACGAATTACTGAATTTGTGGAGTAGAGAAACTGGTATTTCTAGCTTGTGTTTGTACCTAGTGTTTACAGAGTGAATATCACTTTTTTTATAGGTCATAAGGTCACCCCTTTGTCGTATCTCCTCAGTTTCAAGGCACTCCCCTCGCTGCCTCAGCTAGTATCGGAATCCTTGGCGTCGACATATCGAATAATGTGAATTTCGTGGTCACTTGGAAGGGAAGGTCAAATTGGGCTCTAAAAAGCTTGGCGTGCTCAGCAGAGCGAAACAGTATTTCATGTCGGCACATCGCTTGCAACTTTACAAAGCGCAAGTTCGGCCCCACATGGAATACTGTTCTCATCTCTGGGCCGGGGCACCCCAGTGCCAGCTCCTTCCACTTGACCGCATCCAGCGCAGAGCGGTTCGAATCGTCGACGACCGAGTTCTTTCTGATCGGCTCGATACAATGGCACTGCGTTTAGATGTTGCATCTCTTTGCGTATTTTATCGCATCTATCACGGGGAGTGCTCTGAGGAATTGTTTGGACTAATTCCAGCCGCTCAATTTCACCATCGCACATCGCGACAAAACTCGCGTTACCATCCATACCATCTGGATGATTGGAGGTCCACCACTGTGCGATTTAGAAGAAGTTTTCTCCCTCGCACAACTTCCTTGTAGAATCAATTACCACCAGCGAATTTTCCGGACCGATACGACTTAGGAACCTTCAAGAAAAGAGCTTTTACACCTTTCTAAAAGGCCGGCAACGCATCTGCAATTTCCCTGGTGTTGCGGTTGTTCATGGGCGGTGGTAGTCACTTACCATCAGGTGAGCCGCATGCTCGTTTGCCCCCTCTTCTATAAAAAAAATAAGGTCTCAATTCTATTTTGCACGAAAATACTTTTTTATAACTCTTAATCTAATAAATAAAAATCAATTCCCCATGTATAAAAGATAATAACTTGAGAACGGCTGGACCAATTTTAATGATTTTGTGTGTGTGTGTGTGTGTTTGAGTGGGCCCCTGAATGAGAAATCACACATTAAACACTGGGGGCGGTTCACTAGTAATATAAAAAAACTTTCGGTGTGCATGTGTTCGTAATTATTTTCCTCCTAAACGACTTGATTGATTTTGATATTTTTTATTAAGTACTTATGGGGTCACCTAGATGGTTCCTAGCTATGATTGAACCCAGTAGGTATCGCTGTTTTAAATCCAGGAATCACCGGTATGAAGCTGGGACGGATCGCTATTAGCATGTCATCATCATCATTACAGTCCTTCACAAATCCACTGCGGAACATAGATCCAACCAAGGAATGCCACAAAGCATTAATATAATCTGTTAAAAGTGAATTTCGATAGTGAAAGCGCTATTACCACAATCATTTGGGACGACTTAGTTTTATAATTCAGGTTGAACATCATGGCATGCTGCGGTTATAATGGTGCTTTCAATTTTGGCAGAGTTCGCGGTAGACTCTCGAAAACGTCGTCACTATCTGTAGCAGTAAGTATAATTATAGGTTTCAAGAACTTTCGATTCTAAGTTTCTTTTAAACGTCATTCGCGTGTTGTGGGAGAATTATAATTATTTTTTTTAATTTAGAATTTTGTCATCCGAAGGGCTCTTGTCTCTATAAATGTTCCCTCGGTTTTAGAGCCTTGTGGAATATTTAGAGACGATGGCAGGAGACCCGACGGTATGACATTGGTCCCTTGGGAGAGAGGTAAAGCCCTAGTGCGGGATGCTACTTGCGTAGACACTCTAACGGTCTCTCATCTCAGGGGTACCTCGTTTAGAGCCGGGGCGGCATCAGAGGCAGCTGAACTGAGTAAGTGGCGCAAATATGAGTCTCTGAGAGATGACTACATATTTGTGCCATTTGCTGTAGAGCCTAGCGGTCCGTGAGGTCCATGTGCGGTGAAGTTCCTAAAGGAACTCCATCCGCGGCTGGTCGTTGCTGCTGGTGATAAGAGGGCTGGTTCTTTCCTCGCTCAAAGGCTAAGTATAGCCATTCAGCGGGGAAACGCAGCCAGCGTTCTTGGCACGATACCGCGGGGAGTAGGACAATATGATATTTAAGTTTCTAGTTTTAGTTTTTCTTTAATTATTATTATAGTTTTTAGTATTCTAGATAAAAATAAGTATTATGTATTTAGAATCAATTCAGTTATTGTCTATCGTTCTCCGCTTTATTGACTTAAGGGAACTCAGGATATAGTCTGAATTTTCTTAAGTACCTACCAAACTTTTTAAATAAACTTAGAAAGCGTTTTTAATGTATTACTTTTTCGAGGGTTTAATAATAATAATATTAATAATGCATTTATTTCAGACCAAAGAGAACAGAATTGGCATATCCTAGAGTTGCTTAGTCCCAAGATAGACATATTTCTAATCGGGTTGCTCGAGTACTATAATCATTTACGGCGAGTGCATAGCCAAAAGTAAATTAATGGTTTTCAAAACAGGCATTTATACGTGGTAGATACATGCTGCAGCTATATTAGTAGTATAGTTGTAAGACGAATGGGTCGGCTCGACCGGGAAAGGACCACGCTCTCACAGAATACGAGCGTAAAATAGCAGCTTACCCCATTCAATGCGGCTCGAAAAATTGCCTTTATTACGCAGCGGCGGGCGGTTTAAAGAGCTAACTCCGAAAGGCGTCTCACGCATCTCATATTTAAACACTTTGACACCGATCGGCGTTTCCCGCACATGAAAATGATTCTTGCTTGTTTAGACAGAATTTTAAATATGACCAGAGATTGCAAACCTTTTTTCTGATTTTTTAAAGTAAAAAATACTTTTAATTTAGTCTACTATTTTAAATGTATTAAGTATAATAAGTATCTAAGTCATCTTGATAATGTTGATGCGAAAAAAGTCACATCTAGACAAAATAAAGAGACACAGGTATCGTCACAGGACATTCAGGATGCAAATTTATATAAACGCAACATTTTCGATTCTAATGAGTATAAATGTGACGTATCACAATTACCCGATTTTGAATTTTGATAACGGGGAACCAACTGACCACCGAAACAAAGCGTTTGCTCAACTGATCGCTTACGAATTAGATCTTGTTCCAATGAAAAAAAGATCTGTAACATATGTTAATATAATAAATCTTGTGAGGAAAGTACGTCACCAATAGGATGTAGACGACATAAGTTTACCCAACTAAGAAGACTCGGAATAATGTTTGTGGCAAAGGTACGCTGTGAGCCTACATGTTGGTTGATGATTGTTGATATTATTAAATAAGTATTATGAACACTTTCGTATTTGTAGTTTTGTTTAAGTACCTATTCTCACAAGTATGCGAAACAATGATTACCAATATGAACGGTTTTAACAATCCAATTTGTTGGATTTTATTAATAAGCCGTTTCCATTTTAATTTTCTGGCTGCTCTTTTTTCCTTCTTACACTAGAGATGATGAAGAATATATAAAAAAACTAGCGAATCATATCAACGCAGCAAAATGTTTAACTATCAACTGTGAAATGAAGATTGCTCGTAGTATGAACCTATTACTGTTCTCTAATTCTATAAAATAAAATACGTAGCTAAAATAAATAATATATAAATATTTAATCCAAATGTTTTCAATGTTGATAACCTCTCGAAGACGCCGTTCGGCGTTATCCGCGTCTGAGGATCATCATCATCATTACAGCCCTTCACAAGTCCACTGCTGAACATAGGCCTCCCCCAAAGAATGCCACAAAGCACGGTCCTGAGCCACCTGCGTCCATCGACTTCCTGCATGTCTTACCAGGTCGTCACTCCATCTCGCGGGGGGACGCCCTACACTTCGCCTACCGGTACGAGGCTGCCACTCGAGAACCTTTCTTCCCCATCGGTTGTCGGTTCTTCGAGCTATATGGCCGGCCCACTGCCACTTCAGCTTACTAATCCGTTGGGCTATGTCGGTTACTCTGGTTCTACTGCGGATATCCTCATTCCTAAGTTTATCATGCAGAGAAACTCCGAGCATAGCCCTCTCCATAGTTCGCTTAGCGACCTTGAGCTTCCTCATATGGCCAGCAGTGAGGGACCACGTCTCAGTTCCGTAAGTCATCACTGGCAACACGCACTGGTTGTACAATTTCGTTTTAAGGTTTTGAGGTATGTCTGACGAGAAGATGTGTCGTAGCTTCCCGAACGCTGACCAGCCGAGTTGAATCCGTCGATTGACCTCTCGGTCGAAGTTGGACTTACCTAGTCGGACTATTTGTCCCAGGTAAACATACTCGTCAACAACTTCGAGCTTAGTGCTCCCAACAACTACCGGCATAGGTGTGACATCGACATTAAACATACATCACATACGTAACATCTTTGTTTTGTCCATGTTCATCTTAAGACCTATCCGTTGGGAGACACTATTGAGGTCATTGAGCATAGTGCTTACGTGCTTGATGATAGTTTTGTTATTTTTCTAAAATCATTATTTACAGAAACTGAAACAATAATAATGTTGTATGTATGTAAAACATGCACATATAAAAAGTATATCCCTTTAGAATAAAAATTGGCCAAGTTATGGCTAAATATATAATTTACGCCGATCGGTGTCATCCGCCTAAGAATGACAATTTTAATTACGCCGTTGTGCGTACACCGCAACCAATGGGTTAACGCTGCTCTGTTTCGTATGCTGAGTGTAGAGAACCGGAGACCCATTTTACTGGAAAAGAAGCATTACATCTTCGAGTCATCATCCTCGTGAGTGACGACGCTCCTGCATTTTGATTCTTTATTGAGGATAAATGCAGATGTCTATGGTTCACCGCAACCACTTACCTCGGGTGGACTGTATGCTCATTTGTCACCTTATCCTATAAAAAAGGCAGCAAATGCTACTCACTACCAAATTTCACACTCTGTGGTAGTCTGAATAGAGTTGAGTTTAAGTACTTGGGTCACTGGGTCATCGAAAACCTAACTGGTAATACTGATCGGAGCGGAGTCCCTGGCTGTCTGATGAAATATACAAGTTCACGGCTTTACAAGTTGTATTAAGGTTAAGGTTGTGCTGTTATTTCACGCTCTATTCTGTGTGGGCCTGGTCCTTTCCCGGTCAAGCCGACCCATTTTGTGCTCAAATAATAAATCGAAAACAAGCATGAACACAACTCAATCACAGTAGCCCTTTCAAAGCAATACGCTCAACCTCGACTGCTATTCAAGATCTTACCTATTTTGGAAACAAAAAATCACTTTATTTTAATCCCTTACATTAACTACGTAAGCATTGAAAAACCTTTAAATGGTTACGGCAGTCTATACATCAAACCATACTTTATATAAAAAACTGATTCTGTAAAATAAACCTTAAACCTTTAAAAGAAGGTTTAAATCAAAATTTATTTTCACTTAAATTCTTCGTACGAACTCAAGCGGCAAACCCGCGTACACCACGGTACTCCGACCGTATTTGGTATGGATAAATCAATATATTTGCCGTCGATAGCTTTGACTGCAAATTGTCTATGCATAATTCAGTACTCGTGGTCCTCGTATTACTTTTAACAGCAGATGGATGTGGATATTGTGCTTAAACGACCAATATAAATAAATCCCAATTTATTTAATCTGTATTTTATACATTGTATTCATGAGTCGTATGTTATTATGTATTTCGACGTATATTATTTATTTAAAACCTGACACATGTCTTCAAATGTAGAAATTAAATTTTAAAAAAAATAACCGGAATTTATGCAATTTACAAAAACATAGTGAACAAATAGTAAAATTAAAAATGTTGTATAACCGACTATGATATAAATAAAATGAGAACATCATCAATGTAGTCGAAATCAATTAAATACGCTTTATTAAGGATAACTAATAACTAATGGTCAGATCTTGATCAAATTTATATGGGTTCACATGAAGAGCACCAGCTTTCAAATAAAAAAGTAATTATCAAAAATCAAGCTTCACCTAGAAAAAAGTTCTAAGGTAACACACATAAAAAAAGTACAGTCAAATTGAGAAACTCGTCCTTTTTGATGTCGCTTAAAAAGTGAGTTGCAGTCTATACACGTTCCACTACTGATACAGACCTTTGATTTCTGGGAGGTTATGGAGTTAGTAGTTCACCACGCTTCTTCAGTGTAGGGTTACCAGATAGAAAAATAAATCAATAATTGATTTTGTACACTAACGCAATAAATCACTTCCACTTCCCTTCCACTTCAGTGCTCACACATAAAATATCTACTGTAGATTATTGAAAAATTTAAAAAACCTGACATTTCTAAAATCCGACCACAATCCTGACAAGAGCCTAAAAGTCCTAACATTTCAGGACAAACCCTGACATATGGTATTTCTACTCCTACTACTACCACTCGTACTGCTATCACCTTGCATCCACTAAAATCTTAATGCAGATTCCATATAACCTCTGTGTAAATGGAACCCTTTATAAACAAAAAGGGTCCCGATTCTCGTTAATATGTATATGAAATACAGCAAATACAGCAGTATTACGCTGCTATTTTACGCTGGTATTCTGAACGTCCCCGATCAAGCTGACCCATTCATGCTGCAGTTGTGTACCTCGTTGGTCTAGTGATCGTAAACGGTCAAGGTTCGAATCCCGCGTCGGGCCAATAATCAGTTATTGGATTTTTCTGTCATGAAATTCTCAGTAGCTGCCCGGAATAAGGAAGTTGGTGGTGTCTCACCCCCGTGCCTCGGAAAGCACGTAAAGCCGTTGGTCATACGCGTGATCTCTCTCCGGTCGTGTCAGATTACAGTCCCTACTATAAGAGTGAGGGAATAGAGAGTGTACTTGTGCTTGCGTATGCGCAACTCAGGCACTATAATCCTGTCTTGCGCAGATGGCTTACCTCTACCACGTAAAATATCATGCACTGTCCTATTAATTCATCACTTTGTCCACATCGCGTGTACAACCACTATGCAAATCGTTGTAAAAATAACAATTACATGGACAGCCTGCTTGATAAACTGTTATTAATATTGCATTTACAACTTTGCAGTGTACAATCAATATTTTGCTGGATCAATTCATTTGCATAGATATTAAATGCCTCCGTTTCTTGTTTGTCTGTCAATTATATTCAGACTTAACTGCCTTGTTAGTCGTCAACGTTCGTTGTTAACGCAGTTACTTATCATGAGGTCCCGGGCTTCGAATCACAGGTCAAGCTAACTCAGTTATTGGGTTTTCTGCCAATAAAATCTCAGTAGCAGTACGAAATAAGGAAGTTGACAGCGTTTCAACCCCGTGTCACGGAAAGCACGTAAATCCATTGGTCCTGCACCTGATCTCTCTCCGCTCGTATCGATTTGCTACCCCATCGGACTATGAGAGTGAGGGAATAGAGAGTGCACCTGTGCTTGCGCACTATAATTCTGTCCTGCGCCGATGGCTAGTCTCCGTTGAGGCTGGCCGCCGTCACCGAAATTCGGTCTGGAGGACATTATAATATATATTCGACCCAGAGCACAACTTCTTTTCTGCCTTGGAGTACGTCTGCGTAGATACGACCCTCTCACCTATTTCTATCGCCAAACAAAAGTGCCTGTGTGTACACTGAAGGGTTTAGTTACTTTACATCATGTTCACTGAGTCTATTTATCTAAAAATCTTTACTGCACATTGAGTGTATAGTTAGCGGACTTAACGCCTTTAGGCATTCTCTATCAGTCCTCCGCCAGATGCCATAAAAGCAAGAAAAAATGTATACATAAATATAAGTATATAAACACATATAACATACATATAAATAGTAAATAGTTAAGTCATGTTATGTAAAATATTATTTCGATATCGTAGGTGGTGGTAATTCCGCTAATGATTTTTATAGTGAAAACTTCTTTAGTCGCGTTAAACGATTTTTGGTAGTAGAAAAACTTATGGGTTCGCGTCACCGATGAACATGCTGCGTGTCTACCACGCGACGCGTAGTATAGTGGCCTGTGTATACACGCATATATCATTGAGTTTCCACTTCTGTCGGAAGTCCTTATGACTGCCTATGTTTTTTTTTTACATTTACGCGAATACTACACTTTGAATTAAGCTAATTTACGAATTTTATCACGTTTAATATAAATATTAAATTAATATGCGATGAAATCCGGAAATTTTAATATCAAGCTGTCGATTTAATTTATAAACGTCAGTTTGAGATGCTCCTCAAATTCGCTCACTAGCTTAGTTATAAGTTTTACGGAGATAACCGCTCTTCAAGAAGGCTTACTACCTACTTCCTCATCGCTGCGCCGATCCAAATAATAAAAAAAGTTCAGGAAATTATTATAAGGATATATTTCTAGTAAAGGAAACTATGGTTCGTTGCTTCATTTTTTTATTGTGTGTCATTGTGAGGCGGAAATACAATAGTTTCTAATTAATGTGTGTTACATCCGGCGGTATAAAGAAACCGTTGGTAATAATAGCTACAAAATATATTGAATTATTTTGACGTCCGTTGTAGAGTTTTAAAAGATCTTGATTAACTTAATGCAGATTTGAAATTTCCTCACTCTCATAGTCCGATGGGACGGTAAACCGACACGACCGGAGAGAGATCAGGCGCAGGACCAACGGCGTTACGTGATTTAGAGGCACGGGGTTAAGACACCGCCATCTTCCTGACTCCGGGCAGCTACTGAGAATTTCTTGATAGAAAAGCTCAATAACTGATATTTTGACCCTACTCGGTATTCGAACCCGAGACCTCATGATCAGCATCGCACTACTACAACCACTAGACCAACGAGGCAGGACTATAATAAATGAATAAATGGACGAATGAATGAATGAATGAATTGATGGATGGATGGGTGGATGAATTAATGAATAAATGCATGAATGAATGAATGAAAATCGTTGCTGTAAAAATTTCAGCTGATACTAGAATTTCCTCCTGTATTGTGTAAATATTTTAACATATATAAATTGTACATGGACATTGAACAAACATTTCAGACGCGTAAGAATTACATACATACATATAATCGCGCCTCTTTCCCGTAGGGGTAGGCAGAGACCACTTCTTTCCACTTGCTACGATCCTTACATACTTGTTTCGCTTCGTCCACTTTCATTATTCCCTTCATTGCGTAAGAATTATATGTACATAAAAACATTTGTTCTAGGATACGAACCCACGACCCGCATCGTACGCTATCATACAAATCAATCTCATAGTACCCTAGCTTCATATTAGTTACTAGCGACCTGCCCGGGCTTCGGCTGGGTAGTGCTAATAACGTCATTTAGATTAAAGATGAATCATCAACGATAATTTATTTTATCAATTTTTCGATTTCACAAACAAGTTTTAAAGACAAAATATAGCCTAAGTCACTCCTGACCTTGCTCTCTGTCTATTCGTAAAGTTTCATCACATCAAAATTCAGTCAGTCCTAAGATTATCCCGGAGAGACAGACGTTTTTACGTGGTAGGGCCATGCTGCAGCTATATTAGTAGTATAGTTGTAGCACGAATGGGTCGGCTCGACCGGGGAAGGACCACGCTCTCACAGAAAACCAGCGTAAAATAGCAGCATAACACTGCTGTGTTTCATATGGTGAGTGTAGAGAACCGGAGACCCTTTTTACTGGAAAAGAGGCATTCCATCTTAGTCCTCACGGGTGACAACGCATCTAAATTTTGATTCGCAATCATAGATATCTACATCTATATGTAGATGTCTATGGGCCACAGCAACCACTTACCATCAGGTGGACTTTGTGCTCGTTTGTCGCCCTATCCTGTAAAAAAAAGACAATTTTTTTTAATTATTCATGCCTTAAAAGCTAGTAACCCCATGAGCTTCATAAAAAGCAGTTATTTACATATTACAGACATATACTTCAATTTCAATTATGTGTAGAGAATAAGAAACAATAGTATTCTGAACTCCCTTGTAATACACATTTTTTAACAGTGGTAGAGCCACGCGGCAGCTTCTGCTGTCGCACGGATGGACCGGCTCGAACCGGGGTGGTACCACGACCTCACAGAATACCAGCGTGAAGTAGAGGTTAACCTCTGAGTTTCGCTTGGTGAGTGCAAGTGGCCGGAGGCCCTTTTTACTGGAAATGAGGCATTCCATCTTAGTCCTCACGGGTGACAATGCATCTACATTTTGGATAGATGTAGATGTCTATGGGCCGCAGCAACCACTTACCATCAGGTGGACTGTGTGCTCGTTTGTCACCCTTATCCTATAAAAAAAAAATACAACTTCCTTGTAATACAATTCCACGAAGTATCAGCACTAAAGTGAAAAAAGCCCTCATATCGTTAATTAAGATTTAGCACATCATAAAGGAATAGATACCAAACAACAATGGCAATAAAACGCAGTTCGCAAAGAGCGTAGGCGTAGACCACGACCTTTCGTATCTGCTTGTAGGGGAACCATGCGTAAAAATTAATATACATTAAGAATTTAATTAAAACTAATTTTACGGGTTTTGTCGCGTTTAATTGAACTTATTATACTTATTTTAAATTCCTATAATTTCGAATGCTTAGTGGTCACGGGGTAACCCCCCATCCTGTTGTCATAGTTAACCCGGGCTACCTTCTGCTTATGAACATTAAATTAATTATTTAATATTCAAATTTAATTAATTATTTAATATTAAAAAGCTAAAGTAGTAGAAGTGCAATTAAATGCGATGAAATCAGTAAAATTAGTTTTTATTAAATGTCTCATATTAGCGTAAATATAAGATTAGAGATTAAGTATTTAAATGCACCAGTATTGTATTTTGTCAGTGTTATCTACTCGTGCGAAGACTAACTCAGTAAACTATGAAAAAGAGTTTGTTCAGGGTTTCTCTGAGTGATAAAATGATATTCCAAGCAGGACAAAGTCAATGAGTTAGTAGCCTAAAAGAGACAATGAGCCTCATATTAATTTATTTGACCTCGCGACTTCGTCCGCGTGTTATTTGGGGTTTTAGTTTTTTACGCGGAACCCTAATTCTTTTTCTAAAACAAAAGTAGCCTAAGTTACTCCTTATGACATCAGCTATCTGCCAGTGAAAGTCCCGTCAAAATCGGTCCAGTCGTTTCAGAGACATGCTGGAACAAACAGACAGACAGACAGACAGACCGATAGACGGAAAAAATTTTTAGAAATTGTGTTTTTGTTATAAGTATCGTATATACTTTCATATGCATTTAGTAAAAAAACCGTAATTTTGACATTACAAACAGACACTTCAATTTTATTTATTTGTATAGATAACTCAAACACTATTGGTCAGACCTAAATCAATAATAATAATAATATATGGGACCACACGTGAAGCACCAGCTTTCAAATAAAAAAAGAATCATTGAAATCGGTTCACCCAGTCAAAAGTTACGAGATAACACACATAAAAAAACATATAATCGAATTGAGTACCGTCTCCTTTTTGAAGTCGCTAGAAAACACAATTTAGTTGTTTTCGGATCAGGTTGTGCTAAGATTGTCTTTGTCTATATGACATCCTAGCCTGCGCCCGATCATATTACATAAACGTTACCTCTAGCACGAGTAAGCCGATAGCTTGGCATTTTTTATACAAGTAAGCACACAGTCTACCTAATGATGAATGAATGCTGTGGCCCATCTATTATCGATTAGGAATCAAAATTCAGATACGTCATCACCCCTGAGGAACGAGCTATGATGGAATGCCTCGTTACCAGTAAAAAGGGTCTTCAATATCAGTCCACACGAAACCACACGAAAAACACCAGCAGATTGATAGAGCTACGTTGCAGCTATATTAATTGATCCACGACTGGGTCAGACCGACTGGGTCAGATCACAACTGGGTCAGGTTGACCGGGATAAGACCAAGCTCTCACAGAATACCAGCGTAAAATGAAAGCTTAATGCTCCTGTGTTTCATATGTTGAGTGAGGAGAACCAGGGACCCTTTTTACTGGATACGAGGCATTCTATCTTAGTCCTCGGGGGTGAAAACGAATCAGCATTTTGATTTTTAATCAAAAATAAATGTAGATGTCTATGGGCCACAGCCTCCACTTATCATCAGGTGGACTTTGTGCTCTTTGTTACAACTATTCTATAAAAAAAAAAACTACAGTGGTATTTTATGCGAACTACTACTATGCTTCGTCACATATACTTACAGATTCAGTACAATTTCAACTGCTCGACAACACAATACAAATAAATAGAGGCTTACCGAAATGAACGTTACTTATACTTCATTATCTCTGACATGAATTAGTTTATAATCTATGGACGTGAACAAGGGAACGCTCTTATGCTTCAAACAGGAAATATCTCGTACTGATGCAAGAAATTTCAACATATTTATTGCAAAATAAAGATGCTTCTTTATTGTAGACGACGCTCACGTTGCTTTTCGAATACCTGAAATATACATAATATTAATTAATAAAACATATTCATGTATGAAAAGTAAAATATATACATTTATGAAATTGTTACTTACCGTATGTACTTGTTGTAATTCCATAATAAATAAGTACGTGTGCATACGGGGACGGTGGCACTTACCGTGATTTTTATAGTAGAGTGAAGGCATATTTGCAACATCGGTGTTGCCAAAAATATACTAAAATTTTTTTAGTATATTTTTGTCCCAGACGACACCAGCGGCCTACATCATCAACATTTATATTATACCAACTGGCAAGGCAGACGTTGTTCTGCCCTTTCCGACGACCCTACGTCCTATAAAGAATCCTTTACTTATATTTTTTTTTAAAGTAAACAAGAGAAATTTTTTAAAATTTAGGACTAATTTAATTTAATATACCACATTTTTTATCATATTCTTGATTTATCATCCGAATTTGAGGTATTTTCAATATTTCAAGTTTCCAGTTCATCGGGAATTTAATTTAAAATCAATTACTAAATTCCACCTGAACACATAGACAGAGAGACTTTTTCAATATTTTTATCACAAAATACCTTATTGTGGCTTATGTTTAAGAAATAGGACGATAGTATCCCGCACTATCTTTTAGATGTAGGAATGATCTATATTTTTGTAGAACATTGTATTTACGTATCACTAACCATTACGCCAGCGCACGCGGATTAAGCAGTTTGGGAGTGCTTTTTCTTCCGACTTGCTTAACAAAACTCAATATTTAAGGCCAGCTGAGAGGTATAGCCTAATGCTAGATAGCCTTTACTATTCCTCGTAAATGAGGCTATCATATACAAAAATAATTTATCAAATCGGACTGGTAGTTCCAGAGATTAGCGTGTTTAAACAAACAAAAAAAACCTCTTCCACTTTATTATATTAGTAAAGATTTTATCTCATTCACTCGCAGGCTAAATCATATTGATGTATATGTTTGTCTCTTTAGTGTCGCTTGTTCCTTTCATCGCCGCGTTTTCAAATCACAACATACTATATTACTATTATTTAGATACTAAAGAAATTAATTTCATCAAAAAATCAATTCAAAAATATTAGATATATCCTAGACGAATTGCGTATTGTCACAGCGCGGTCACTGCTCCTTCGCCCGCATCGCGCCCCGTCGTGCGTCCCACATAATTGACTATTGTGAACACTGAAGTTCTTTATGAATACTAATCTGTAAGGATATATAATAAATAATCTAAAATAAATAGTCCTCAAGGTGTTGGAGAAACAGATTTCTACAAAATTAACGACTTTTAACCTTGTAGTGGTGGTGAAAGAATGCCCACTATTCCATTTTATCTTTTGGGTATAAGTGTAAGAGACGACTAAGAGTAACAAACCAGGAGATGGGCAGCAGCGTCTTTCTAATAACAAGTAAACAAAAACACGCTTAGCAGGTGGGCAACTATGGCAAATATTGCAAATATCCTCCCTACGAGTCAATCTTTGAGAGTCCTATAGTCAGCAGTGGAATTTTGATAGGCTGTAACGGTAACGGTAACGTCTTTTATCAATAAATATTTATTGATTAAAGTTTATTCTAAATATACAATATTTTATTATATACAATATTAAAACTATAATAAAAAAAAAACTAAAACTAGTAACTTAATTATCATACAGTCCCACTAAGAATATTTTAATATTTGAAACATTTAAAATGTAATATAGATATATTTTTATAGCAATGGCGGTCCAAAAACTATTTGCGTTATATCATATTTTTAGTTAATTATTAATGGTGGCAGAACTCCGCTCGGTGCTATTCGGATCGAAACCATTAGATAGACAAGCTTTTATAAACAATGTAATAAATTTCCAGTGTCGCCTATTCTATAATAAATTAAAGGTAAAATAGATTTATACTATATCAAAAATAACGGTCAGTTTCTTGACCAATATGACTTATATCAATCGTGTTGATATGAATCTTAGGCATATATTTTATTTGATTGCTTGTTTTGCTTATATACTTTTCGTTTTACTGTTATTTGTGTCAGTCGTTTATTGCAGTACATAACTTTTATTATTTAAATAAAACTAATTTAACGGATTCTATCGCGTATATTAACTTAAAATCAGTTTTATTTAAATGTGTAGTGTTCGCGTAAATATAAGAAATCATAACTTTTATTGTATTCATCATCATCATGATCATCATTAGGTCCCCTCTAGTTTACTGCACATCTACTATTACTGATGAATTTCTAGTAAAGTACGAACTACAATAATTGTACCTTCGCTAGATCAGTGCTTAACATCCAATTGCTATATTATGTATATCTTAAGCGATATCCACTTGTTATTATAAACAGTCCCATTACAATACAATTAATTCGATAGTCCATACTTAAAAATTCGTGTGCTTTTCAGATGGGTCAATTATTCACAATATTGGAACATATTGCCTGTTAAACAAATTATTATAATTAATAGAATCAGGCGTCACTTTGCGGAAATCCATTATAATATGGTTGTTATAAATTAATTTGCTTAATTTTGCGTAAGCAAAGAAAATGATGTGTCCTGCCCAGTTTTAAGGGAACCTCCCAACCACCCCCAATCACGCGCACTATACCCGTCGTCGTCCATCCCAGCATTACAACCCCCAGCACCACCACGCTAGACACGACACACCGTTCTCGAAAATACGACACGTGTTTCGCCTCTACACGAGGCATCCTCAGGTGAAGTAGACTCTGCGGAGGCTGGCCGCTAAGCTTAGCACTTTTTTTTTCAAAATTGTAATAAAAAAACCTCACAAATAGACAATAATATTGAGTGAATTTAAATTTAAATATTTCTTTAAATATACTAAACTCTAGATTTTTGCTAACAAGGAAATCTGTTACATCTAACAAAATGTAGAATTCTCGCTCATAAATTTACACGAGTGCGACTTAGTAATTAACGTAGTTGCATAAACTGACACCTTTACAACAGTTCATTAGCGATCAAGATTTACGAGTGGGCGATGCCCTTACGAACGGTCGCAACTAAACGAGACCCTTGCACTTTGTACGTTATGAAGACATTTCATTTTCGTAACAAATCTTTGTGTCTATCCATTACAGCCTATCAAAAGTGCGCCCCTGAATACAGACCTCTTAGGAAACATAAGCACTAATAGGATTCAGCAAAAACAAATAAGAAACTGCGGGTGCCAACCCACATAGTCCATTGCTGAACGTAAGCCTTTCAGAGATAACCTCATTAAAGGAGATATTTAACCATAGATGCCATATGCTTGACACGTGGGTTTACCGTGTGGTCACAGTGTAAGAATATCCACTGCCACATATTATCCCGTGGGTGTCGTAAAAGACGACAGAAAAATAAACCAGGAGATGGGCAGCAGTGTCAAGTATGGCAACTATAGTAAATATCCTATTTAAGAGGTTATCTATAGAGAGGCAGTTCAGCAGTGGATTTCGATAGATTGTAATAAATAATTGCATGAATGACAGTTGGGTTGGTTGACAGCGGACACAGCATCTTATTATTTTGTGCTGCATCCCATCTCCTGTCCAAGTTTTACTCTGTCGCCTTCGACGACATCTGCGGGATGATAATATAAGGTAGTAGATAGCTATATTCCATGCTGCAACTATATTAATAGTATAATTGTAGCACGAATGGGTCGGCTCGACCGGGGAAGGACCACACTCTCACAGAATACCAGCGTCAAATAGCAACTTAACACTGCTGTGTTTCGCATGGTGAGTGTAGAGAACCGGAGACCCTTTTTACTGGAAAAGAGGCATTCCATCTTAGTCCTCACGGGTGGCAGCGCATCTGCATTTTGATTCGCAAACGAGGATATATGCAGATGTCTATGGGCCACAGTAGCCACTTACCATCAGGTGGACTGCGTGCTCGTTTGTCACTCTTTTAAGTATGGCAACTATGGCAAATAGCCCATTTAAGAGGTTATCTATGGAGAGACAGTTCAGCAGTGGATTTCGATAGACTGTAATGAATAATCGAATGAATGACGGATGGGTTGGCAGATACAGCATCATATTATTTTGTGCTGCATCCCATCTGTCTAAGTTTTACTCTGTCGCCTTCGACGACATCCGCGGGATGATAATATAAGGTAGTGGATTTTTCTTTTTTACAGAATAAAGTTGATATACGAGCACACAGTCCACCTGATGGTGAGTGGATGCATTGTACCACAGAATTCTACATCTATCCTCGATACAAAATCAAAATGCAGAGTTACAAATTACTCTCCTATTGCGCTCCGCCGGAGTCGGGTAAAGAGTTTAACTTTACAAGCTATTCATATGCTCTATCAGGAAACACTTGATGATATCGACGTAACTCTTCAGCCTAAGCTCAAATACGTGCCTAAGAGTCATTAAATTCTGATACTTTAAGCGAGATAGCTCTGCAATTTATTAGCTTCAAATTTCACAAACTTTAGCAACGTTTACGTTACGCTATCAAGCAGAATTTTAGAGTCCATAAAACCAGAGATATCTTATCTTAGCTCTTAGGTTTATTTTTATGTACAATATATAAATGTATTTTTATAGACTAGGGGTAACAAGCGAACACATCTACAACTATCTTCGATTAAGAATCAAAATACTGATGTGATGTCACCTTTGAGGATTAAGATGGAATGCCTCGTTTTTCTCACCATACAAAATACAGCGGCTTTAAGCTGTTATCTGCCGACTTCCAAAAGGGAGACGGTACTCAATTCGACTGTATGTTTTTTTTTATGTGAGTTATCTCATAACTTTTTAACGCTATACAAAGTGTAAAATTAGTTTGTTTATGTTCACCTTATCTTCTTCTTCATCAGCTCACTACTTCACATGGGCCTCTCCCTGTATAGGGAGGATTTTCTTGGCAGGCGTATTGACCATCACACTGTCAGACGTCTCGCACCTTTGACACTGCTCCTCCATCTCTTATTCTGTATAAAATAACCCCACGTAACGAAATGTGGTGATGGACTCTTACACAACCACCACAGGCAAAAAACTTAATTGAATAAATGGAAAAACACTAATTTTATGTATTTTCTCATATGGAATACTGTTCTGATCTCTGCTCTCTCTCTCTCTTTCTCTCTCTCTCTCTCTCTCTCTCTCTTTCTCTCTCTCAACTCTTTCCATTTGACCGTATTCAAAGGCTCAAATCGTCGTCGACGAAGTTTTTTCTGATCGGCTTGATTCACTGGTCTTACAATAATTTAAAATTAAAAATTTTGTACAGCCGACTTCAATATAAATTATTAAGAACTAGCTTTTCACCCGCGGCCTCGCTCGCGTGGTCTTCTTTTTTAGAAACATCATTAAATGTATTCCACGCCAAATTTAGTAAAGTTCGATCACTTTTAGAGTCAAGTCGGTGTCTGTGTATCTATGTCAGTTTTTCAAAGAATTTTTTGAATCCCCAAAGACTATTGGACCTAGATGATTGAGGGACATGTGCAGAAATCAGTTTTTCAGAATTGCATTAATATGATATGTCTAGAAATATCTACATTTTTTTTTATATTGGACCTGTCTTCCGATGTATCTGTCCATAACAAAGATAAATAGTCTTGGAATCCAAATTTACTATTATTATTTACTCTTTACATTCATTCATAATTTATTTTTATCGAAATAATGATGAATTCATGGTCTTATATGCGATATTTGATTCATATCATTGTTTCCATTTAATATTGACTGGCACCATAAAATAGATACTGATTTTTTTTCTACGTTCGAGTAGACTTCAAAATTTCATAAATGCAGTTCTGATAATGATGAATATGATACATATGATAAAACAAATTGTAATAAAACACGTTACATTTAACTTCTATTTAAGCGGGTTGTACAAAACACATATTTGGAAGAAAGTTCCATAAAAATTTGCGTAAAACAACGTATTGCTGATGTGAAGCATCGACGCTCCGAGAAGTCTGAAAGTGTGTCAGCATGTTGAGTATCGTCCTAACTATTATATCAGATCTGATAGACAACAAATAAACCCCCGCTCCCCTCTCCATGGGTGCTGTATATTGCCCGAAACGTCATCAATTATAAAAGTTAAAATTAAACACGCTAAAATCCTTATGATTAGTTTTATTACAAATGAAGTTCTATTCGCAGTGAACGTAGGTAAAACTACACTCATGATCGAAAGCAGAAAAATATTCGCCTTGTTGTGGCGGCGAAAGAGAATCCGCCACCTCATATCGTTCCGTGTGTTTTCTAAGAGGCGATAGAGGAAAACAAACAGGAGATGGGGAACGTCATGTTCCTGACAACAGTTCAAAATAATAAATGCTGCGGATGCCAACCTTCCTGCCAAGCGTGGCAATTATAGCAAATATCCAGCCTATTTGACAAGTTATGGGGGAGACCTATGTTCAGTTCAGTGGACTTTTGATAGGTTGTAATGATAACGGTGATGAGTTCTATTCTTTCGAATCTTTGCTACCGTTAATATTTACGGTAGTGTGAAAACAAAAACGTAACATCTCCGAAAATATAAGTGATATAAAAACAGAATAATTGCCCCATTAAAACTAAAAAAAGTAGCGACCTACATACATGTCACTACTGGGCACAGGCCACAGAGCTTTTGGCCAAAAAAAGTGCCAACGCTGGATCACCTCAGCTGGGGAACTTCTCAGATATTCAGGTTTTCTTTCACCGCCGAGAACGTGGTAAATCGACACTTCAAATTGCATTTAACATATATGTAAAATATATAATAATGCTTATGTACTTTGAAATTTACCTTTGCCTTTGACAAGTAAAATAAAATATATCTTTGTTTAAGTAAAATCTGCAATCTTCGGTATTTAAAGTATTTTTTCGCAGCAGCCTGTTCATTTCCATATCTTATGTGAGCTATGAAACCACTACTGTCACAAAAATCTTGATTTGTCTGATAATATGAAAACTCAAAAATAGAAAAATCCAACAAAATGATTTATAAGTCTCATTAAAGGAATAAAAACTAAAGTAGCAGCTTACATACGTCTCACTACTGTGCACACGGCTCCCCATTACTTATAGTGTTTGTGAGTAGAAAAGAGTATGCCGCAATCCTTCAACTCCTACTACTTCGACATTTAGGTTTGCCCACGAAGTTTTTCTTCACCACTTCACTGGGTACCTATGTAGTAAGTCAGTACGTAAAATTTCCCATAACAGATTCATTTGTCCTCAAAGGACGTTTTGCTCCCTTGCCGTGATGAAATCTCACGGTGAGCTACACGGCTCTCGTATTTGTTTAAATAAAATTCATAAAAACTGAAACAAAGCTTTTGTACCATTGTTGACCATATCTACCGAGTAATTAGAAACCCAACGATATCACGAACTATTCCATCAAATAGAGATAAAATCACACAGTGCACCTAATTTCCAATTATTTACATCAGATAACGTGATAATGAAGTAGGTAAAATGAAACCTATGCCGACAGACAAACAATATATTGAACTAAAGTGCTTTTCTCCTAATCTCAGTTTTGTGTACAACAGTGTTGTTAGCCATTTTGCCAAACGTGGTTATTGTGGTAATTAATCCCGATAATGACCACCGGTCTAGATATTTTTAAGTGTGAGAATTTTTGATGCTGCACGAATAAGAATTCGGTAGCATTCTAAAATTTAATTTTATCAGTTACTTATCATTAGTTTATTTAGAGAAAGTAGAGGGCGCTATATTACATTAATACTATGAAAGTCAAAACTATACTATCTAGTAATATCGGCTATAGAAGAAAGAAGAATCAAGAGCCACCCCAAAAGAATAAAGTGAAAAAGGCAATAAGTGATGTTGATTCTGTTAAAAATCTGTTTCCGTTAAAAACATGCTATCAGCGCCGCTAGCGGTGAGAAACTATTTGACGATATGAAGATATTGTCATGAAATATCAATATTGTGTTAAGTTAGTGATATCGTTAAACGGTCTCTATTCTTTGTTTGGCTAAACTATATTATAACATGGTCGACAAACAGTGATAAATATCGTGAAATGACACCATTTCACGAAATAATGATTTCATGAGAATTTTGCAATAATTGCAGGACGGACCAGTTTTAATCAGTTTACATACAGATATAGTATTAAACGTATGAAAATTGATATGTTTTTAGATATAAATGTTCATACGTTTGATAGATGATGTCATGATGTTTTTAGATAATAGATGTCACTTTTATCTATTATTTTTTAAATTTTAATTATTGAACTTTTAAAATGAAATAACGATTAAATTAAGACTTAGGATTTTAAAATACTTTTATTAATGTAATTATTTAAACATATAAATGTAAGTTATTTATATAATTTATTAGTTACTAAAGGCAAAATGTAGGTTTTTTCATTTGATGATAGATGGTGCTGTTTTGATAATTAAAACGTATATCGTCAGCGGAGTTTCAAATTGTTATGCAAAGGTTAAAACTAATTTAAACTAAATTTACAAATATAATATTTCTTTTAAAAACACCCGTCATCCCGCCTATTAACTAAAATAATCATATATAATAGAAAATTAACATCTAAAGGAAAAAAATACTTAACCTTCATTTTTAAGTTTCGTAATCGGATAAAAAGTAGCCTATAAGTTGCCCCGGGGTACTAACTACCTACATATAAAATTTTATGGAAATTGGTCCAGTAGTTTTTGCGTGAATCGGTAATACACAGTCAGACAGACAAAAATTCTAAAAACCACTAATTTAGCTTCAGCACACTTTACTTAGTAATATGGACTTGTTTTTTTCAAAATATGTTACAATAGGGTATTTTACACAATGTAAAAATAAGTCAAAGAATATATATTTATGATAGATTTTGTAAAAAGTAAACGAGAAATATTGATTTCTATTTATAAAAATGCATTATAAATTTTTAATTTCAATTTAAAGAATATTTTTTACCTGTGCCTCAAATCTGCAAAACGATGTCCGCCATATTAGATAGCGTCGTGACGTCACTAGGTCAAAGAAATAGGTTATGTGCTGTGTACTAACTAGTTAATTTCGAAATTTTTCAAGTTATCATTACGATTGTTGACTTTCATTCCAAATTTTATTGAAAAGGCATCATGGAAGACGGATTCGTAAAAGCGAGTTTATTACTTCGCTTTTAGCACTAATGTTATAGATATTATAATATAAGCTTAGGTGAGAAAAACTTTTTGTTATATTTTTTTGTACAAACCCTCAGACGAAATAAAAAGTCACTTTTTTATTTGGTCTGAGTACAAACCATGTCTTTATTCCCATATAATAGAAGAAAACAGGAATTAAGTAAAACACTGCACTGCAAGTGCAAGGGCTATCAAAATGGCCCACAAAGGGCGGGTCAGACGAGCGATGAACCTAATCTATTACAAAATTTAACTTGCAATAGGTACCTATCATGTCATGATGTTTTGTTTTGTTTAATCGATAGTTAAATATAAGTCATATTTACATCAGAGTGATCTTCACAGAAGTATAGTTTAGATTTTGTAGACAATGCCTTCGGGTCTCTTCTTACCAGTTTTAACCAAGTATTTCTCATATTTAAATCAATTGGCACTTTAATCCATAACTTCCCCGGCGTTCTTATGCTCGTCTTTTTGCAATCAGGTACAACACAACAATGATGTAGATGATAACTCATTATTAAACATTCAAAAGTGTCTTATTCCTTTGCAAAATTGTCAAAATTCTAGGACAGTGACATCACGACTTGAACAGTATGGCGGCTAGCGTTTTCACGCTAAAATTTAAAACGATAGATTAAAAGTATTTTTTATGTCACTATTCGGTTTTAAAAAAATTATATAAAAATTATAGTGGTTCATTATCACTCTGGGATTCATTTAAAACACTTTTTGAAAATGAGTGTAATACCCTATTACAGACACGGCTTTTCTACAGATTTATTATATGTATAGATAACTCAAAAACTACTGGTGTGACCTTGATCAAATTCATATGGAACCACATGTAAAGTACCAGCTTTCATCATCATTTCATCAAGAATCATCAAAATCGGTTCACCCAGTAAAAAGTTATGAGGTAACACACATTAAAAAAACATACAGTCGAATTGAGTACCGTCTCCTTTTTGAACTCGGCAGAAAAGACGACGCATCTCTGTACATCTTCTACCACATATACCACGAAAAGTGCTCAAAAGAATTGTTCGGATTAATGCCAGCTGCTGAATTCCATCCTCAACATCTCGATGGCTGTCGGTCCACTACCGTGTGAATTGTCTCCCACGATACGACTTGAAAAAAGCCTACTTCTTTCTAAAAGGACGGCAACGCACCTGCAATCCCTCTGGTGTTGCAAATGTTCAGGGGCGACGGTAATCACAAACCATCAGGTGAGTCGTATGCTCATTTGCTTCCTCTTCCATAAAAAAAATTACCTTTACAGTCTATTAAAGTCCACTGCTGAACTTAGTTCTCCCGCATAAATTGCCTTTTAGAAAGGATATTTGCCATAGGTGCCACACTTGGCAAAAGTCGTTATTAAGAAGACACTGTTGCCAATCTCCTGATTTGTTTCCCTCTGTCGCCTCTTACGACAATAGCATTTATTTTTATCTCAATTACTAAACCATCTATCTTGTTCAGCCTAGTGCGCGACTGCGGAGGAACTGCCACCGTGCTGTCAACAGAGGCGAGCGTAAACTCATGGAGTGCTGCACAGCGCTCTGCTGGAGCCACCGTACACTGGGCTGCGGAGCATTGCGTGCTCAGGCAGGGAGACAGGTTTGTTGACACACTTAATTCTTTTTCATCAATCCGTTGCCCACTATTGGACAAATGTCCACTACTGGACGTGATTCTTGCTCTCCCGTCCTAAGGAAGGTTTCCATACAGACCGCCCGGCCGACTTAGGTATTTGGGAATATTGTCGCCGTCTCTTTCCAGCCTGCGCGAACTGGCTAGATACGAGTAGCACTCATTTAAAAACATAAGAAATACGAATTAATTTTTAATTTTACGAATTAATAATTTTCTCGAAATAAATAATTTGATTTGATTTGAGTACCTGAAAATTTTGTCCATGTATGGTTAGTAAATAGAAGTACAGACTAAACTGAAAATCAATGCATACTGAGGCCGATACATTTCGTGGTCTTTTAAATATTATGTATATCATATACTATTGTTTTTTTTTCTTCTATTATACTTATTTTTGTAGATATTAAGCTGCTTAAGCTTGTAGTTATGTTGTGCTCAAACCACGAATATATCTGTATTTTTCTTTGTTTTTGTTTTCTTAAACTTAATTTTTTTTTTCACTAATTTAACATCATCGGTGGATATGGAATCGCCCAACATTGACCTTGTGAAGCTATAAAGATGATGATAACGATAACGAGATTATTCTACATAGCATTTATACGTGGTAGAGCCAAACTGCAGCTTTATTAAAGTTGTAGGACGAATGGCTAACCTGGGAAGGATCGCGCGGGAAAGGAGGCATTCCACCTTAGTCCTCAGGGGTGGCAACATTTGCAGTAAACCCACTTACCATCATTTGGGTTGTGTGTTCGTTTGTCACCTTGATTCTGTAAAAAACCATCTTTAACTGTTTCTTTCACAAACTTAAAAAAACAGCAATCCTTAACAACCACATAATGCTTCTACGTCGTGACCTCGACTAACGAGGTAGGTTAACAGAAAGCTTTTAAAGGGCAGTTCGGATAGCCGCTTGTAGAGTCATCAGTATTGTCGGGCTCCAGCGGCTCCACTGCGATACGATCTAAACGTGTGGTAGTGCCAGGTTACTTAGGGTCATGGTTCCATGGCACAACTGTATTAAGGGACGATGTATTTAATTTTTGAAGCGAAATCTTCTCTAGAATAGTTGTGATTTGAAACTCGATAAAACGAAAAAGCGACATTAAAAAGGGACAAACATATACGTCTATAGGATTTAGCCTGCGAGATAATGAGATAGAATACAGTATACAGTGTTTCCTATTACATTATGCATGTGATCTATGAGCAGTAATCATTGAGGCCGAAATTTGTTGATTAGAAAATATTTAAGTACTTACTTATAATGATGACATTGAAAACTTGGAGTCTACTTAATATGTAATGTAATACATGTAGAATAAAATTTAAATTATTTATTTACTTGTAACGATATTAAATTAAACATACCCTACAAGGAGTTATGGCGGGAACATGACGGGCGGTGGATTGCTGCTCCTGTATTATTGTTTAAATAATAGTTTGAAGTGGATTTTGATATTATGTAAAAGTGGTGCGATTTTGTGTATTAAGTGTCTGCGCATGTGAACTGATAATGGAAAAGGTGAAACAAGTGCTCTGATGATGATGTGATTCTCAAGAAGAGGTGTCTGTCTGCTTAGGCGCCTTGAGATACCATCGCCAACTCTTAGCTGTCTGTTGGCTCAAGTTGCCGTCAAAAACTCCCAAGGGCTGCACAATGTGACGCATCAACATATTGTGAAGCAGTGTACTATGAAGGCTAATTATACATTGTAACTTCAGGCTCAGAAGGGCTAGAACCCAGAGCCGTAAAACCAGTTATAAAAAATACCCTACAATAATTATTCTACTCCTGATAGGAGTTTTGGCGGGAACTTGCCCTGGGGCGGTTTGTTGCTCCTGTATTATTGTTTAAATAATGGTTTGAAGTGGACTTTGATATATAAAAGTGGTGCGATTTTGTGTATTAAGTGTCTGCGCATGTGAACTATTAGTGGAAACTGTGAAACAAGTGCTCTGATGGTGATGGATTCTCAAGATAAGCTGTTTGTTTGCATAGGCGCCTTTAGATACCATCGCCAACTTTCAGCTGCCTGCTGGCTCAAGTTGCCGTCAAAATCTCCCAAGGGCTGCACAATGTGACGCATCAACATATTGTGAAGCAGTGAAATATGAAGGAAAATTATACATGAAGACAAGGCTGTATGGCATAGTTCCTTTGCCTGCTCTCTCGAGCGAATAATAAAAACAACAACAATCTACTCCTGATACTCTACATTAGTCTCATTCTCTCTAAGATTAGTTTTCTGAAGGTTGCACTTCTACCGCTTCTGAACTACACGCATGTTTTTTTTAATTCTTTATGTAAATGGTAAATTTAGTTACAGCCTATTTGAGCTCAGGTAGTTCAGAGAATAAGCGCTCGCCGTAAATTTCACAATATGCGAGCAATGGATATCCCTGTTGGCGCAAATAAAATTATTAAGTGCAATTTGAGTTGCTGATTTACTACTTGCTCGACGGTGAAAAACCCAGTTAAGTAACCTGCATGTCTGAGGAATTGAAAAAATTTGAAGACGTGCGAAGTCCACCAACACCTCAAAAATAGAAGACCATGGTTAAATAATTCAATGGTCAACTGTGTAATGGTGGTAAGAATAGCCACTACTCTATCCACTACATATCGACCAGTGGGTGACGTAAGAAGCGATAGAGATGATCTAAAACAGGTGGAGAGCAACTCAACAAGATAAAATCTCAAATTAATTTAAAAAAAAACTCCGGTTGCCCACCCGCCTCTCAAACGTGGCAACCATGGCAAAATCCTCCCCATGAGACAATCTACGAGGGAGGCCTACGTTCAGCAGTTGACTTTTATAGGCTGTATAGGAACGACCTAATGCTAGACATAATTATGAAGCCGTATAATTATTTTTTATAAAAGTTTCCTCGCAGACACCTCAAACTAAGACAGGAATGACGACAGAATACACATTAACGTGCCAACATTTTTTATAGGATAAGAGTGACAAATGAGCACACAGTCCACCTACTGGTAAGTGGTTCCAGTGGCCCATGACACCTACTTTTATCCTCGATTAAGAATAAAATGTGTTTTCACACTTAAGGGCTAAGATGGAATGCCTCGTGTCCAGAAAAAGGGTCACCGGTTCTTTACACTCACCATACGAAACACAGCAGAATTAAGCAGCTATTTTACGTTGATATTCATTGATATTACAGATTTACGTGGTAGAGCCACGCTGCAGCTATATTAATTGTAGCACGAATGGGTCGGCTCGACCGGGGAAGGACTACGCTTTCACAGAATACCAGCCTAAAATAGCAGCTTAACGCTTTTGTGTTTCGTATGGTGAGTGTAGAGAACCGGAAGCCCTTTTTACTTTTTTTTTTATAGGATAAGGGTGACAAACGAGCACACAGTCCACCTGATGGTAAGTGGTTGCTGCGGCCCATAGACATCTACATCAATCCTTTATCACAAATCAAAATGTAGATGCGTCGTCACCCGTAAGGACTAAGATGGAATGCCTCATTTCCAGTAAAAAGGGCCTCCGGCCACCTACACTCACCAAGGTCGTGGTACCACCCCGGTTCGAGCCGGCCCATTCGTGCGACAGCAAAAGCTGCCGCGTGGCTCTACCACTGTATTAATTAATGTAATAATTAAATTACTGGAAAAGAGGCATTTCATCTTGGTCCTCACGGCTGAAAGCGCATCTGCATTTTGATTCGCGGGTAGGTGTATGGACCAAAGCAACCACTTACCATCAGGTTGACTGTGTGCTCGCTTGACACCACTATTCTACAAAAAAAAGATAAAAACTTCCTTTTTATTTATATCTATAGTTCATTAGAACCATTGCACCACTAAGTAAGTCATTTGATTTATTATCTTGTTTGTCGTGATTCTGTTCTTTGTGGCCATTCCTTACGTAGTATTAATATTCCTACTCTTTGTCATTCCGCTAAAGTCTTCAGCAACAAGTCAATAGATGCAGGAGATCGATAGAGATAAGTGCCTTAACAACCTGTGAGGAGAACTATGTTCAGAGGAGTTTAAATGGGCTTAAATCTCTTCATTCAAGCCTTAAGAATTTTTTTTTAAATACAGTTAACGCGAAAAGATTTTAGGTCGATGATTTTTGATGATTTTTAAAGTTCACTCTCCACGCGACATTACAGTGCTTGTCTTCAAAATGCTTTAGGAAGGGAAGCACCTTTTTGAGCACCTTAAAGCATCCGTGAAGGTCTACCCTCAACTGCGATCACTTAAGAATATGTGATTACTGTCAAGTGCCTATCGTTTCATACGACATTCAAAGTGACATAATAGGGTGTCGGATTCTCTTGCAGCGCCACCACAGGACAAGCGTTAATTACGTATCTTTTAAAAAAAGCCGCATAATCTAACTTCACTGCCCTAAGTTTGACTGGCAGAGAATACTTTTAGCATTAAGTCCGCCTTTTGTTCCTGTACTAAATATGTAAGGTTCAATAAAGTTTAAATAAAGAAATAAATAAGTGGTGGATTCGAAAAATTCCAACCTTAACGCTGTCCACAACTAGAGACGTCTAAGCCGGCCTTGCTCTTTTTACCCGAGACTCAGGTGTCCTCTCCTGCTAATACTTCATATCTCTCCTACCCGGCGTACAAATTAGAACACACCTTTGTGTCCCGGACTGGAGTTTGCGTATACGTTAGAGAGGACATCTGTTTTCAACGCCTCGACAGTCTTGAAGGTACGGACCTGTCCATCCTATGGCTGCAGGTAGACAGCGATGACCATTCCCGCGACCACGCGTGCCTCTATAGGTCCCATAGCGGTAATGCCGAAACATACCGACTAATCCACCACATCCAAATGGCTACAGATTCCTTGTTACAGCAGATCCCATTCGCAGAGATCGTGATCCTTGGCGATTATAACGCGCATCACGCCGAATGGCTCGGTTCACGTTCAACCGATCATGCGGGGAGATCTGTTTATGACTTTCCTTTGGCACACATTTGGCACAATTTTACACAACTGGTTACTTTGCCTACGCGGATTCCAGACGTGGAGGATC
Organism: Parnassius glacialis; assembly: GCA_033319125.1. Taxonomy (NCBI): domain Eukaryota; kingdom Metazoa; phylum Arthropoda; class Insecta; order Lepidoptera; family Papilionidae; genus Parnassius; species Parnassius glacialis. The sequence goes on from JAVANC010000016.1 coordinate 2,480,927, forward strand.
ATGCACCTTCCCTGTTGGACCTTCTGTTTACCTCTCATCCGGACGGATATCAGGTTTCCGTCGACGCTCCTTTAGGCTCGTCGGATCATTGCCTTGTCCGGAGTGTGGTGCCACTTACACTAACATCGCGATTGTATTCTGCAGGCCGTCGCCGTGTTTGGCACTATAGGTCGGCCTACACGGTACACGGTACATCGTACCCTTGGGGGCGGGCTTGCTTCTCGCCGGAAGATCCCAGCGTTGTTGCTGATTCTGTTGCTGATGTGGTACTTCATGTACCTTTTTATTCCATCCTCTGTGGTCCCATCGGAGTCAGATCCCAGCCATTTTTTGGTCGCTCCTGTAAACAGCAAAAAAGGTTTACACAGCACTCGGTTCGCAAAGCACTCTTTTCCCTGGACGTCAGCAAATCGAGTGGGCCCGATGGAGTCCCTCCCATTGTGCTGAAGACATGTGCTCCGGAGTTGGCACCGGCTTTATCTTCCGCCGCCATCGCTTTACAAAGCGCAAGTTCAGCCTCACACGGAGTACTGTTCTCATCTCTGGGTCGGGGCACCCCAGTGCCAGTTCCTTCCACTTGACCGCATCAAGCGCAGAGCGGTTCGCATCGTCGACGACCGAGTTCTTTCTGATCGGCTCGATTCACTGGCGTTGCGTAGGGATATTGCATCCTTTTGCATTTTCTATCGCATCCGAATATCGTAGTCCGAAAAACGTGACTACACAGTCGTGCTACTTCGCGAAGAGCTCAGTCGTCTTGAGTCGCCCGCACCCGTAACATGAATAACGTTCAAGAGATTGCTGCTATAGGTACTTAATTGTGTGAACAGTATGACGTCAATGCGTTAACCATAGATAAATAATTATGTAGAAAGCTACATATTTAATATTAATATATAAAAAAATTATATATAACTGGCGTACGCCGAGTAGTGACGCTTAATAAGTAGTAACTTCGGGCCACTTCGCGAAGTCTTTTGACTCGGGCGCAAAAAACCGACAGTGATCAGAAGTCGCCCGAGGCGAAGCGAGGTTGCACGAAGCGAATCGAAGTATCCCTCTACCATAGATTAATGATAAGTCTTCGAGCGGAGCGCGCGATGACTTATCATTAATCTATGCCCTCTAGATTATAATTCTCCTCGCCCAAATTCGATCTACTTCGCGTATAGTGTAGAGGGTAATATTGATAAACGTATAACAAAATCAAATACATGAATTACTAGCATCTATTAAAATGAAGCGTCATTTAAAATAAAATAATATTTCTTTCATGGCAAGATAAGAAAAAGTGGGAGGGAGATGGATATAATTCCATCTCGCTTCCTTATAGCCGCCAAGGCCGTCTACACTACGCCAGAAGGGGTCGTGACAGAAAAATCTTATACTTCTTCTCGCCTAACCCCCATCCGCTCAAATTAGTACCGTCCGATAAAGAACCTCGTTCTAAGAATATATATTTTAAAGAAGTGGACTTTTTTCTGATTGAACGTACGTACCACACTTTCACCTATTTATGCTTCCAAACAGCATTGCTGTGCTCCAGTCTGGAAAGTATAGACAGCCAGAATAAGTACAGGTACAAGTGAGGCGTTTCAACTTAGTCCACAAAGGTAGCAACAGTAGCCTTCCATGTTTAAAGTTGGTTGCAGGTGCCCACGAGCTGCCCTTACCTTTAGGTGGCACTATTAACAACAGCTTAATTACACAAAATACTCGTTTGCACCTGCAGGATACTGGAAGTAAACGGCACGTCTGTGGTGAGCGGCAAGAGTCAAGAAGATTTACAGCGGGCGATCAGTGCCGCGAGCCCAGCTCGTCTGGTGGTTCTCCGTGAGCAAAAGTCTGCGAATCCAGCACCTGCCGTGCCTTTCACACAAGTTAGTACAAGTACAAGTAGTTTTAACCCTTTTGTTCGTAACGTGTATTATTTATTTTACTATACCTACAAATATTAAACATTCGCTGCCCGCGGTGCTTTAATATAGACAAACATGACGTTATATTTGATGATGTTATAACTAACTGTGGTAACAATACAATTTTTTTAGAATGAAGCGGCATCTCTGCGGACGGAGCTGGACGCACTGCGAATGGCCGCAGAGGACGCGGAGCGGGCGAAGGAGAGTCTGCGAGCCGACAACACGCGCCTCACGCACCGCATCTCTTACCTCGAGGAGCAGGTCGCGGAGATGCTCGCAAGGCACACGCAGGTACACGCACACTCACTCAGACTCACATTCACTCACACTTACTCTACATGTTAAAGCCACGCTGCAGCTATGGGCGTTATGGGTTGACTGAACCAGGCAAGAAACACGCTCTTACAGAATACCAGCGTAAAATAGCAGCTTCATGCTGCTGTGTTTCGTATAGTGAGTGTAGAGAATCGGAGACCCTTTTTACTGGAAACATGGCATTCCATAGACATACATAGACGTGACAACCAACGCATCTGCATTTTAATTCTTAATCGAGGATAGATGTAGATGTCTATGAGCCTCAGCATCCACTTACCATCAGGTGGACTGTGTGCTCGTTTTTCAACGTTATCCTATTAAAAAAACTTATACTCACTCACACTCAGCGTCTTCCTTGATCATCATCATCATCAGCCATCATGGAGATAAGCCTTTCCCATTCCAGGCGGATTGGCCGTATAGAAAGGAATAGAATAGAATAATTTTTATTCAATATAGATTTATAGTATACTTATTGAAAGTCATTTTTTACTTTTACCACTGGTTTCCAAAAAATACCACTGTCCTGGGAAGAACCAGCAAGAAACCCAGCGGGACATTTTTTTTACACACAATTTACAACGTAATCTTTTATGCAATTATTATGGAAACATTTAGAAATAGCATGGTAGTGATCACCTCAAGTAGTACAAGACGTGCCTTTGACGCTATTGCTCGTTGTCACTTGTCAGTCAGTCAGTCAGTCTGAGTATTTAACATCTGGTGAAAACTAAATGGTTACAACGCCATCTATTAGAAGTTTTAAGATCTGCTAGGTGCTTCCCGAAGTCACCTCTTGAGACACACAGGGAACGAAATGAAGTGATGGATTCCCTTACGCCGCCTCTACAAGGCACCAAGTCGTTTAATATTTTATTATTTATTTAATAATTATTGTCGAAATGCATTGAAAGTAATGTATATAAATATTTAAAGTCGTTACATAAACCTTAGCTCTCAATAGAATTTATATTTATAAATATAATATTAGGTATAATTTGTGACACTAATGGCAAAATACTAGAGATGACGCGAATATGTTACCTACCTCGCTATTATTCGGTATTCGGCATTACTCGATTTTTTTTGTCATGAGTCAAATACCGATTACTCTTCATTCGGCGAATAGTCATCTAAAATAAACTTTTAATGAATAAAAAAACTATAGAAATAAAACTTTAATTTTTCTTAAAAGACAAAGCACACTTAAATCTTTACTTAGTGACGGCTTAAGTAATCATTAAGCGTCTCTGAGTGCGGCAATTAGTATTAATCATAATCATTGATACAAAAAGTTAGCCAAAAATCAGTCATGTCATGTTGAAGTTAATTAGTTAGGCTTTTTAATTAATATTTAAAAAATGCGTGCCGCTCACCAACCTAAACACAAGGGAAATCGATTGATCGGGAAATCGACTACAATTAAACGCTGAGTTATACAAATCTGAGTTATACCCGTAAAATAGGTGCAAGAAAAGGACTGCCAGCATTTAAAAATATAAAATCGGTATAATATGAGACTGATTTCTTTAACTTCATTGTTTTCTTTTCTCATAACCTTAGAAGAATTTTAGATTAAAGTAAAAAATAAATGATTGGTAAGTTCGAGACTACTTACAAGCGTGATATTATTATTTGATAACAAATAAATTATGTTTTATGTTCCATTTTTATGTCGAATAATAATGGCCAGTTATTCGACTGTTCGCAATAGCAAATGGCGATTTATCGGTATTCGTTATTCGTTATAACAACTATTCGCGGCATCTACAAAATACTCAAATGCTACTTCAATTTTAAGATTTCGTTAAGTATCGTAGTGTCACAGTCACTCTGACTTAAAGTGATAGAGACAGCACGAGACTTAACAGCATCTTAAAATTGAGCAGCGTTTGAATATTTGGGCATATAAGTGATAATAAATATAAAATATTATTTATATTTTCATTGAGCTAAATAGTAATTCAACACACTTGTAGGTATACCTTTACGCAAACTTCATGTTTTTACAAATTTCTTTCACAAACTTTAAGAACTATTAAGAACTATATTAACTGGATATATTAGTTGGTTAATTTAAAATGGTGATAAATAGATAGATTTATTGTGATAATTAACAAAACTTTCTATTAAATTTTCTTAATTGTGTTGATAGGTACATATGTAATATATGTTTTGTTAATACAAATTAATTCCGTTACAGCTTCACTCGGTCAGCAGCAGCGACAGCTGTATAACAGTAAACAAAACGAAGAAAAACGTAACGAACATAAATATAACGTCAGAGCCACAACGGAATAATAAACCGAGTCAAAAGTCCGAAGTCCAAGTATTTCAGAAAGGACCAGACATCACCGCTATCGTCGCCAAACTCCCCGGTCTAAACGGCGCGGAGTCCAATCTGCCGATAGTAAGACCACGATCAAACGCTTCAGGAGCGTCATCAAGAGTTGCGGCATCGCCCAGAACTTCACCAGCGCCCAACCATCGCTCTCACAGCTCACACAGCTTGGAGCATCGAGCGGGCCACATCAGACAATCTCTGTCCCACCACTGTATTTACGGAGCAGTCGATTATAATGCAGAGACTGATGCCGCCATACGTATGATCGAACGAAACCAAAGACACATGGAAAAACAACGATTAAAAAACGAAAGATTCAACAAATCGAAAGTAGAAGACCACTTTCGATCTGACAGTGACATAGACGTCCGAGACTCCATTTCGAAAAATGGCGATCCTAGACACTACGAAATCAAGAAAGCCGCAGACAGAATTGAGGAAAGTATAAAAAAGACCAATTGGGCGGAAAGGAAGACCTTATCTATAATAGAACAACTGAAACGATCACAGCGGTTACGTAAAATGAAAAAGAATGACAGCGCCGAAGACATCCAAATAGATTCAGAAAGAAATTACATGTACCATCGAATAGATGGTAAAGTGTTAGAAAATGCTCACAAATCAAGTCGGAGATCCTCATCGTCCAAAGTGCAATCTCGAAGTGGGAAATCTTCAGAATTTGATTCCGAATGTTCCGATTTCCCAAATGGTGATGTGTACAACAGCTCACCTAGATTAGACTATGGTTCTGAGAGCTGTTCGACACGGATGAGTCATTACAAAAAGAACGAAGATAGACGAGAAGATAGCAAGTCTAGACCAACCCCACCTAGAAAACCGCTGCGATTGTCCTTGCACAAAGCCCGCAGTGCGCACTCGATATTGAACGGCAGTGAATCTGAAACACCAAGTAGACCTCCTTCGGAAGCCCAAAACGGAGACATAGGCCAAGAGTCACCGAGCAAAAGGCCGGTAAAGCGAACGTACGCGGCGGACAAATGGGCACGAGAAAGGATAAGGGACCCCGGTCGAGCTACACCTCGACCAACACGGAAATTACTAAATGGTCTAATCGCATGCGACACCCCTGCTGCTGACGATCTGTACCCAGAAACGATGCACGTGCCAATGCGTGTTAATGGCATTGTACAAGCGGCCGGGAAGTGGTGCTAGCAACGCTCCTGATAATAAACCTTCAATGTGAAGTTTTGGCGAGAACGTGACCGGCGGCGGTTTGCTGCTCCTGTATTATAGTTTAAATAATAGTTTGAAGTGGATTTTGATATGTAAAAGTGGTGCGATTTTATGTATTAACTGTCTACGCATGTGAATTATTAGTGGAAACGGTGAAACAAGTGTTCTGATGGTGATGGATTCTCAAGATAAGCTGTTTTCTGCATAGGCGCCTGTAGATACCATCGCCAACAGTCAGCTGTCTGCTGACTGAAGTTGCCATCAAAATCTCCCAAGGGCTGCACAATGTGACGCATCAACATATTGTGAAGCAGTGAACTATGAAGGATAATTATACATTTGGGGAAATTATAATAAACCGAATAAAAATACTCAGGACTTGGCCTAAAGGTCTAGATACCAGGCCATAAACTCCAAAAAAACCTTCAATGTCTAACAGGCCATGAATACCCAGTTCATAAAGTCATAGGCATTTAATGAATGACGCACTATTATTTTGTCAATTTAATATTTTTAAATGGAGAAATAGGCAAGGAAATATGAAATCCATCCCGGTGGGGTAAAATTAATTTTAGAGTAAAAGAGCAACAATTATGTAAATAATTCTTACATGCATAAATAACAATAATTCCTCGACTATAGTCATAAGAGTTAAAGATAAAGAAAGGCAGAGATCGGTTTAGACAAAAGAAATGAAAAGCTACGAAATAGACAATTACGACACAAATATTAAAAGAAATTGGTAGAGTTCTGTAATGTATAATTTAAAAATCTACCTCCTAATAAATTTTCTACTAACTCTGAAGGAAATCGAGGCAAACATGATAAAGCCGTCAACAATCTTGAATTATCGAAACTAGACTTGAGCCGATTTAAGCCGGCTGACTGTTTACTGTGAGGAATAAGGTATTAGTTAAAGTAGAATAGAAGCCTATACCGTAGATATTTTTGAAATTTATTATTTAACAATAAACTTTTAATTTAAAAAAAATATCGATTATAAATATCGTAATTCAAATCGTGTTGTTCAAATATGCACCCTATCTTAAATTTGTAATAAATGATGTTAAGAGGCGTATTACAAAAAAACGCGAAATTACAAGGTTTCCTCGTTGAAATTTTATGTTTATCGTTCATTGCTTGAAATAACAATTACTTGGTAAAAATAGTTCGTTTTCTCTTCTCAAATAAGCTCGGAACGGAATTTAGGTAACTTATTTATTTAATCATTAATAATCATTCTCCCGATGCATGTTTAGGCAAAAACTCTCGAAGACATGATTTGGGAGCTCTAATTTGTAGATTCTATTGAATATCGACCATCAAAAAAAATGTTTTTATCTCCCAAATATCCTACACTTTAATAATAGTTGAATTTATTTTCGTTATATGCTTTTCACGCTAAGAAAAAAAAATCGACATAATTCAAAAAACGACCAAAAAAGCTTCGATACAAAACTCTATATTTCCGAAGTTCTACATCATTTAGAAGTAAAATTTATACCAAAATAATCATCAACATTTGCTTAAACTATGCTATTATTTTTACTTTTTAAATCGTTACTATTATATTTTAATTAATTAAATAAAAGTACTATATATTTCACTGTGCCGGCCATCTGCGATCATTAACGCGCGAGCGCTTGCAGAGGGTGGACCTGCGTCAGTTGATTTCGGACGCTGCATCGTTTCGATACTACCGTAGTGTGCGTCGATTGCCTACATACTAGAGCATCGTCAACTACGACCGTAATTTTTGATCAATCGGTTTAAAACTATTTTATATAGTTATAATTTAGATCACGTCTCTTCCATTAAACATGGTAGGGACAACGAGTCTGCAGCATTGGCACAATTGAGCAAACAAAAAATATTATTATAGAAAAATATGGTCTATTCATTGACCTAGATCATTGTTATTTGAGGGCTTCACCTAATGGTTTATACAGCAACGGTCTTATTGAAGTTAAATGTCCTATTTCAGCTTTTGGAATAGATTTTGACACGGCCTTTCGACAAAAAAAAAGTTAAAGGTTATAAATTCAGTGATTCAAGTGTAACATTAAATCAAAATAATTACTGGTTTTACCAAATCCAAGGCCAGCTTCATTTAGCAAATAAAAATGTCTGAATACTTGCCATAATATGTATTGGCCCAGATTAATGCAGTAAAAGTACTAAAAATTTACAAATACGACCAATTTTAGATTTTCAATATGTTACCCAAGTTACAAGCTTTTTATGAAAAGTGTGTACTGCCTGAAATTATCGAATCGAGAAAAGTTCGGTCAATGCCGTCGCAGCAAATATTTTTCTTAAAAAAAATATAGTATATAGTGACTGTAAGTACCGATTAAAAAAATATTAGTTACATTTGGTTGTTATATTTATTAAAACAGATTGCAACCGTTTATTTATTTATACCACTATTCTACCGATAGTAGACATAATCGATTATTAACATTCGATTACAGCGTAACAATTAAAATATTTATGTGTACTTATTTTGACACTAAATTCCATAAATAATGAATAATATATCAAAATGGTATATAATAATAAATTATATAATTATATAATAATAAATTAATAACAACATTAAAATGACACACCAAAAAATATTCCATCCACTGAAGTCCATCCTAAGAAAACTTTGTATTATGGAAGATCAAGATCGTTTAATCGCCATACTCACAGTAATATAGTGCGAGCGAGTGAAAGAAAGTATCGGTCGCGTAGCTTGCCGCCCGCTCGGTGCGTAAAATACCTAAATTTGCGAAACGCCGAAATGTAAGAGGGCTCTTAAGATGGAAGCTCCAGGGTGGCCCGCGAAATTCAGATTTTATTACGTTTTTTGCAATTTGCAGGTCAGTGTTAGGTTGTATGTTTAACAAAATATGATTCGTGAGCGTAACGAGTATGTATTTACAGAATTATAATCATTATAATCATCAATACAACCGTCTATGTTCGTATAATTCCTATGTATGGCTATTTCCAGAAAAGCTCATTCAAAGGAATTATACGAACTTAGGGGGTTGTATTGATCATTATAAATGATCATAATTCTGTAAATACATACTCGTTACGCTCGCGAATCATATTTTGTTAAAAATACACCCTGACACTGACCTGCAAATTGCGAAAAACTTAAGAAAATTTGAATTTCGCGGGCCACCCTGGAGCTTTCACCTTAATAATATGATCTTATTTTCGTAGCAAGTATTTGACCAATTTGCAACGCACTTGACCTTGAACTGACTATTAGGTAAAAAGTTTACTATAAATAATTAGTATTTACTGATAAATCAATTTGATAAAATGCCAATGATAAAGCAATATATTTGCAAAATGCTTCATACCATAGGCTTCTACTTCGTTTACATATTTTTACTCATGGTAATATTTAGTGATAAAATAACATTCCCATATTAAATTGTGAAATATTTTGTACATATCTGTAACTATTTGTAAGGCCCACCGCTAAATACTCACCTGTACGTAAACTGTATTTATTTTAAGAAATAAATAATTTTGTAAAACTATTTTTCTTTTAATTACTCGCCGTGTAGCTTATGAATCCATCACTCACTATCCCTTGGGTATTGTAAGAACTGGCAAGAGCACAGAACACTAGTACCCTAAGGCGGGCAAGAGCCAGCTTGAGCACCTTTACGTAAACGTACTTTTATAGGATGAAGATCAATATCAGAGAAAAGGATAAAACATGCGATTGAGCGCTCCCTAACACAGACGATTGCCACTGATTAAGAAAAAAGCCTACGTACTGGGAAAACCCAGCAAAGAAACCCAGGAGAACTTTTATAAACGTTAATTTACAATGTAATATGTTATGTATTTAAATATGAATAAGTTTAGAAACAGCATTGTATCGATCAACCTCAATTTCAGGATTTTTATTGCTCTAATAGCTCTATTCTGCCAAACAAAGATAGTTTCAATGTCAGTCACATTATCCTATAGCTTGATTCCATAAGACATTATGCTATGGATATAACTAAAATAAACTAATCCAGCTGTTTCAAAAAATGTAAGGCTTCTATTCATTTTTGCAGCATATGGTGCAGAACTAAGTTTGCTAGCTATTTGAAATATACGGAGGCCCCATTAAAGCTCCACGTCAACTGTGATTCCGCGAAATATAATGGATTCACCAAGACTCAGCTGCTCCCCTTTTAAATGCACAGTGATATTCACCTGTTTAATATGAATTTAATAGATTTTACTATATTACCGTTCAAAGGCAAATGGTTGACGTTAAGCCAGTGTAAGATTTTTTTATAATAGGGGGGGGGGCCCAAACGAGCATGCGGCTCACCTGATGGTAAGTGACTACCGCCGCCCATGAACAACTGCAACGTCAAGGGAACCAGGGGAGTTGCAGATGCGTTGCCGGCCTTTTAAAAAGGAGTAGGCTCTTTTCTTGAAGGTCCCTAAGTCATATCGGTCCGGAAAAATCGCTGATGGTAATCGATTCCAGAAAGAAGTTGTGCGAGGAAGAAAACATCTAACAACAAAACATAAGTATACCAATTTTGATACAGCATTATTCACTTCGTCATGTTTTAGCAATTACCTACCGTTTAAATCTTAAAATCAACGAAGTATCATCAGGAAATAAAACTTTATTATGATTATTCCCTACCGAATAAGGCAAGTCATTAATATAAACCAAAAACAAAAAAGGCCAAGAATGTAGCCTTGAGGAAAACCCATAGATATTACCGACGAGCAAGAACTACTTCCATTAATTACAACTGTTTGCAATATATTATTTAAATATGGAAGTAATAAGTTTAAGCATTTTGTTTTTTTCATCATAATACATCATTATTAGCTTACTGATTAATGTCTCATGGTGATCAGAGTCAGTAGCCTTGGAAAGGTCACAAAATATTCCTAAAACATCTGAGTTCAGGTTGTGTAGTTTCATCTTCACAGTTTCGCTATTTTCTTCCATCTTAGTCACTACAAAGAAAGCGTAAATTATAATATTACAATAGTTCCCGCATCATCGTATTTGCTTAGATCCATGAGACCTGGGCCTAGAGTGCCAAATTTGAAAGGCAATTATTATAAAACCTAAGAACATTTTTTTTTTGATTTATGATTATTTAGCCTATATCGGTTACTCTTGTCAACACATTACATAAGACGATACAGTACGACAAAAGTAACTTACATACTGTTACACTAGTCGAACTGCGGATAACCTTACTTCTATCACGCAGAGAAACTCTAAGTATAACGATCTTTATAGCTCGCTGAGCGACCTTGAGCTTTCTCACACGGCCAGCAATGAAAAACCACGTCTCAGGTCCTTATGTCATCTCTAGCAATATGCATTGGTTGTTGGATCAGTCACATAAATTAGCAATTAGCCGGCCATATAGATTGAAGAACCGACAGCTGATGGGATGGGGAAGAAAAGTTCTCGAGGGGCAGTTTCTTACCGATAATCGAAGGGTAGAGAGGTCCCTCACTATGCGCAGTGACGACCTGTGGTAAAAGATGCAAGAAGTCGATGGGTGCAAGTAGCTCAGGACCGTGCTTTGTGTTATTATTTGGGGGATTATGTTCAGTAAGGAGATATTTTGGGGCTTCGCAAACACATACATTTTGATGTCTTGTGTTGGTTACAAACAACTCTCCAGTATTGTATATGGAGAGAGCTACCCAAAATATCGAGTTTCTCGTCTCCAGGCATATTTGAATGTTGTGCTATTGAGCTTACCGATTATAAGATAATTGTCGTCTGTATCTATAGAGTACCAAATATGAACAATCTTGACTACTGCCTGGATAAATTTGAAACTCTTTTACAAAAGATATCGCGTTCACGATATAAGAACATTGTTGTTGGTGGTGATTTTAATATAGATGTTCTCAAAGAAAATAGTCTCACAAATGCGTTTGAATGTTTGTTAATGAGATATAACTTGAAACTGGCATTGAAACAACCGACTCGCATGGCCAGCTTAACATGTTTAGACAATTTTGCGCATAATTTTAGTACATCATTTAAGGCTGATGTCTTTGAGTTTGCGTTGTCCGACCATACAGCACAGCTGCTTCACTGTCCAGTACAAGCAACATATGCTATAAACTATTGGTATGCGGCTAGGAGGGATTATAATATGGAAAATATAATGAAATTTAAGAATTACATAAAAAGTCTCTCTTTTTCGGAGATATATGAAACAGATGATGCAAACGCAGCGTATAATAAATTTATCGATACATTCAGACTTATTTACGATTTGTGTTTTCCAATTAAATTAATTAAAATAGATATAATAAAAAAACCAAAGTGGCTGTCTAAAGTGATTAAATTATGTAGTCGAAATAAAAGAAAACTTTTGTGGCAGTTAAGACTAAATCCTAATAGGAAGAACAAAATTCGATTTTCAAACTATTCACAGTTACATAAAAAAATTATAGTTCAGTCAATCTGTCGAAAAAAAAATCAAAATGGTACAAAAATTACCAATTGGATGAAAGTTGGTGAGTCGTTAGAAGATGATGTAAGAAAGCTTACTTGGGCATGGCCACCTGATCCGTCTGTGGATTTTTGAAAAAACTCGAAAAAATTTTGAAATGCATTTTTCTCGAAAACTATGCATTCTACAGAAAAATTTATTTGAACAAAAATGTAGAGGGCATCGTTATCTACAATTATTGTCATTGGTGCAATGTTGTAAAACAAAAAATGTGCACAGCAGGTGGCGCTAAAGTGCCAAAAAAACGTGTTTTTCGACTTTTTCGCCCTTAAATTTTCATTTTTCAGCTACGATCCAAATGGAAAACTTGTTCCTTACAATTTTACAAACAACTTTTATTTAAACATTTTTTTTATACAACCTATCATTTCAAAGTTATAGTGTAATATAGCGCTGCGTGAACAGCGCAGTGGTGCTAACGGTAATTTTGTCGGTCCTATTGGGACTTTCTCCGGCGGTGTTGGCATAGTTTTAACAAAAGGGCCACCGACGAAGAGACTACGCAGTGCACGCAAAAAATAAATTAACACTCGTTCCTGCAATAACGCTAATGAGCATAGGTGTTTGCGTAACAACAATTTTAATCAAGTGTAACCTTAGCATTACTCAATTGTTATAATATGAAAACATGTATATTATAAAAGAAATATTAGTGTATTTACCAAAAAAAATTTCGACATCAATTAAGTTATTTCGTAAACCTAATCCAAATTTCTCAAATAATCGATAAAATTGTTGTAACTGTTAACATTTTTAGTTCATTATTTTTTAACAAAAATAATTAATTTTACAACTGATTCAAGTGAATAAAATATTTTATATACAAATTTGACGAAAACTTATCATAAAGGTCTAATATTGATACTTATTCCTAATATTTTTATTTATTTGTTATAAAGAATATAGATTATTACTTCTCAAGTGAAAAAATAAAAATACATCTTTTTTTATGCACCTTCCTTGCTTTTATACTTTGTGAGAGCGTAATATTGGAATTTTCATACTTTAACAAGCTGCAGCTATGAAACGGTAAGTTGTATAAAAAAAATGTTTAAATAAAAGTTGTTTGTAAAATTGTAAGGAACAAGTTTTCCATTTGGATCGTAGCTGAAAAATGAAAATTTAAGGGCGAAAAAGTCGAAAAAACACGTTTTTTGGCACTTTAGCGCCACCTGCTGTGCACATTTTTTGTTTTACAACATTGCACCAATGACAATAATTGTAGATAACGATGCCCTCTACATTTTTGTTCAAATAAATTTTTCTGTAGAATGCATAGTTTTCGAGAAAAATGCATTTCAAAATTTTTTTGAGTTTTTTCAAAAATCCACAGACGGATCAGGTGGCCATGCCCAAGTAAGCTTTCTTACATCATCTTCTAACGACTCACCAACTTTCATCCAATTGGTAATTTTTGTACCATTAATTTGACAGATTGACTGAACTATTATTCAATTGACACAAAAGGCACAAAACAATCACAAAATAAAAACATCTAAAAATAAGTGTAAAACAACTTGGCAAATTATTAATCGAGCAAAATACAACTTACCTACTCATAGTATTAATAAAATTAAGGTAAATAACCAAACTCTATCAAATCCTCAGTGTATCGCTGAAACATTTAATGACTATTTTATCGATAAAATTCAGACAAACCTAGATGTCACCAGCAAACCTAAATCTTTTAAAATAAACACTAACAGTAAATCTATGTTTATGCCGCCTAGTGTTCCATTAGATATTCACAGAATAATAATGTCGATAAATAATACAAATAGCGTGGGATACGATGGCATTGCTACAAAAATATTAAAACACATATCAATGGAAATATGCGGACATCTAAGTCATCTAATTAACCTAAGTATCAGCTCAGGTATCTACCCAGATGCCTTAAAAACATCAATTATAAAGCCACTGTTTAAGAATGAAAATAGAGAAGTAATGGAATATTATCGGCCCATCGCACTTATCCCCATAATTTCAAAAATATTTGAGAAATATATATATAAGGAAATGTATAAATTTACTGAAAAATATAACATTTTGTGTGAGGAACAAAAAGGATTTAGACCACACAGGACAATCAATATGGCCATATATGACTTTATTTACAATGTTATTAACAATGTCGATAAACGTAAACATGTCTGCGGCATATTTTGTGATATGACCAAGGCATTTGATTGCGTACATTATCCTACTCTTTTATGAAAATTTGAAACCTATGGTATTAGAGGCAATGTTCTTAATCTAATTGAATCATACTTAAAAAATAGAAGACAAATAACTGAAAATCAAATTAATATAGCAAATAAGAAGGAAGAGATATTTCGATCGTCAGAGCGTGAAGTTAAATTTGGAGTACCACAGGGGAGTGTACTGGGTCCTTTTATATTTATATTGTACATTAATGACTTACCTAAATGCATAGATCAATCAGTAACAATGTTTGCGGATGATAGCACCATGACTATACCATGCAAAAGTTTAGAGAACTATGAAAGTGACATTAATAACTCATTAAAATTAGTTGTAAACTGGTTAATGGAAAACAATCTAAAAATAAACTTGACTAAAACAAAAGTTATACATTTCAGTCAACGGATTCCTAACATGAGCCTCAATATACACTACAATAATGATGTTGTAAAAGAAGTTGAAACTACAAAATTCTTGGGTCTCGAAATAGATAAACACCTTAACTGGAAAGCGCACATTAATACTCTATGTAAGAAAATTAGTAAATCCGCATATGCTTTACATACTTTGTCGTCAATAATATACACGGATGCGCTCCTCACTGCTTACTACGGCTTAGCAGAATCCCACCTCCGATATGGAATAATATTTTGGGGTAACTCAACCGAAAAAGATACAGCGTTTAAGGCTCAAAAAAGATGCATAAGGGCGATGTTTAAGCTTAAAACTATCGATAGCTGCATGCCATATTTTAAACAGTTTAAAATACTGACATTACCTTGTTTATACATACTAGAAGTAGCTGTGTTTGTTAAGTTACATCCAAATCGTTTTAAACGCCTTGACGATGTAGTTTCACGTAATAGACGCAACAATACTCTATTATGTCATCAATCCGCTAAGACAGCACTAATGCGCAAATGTATCTCCTGCATGGCTCCGATCATATATGATAAAATACCTAAAAGTTGGAAAGAATTGCCGCTATCAATTTTTAAAAAAAGGCTTCGAAGCTTTTTGACAGTCAAAGCATACTATAGCGTAACGGAATTCCTGACCGAAAAAAATTTTTCGTTACAGATTAAGACTGCGTAATTAATAAAGAGTTATGTTTAGTTTTGTGCTATTTATTAGTATAGCGGATTAGTTTATAATTCTGTGTTTTGTAATTGTGTATTTTTTGCATGCCTAACGGTAAAATATGGCTGAACTGACTATCTATATCACCATGTACTGTACCCATATTTGCAAAATAAAATATCTTTATCTTTATCTTTAAGTATTTTAAATAATTCATATGAAATCGGTTGTTATAAACTAGTTTGCTTAATTCCGCGTAAAGAAAGAAAATGATGTGTCCTGCCCAGTTTTTAGGGGACCTCCCACCCTCCCTCAATCGCGCGCACTATACCCGTCGCAGTTAATCCCAGCACTACCATCCTCCAGCACCACCACACTAGGCACGACACATCACTCTCGAAATAGGACACGTGTTTCGCCTCTACACGAGGCATCCTCAGGTGAAGTAGACTCTGCGGAGGCTGGCCGCTAAGTGAGCGGCGTGCCGAAACTACTGCTATTTATACTACTTGCTGACGCAACCGCGCTCCAATTACGAGCGATTACGTCATGGGATCAATCACCGTCTGACGTAACCGATATTTGCTGTGAAATTATCAACAAACTACTGCGAAACGTCCGCCTACCCTACAACCACGCAACCAAACGCTGACCACCGCACCGTGTGGGTGACAAACGACCATGTTGCGAGGTTATATCATCAAGGAGCAGGCTTAAACCTGTTTAAGAGAGGCGAGTTGGAAACATTTGTTTGTTCATTCAGCAGTGCAACATTACCGTTATTATTTTTTAATATCTCTAACTGTTCCAGCACACACAGTCGTAGCCCTTTATTACAAGTATGTAAGACTTTAAAGGAGTGGTCATTGGCTAGGCTGTGTTCAGTGTCTAAGAGATGTTTAGCAAAATGTGATTTATCGGGGTTACAATTCCCATACAACATACATACTAACTAATATCATCAATTTTATCCCCGAGTTAAAAATCTTTCCGATGTTCAATGTTTCGGGAAGAAAGATAACATTGTTAAGAGTTTGGTAGCGAAAGAAATTCAGGCTGTACCCGCTGATGGCTCCGTGGTGGAGTGGCTTAGCAATCAGTTGTTGCGCTGGGGGCCGCGGGTTCGAATCCCGTACGGAACAAGTATTTGTATGGCCTACAAATAATTGTTCCGGGTTTGGATGTTTGTCCTTGTGCAATTTATGTTTGTAAACTGCCTCCACGACACATGAGAAAATCCTAGTGTGGGGGTAACGTTTTTTTAAATTAAAAAAAAATGTAAAAAATTTTTTCTTACCATTGCAATCCGGAATTCCCTGTTTTTAAGTCACTAAAGCAGAGAATAAGGGACAATGATCTTATTGTTACTAAAGCCGACAAGGGCGATACTGTTGTTATTATGGATAATAGCGGGTATAGCCAGAAGGTTAACGATGTTATCCAAGGTGATGACTTTGAGCTTTTGGAGTCTGACCCCACCAAAAAGTTTACTTCGGATATTAAAGTATGTATACAACAGTCATCATATATTTTCCCGACCACAACGTGTCTTGCAGCAGTCTTGTTCCAATGAATCCTCAAGCACCCATTTTATATGGGTTGCCTAAAATACATAAAGAACAGATTCCTATTCATCCAGTTGTATCATATATAGGTGCACCAGCTTATTTCATTGCAAAAAAGTTAAACTTCCTTCTGCGGGAGAAATCTGGATTCAATGTGTGTGTTGGAACAGTTAGAGATATTAAAAAATAATAACAGTAATGTTGCACTGCTGAATGAACAAACAAATGTTTCCAACTCGCCTCTCTTAAACATGTTTAAGCCTGCTCCGTGATGATATATAGCCTCGCAACATGGTCGTTTGTCACCCACACGGTGCGGTGGTCAGCGCTTGGTTGCGTGGTTGTAGGGTAGGTGGACGTTTCGCAGTAGTTTGTTGTTAATTTCACAGCAAATATCGGCGTACGTCAGACGGTGATTGATCGCATGACGTAATCGCTAGTAATTGGAGCGCGGTTACGTCAGCAAGTAGTATAAATAGCAGTAGTTTCGGCTCGCCGCTCACTTAGCGGCCAGCCTCCGCAGTCTACTTCACCTGAGGATGCCTCGTGTAGAGGCGAAACACTGTCGTATTTCGAGAGTGGTGTGTCGTGCCTAGTGTGGTGGTGCTGGAGGGTGGTAGTGCTGGGATTAACGGCGACGGGTATAGTGCGCGCGATTGAGGGAGGGTATGAGGTCCTAAAAACTGGGCAGTACACATAATTTTCTTTCTTTACGCGGAATAACCAAATTAGTTTATAACAACCCCATTATAATGGATTTCCGCAAAGTAACGCCTGATTCTATCAATTATCATATGAAATCGATAAGGAGTAGAATAATATAATCGGCCACTACATACGCAGACGCGGCCCTTTTTTCCATTGGCTGACAATTGTCAGACAAAAAAGTTTTCGATGAGTTCGGTGTAAGCAACTAGAAACTAGAACATAAAAAGATTTTTCGGTTGAAGAAAAAAGAATGCATTCCGAACTGAAGAAATCACTTAATTTAATGCACTCTTTGGGTGCCGTAACCGTACCATGCACTAGAGATTATATAACATATAAATTAAATTGAATTTTTAGCCAACTTTAGGTTTACAATTCGACTGTATATTTATTACGAAATATCTTCATCAATAATGTATCAATTTTGATGATTTTTTTATCAGGGTCATATACAAAATATGAAAAGAAATTCCACTCAAAGAACTACAAGAATAAAATAATTGCACAATTTGCCTTCGATTCGAAGGTGGCAGTACACGTTGCCCGAATGCGCTCGCCGAGTACTTTCGGCAAACGTGTACTGGACCATTTTGTGTGTATTTGGCGTTTGCGGCCCACACTCGCCGACGAGCCGTATAGTATCTGTTTTTCGTGCACAAATCAAAATAATTTGGCGCAAGCCGCAAACAGCGATCACACGTTGGCCGAGTGTTCTGTTCATAGTTACGCGTTGGAGTAGACTGTAGTGTCGGCTTAATAAAATTGTTTCACGAACATGGCGACATGGACATGTTTACTTGCGATTTCAGAGTACCTACCTAATGATAAATATTATTACTACCTAATGATAAATATTATTACTACCTAATGATAAATATCTTTTTTTAATCACTTCTCTCTGTTGCACATCTAAATAAAATTTGAAAGCGCTGTACAAGTATATTGCAGCGGCCGCAATCGCCCTAACGTCCATCATCATCTAGCTACCAACGCAGAATGAAATGCGCCAACGTGTGAGAACGGCACCGTGAAACCGGCTCTTTAGACGTAGATCGTATAGAAGGATTAAAGTCCCATATATACCATAATTGCTATATTTTGGTTATATTATGATTGTTCAGTTTGACCATATGCAACATAAGATTTACTATAAACTGATATACTATATCTATGATATGGAACGTATGTAATATTATGTATGTCAGATTGTCAGATGCCTTCACAATACAGGAGAAATTAGATATGAGCGCCGTGACGAGTAGCAACTTCCTTTCTCGCTCACACGCGCGGCCCGACCGCATTAGTTTGCCTTGTCGCCTCGCCATGCTCGTCGCTCACTCACATAGATAACTCACTCAGTGGAGTGGAATATTTCACCAAGTGAACGTGTATTTTGTGTGGTGTTAACAGTGGCAGCAACTTCGACTGTTGCATGTACCACTACCTCACAGAATACCGGCGTGAAGTGTAATACTATCTCAGAAGGGTACCAGCACCCCTGGTAATGGAGAATCCCTTGCTGAGCATCCACGACCAAGCTACTCCACTCCTGAGGAGGGACTTACCACTCCTGGGTGCACAGGCTACAACACGTATTCTGGGGGTAGGGGTAAAATTCCGCTCAAAACAATAACTGTTCGGGGCAAGCTGAGCAACAAGGCCAAGGTGACCCCAGCCACGTGACTTTCTGCAATATCAGAAGACTTCACTCGAACCTAAACGCCGTCCACTACCTTCTCGAGACGGCGAAGCCGGTCTTGCTCTTTCTGACCGAGACGCAGGTGTCCTCTGCGGCTGATACTTTGTGTCTTTCCTACCTGGGGTACAAATTGGAACACTCCTTTGTGTCTCGGGCTGGAGTTTGTGTATACATCAGAGAGGGCATCTGTTCTCGACGCCTCGGCAGTCTTGAAGGACCTGTCCATCCTTTGGCTACTCGTAGACAACTACGACCATCCGCATGTTTACGGGTGCCTCTATAGGTCCCATAGCGGTAATGCCGAAACAGACCGATTCATCAACCACGTCCAAATGGCTACAGATTCTTTGCTACAGCAGATCCCATTCGTAGATCGTGATCCTCGGGGATTGTAACACCCACCACACCGAATGGCTCTGTTCACGTTTAACCGATCATACAGGAAGATCTGTTCATGATTTTGCCTTGGCATATGGTCTGACACAACTGGTAAATTTGCCTACGAAGATTTCAGATGTGGAAGATCATGCACCTTCCCTGTTGGACCTTCTGCTGACCTCTCATTCAGATAGATATCAGGTCTCCGTCCACTCCCCTCTTGGCTTCTCAGACCATTGTCTAGTCCGGAGTGTGATGCCACTCACACTAACATCGCGATTGCATTCTACAGACTGGCTCAAAAACGGACCGCGACCGCTCAGACCCATCTAGCTATGCCAGTATCGGAATCCTCGGCGTCGACATATCGAGTAACGTGCAAGTTTCGTGGTCACTTGGAAGAGAAGGCCCAATTGGCCTTTAAAACGCTTTGCGTGCCTACTCAGCAAAGCGGGACACTATTTCATGCCGGGACACCGCCTGTAACTTTACAAGGCGCAAGTTTGGCCTCAGAAGGAATATTGTTCCCATCACTGGGCTGGGGCTCCCCAGGGCTTTATTAAAAAATATAAAGCTGTTTTTGGTAACAACAATAAGGTTTTCTTTAAGTTTTTTTAAGAAATCTCTTCCTGATAAAACAATATCTAAGGCTCACGGCCGGCCACTCTGCGCCGCCGCGACGCCGCCGTCGCCGTGGAATTGGCCTACGGCGCTCATATCTAGGAGAAATACCTTAGTAACGTTTAAAAAAGCGCGAATGTCACGCAAGATTTACTAATCACATAAAATTAAACAATGTTTCATTATAAATTGAATATTTATTTGCAACAAAAACAAATTACCAAATAATATTTACAGCAATTATCTTGAGAATATTTTTTTTTATATTAAACCTAATATATTTTGACTTCGTGACTCTTGTGCGAAACGCACTTGCGTAAGTTGACTTCCACAGTTTCTGTTCAATAAAATAATATCAGACCATGCACAGTATGAAATAACATAAATAAATTACAATATTTAGGTCTTTTATAATCATCAACATGAAGCAACAGGAAACCTGTCATTTAAGTCGGTTCATACACTATGATGATAGTTACATTTTGCTTTACACATGTTGGTGTCAGTTATCAAGAAGATTGTGAAGCTGTAAATTTTCATACAAAAAGCGACAACGTTTTACCCCCGTAAACATATGCTGTAGATATGATGAAAAACTAGGTCCATACGTTTTTATTTTTATTACAAGTTACAAGTTATTAGCATCTAAATATCTATATGTTTTACTTAAAAACTTGCTCGAGTGTTTTAATTTTTTTCCTTAAACTAAACTGAATTACTAAAAAAGAAAAACATGCCGACCTAGATTAGATTACAGACGTACTGTCTAATGAGACTACTCGCGCCGCGTATCTGCACTTCACAATCCTCTTAATGCCTTATGTTTTCCTAAATCATGTCATTAATAATTTAGAAAATAACATCAGTCTCAATAAAATAAACTAGGTACTACTACGGACTACGGATATCCCTAAAAAGTGTAAAATGTGTAAAAAATTAAATAACACATTACTTGTTTGAGGCATTGTATTCCCGTTATACATACACTAAAAACGGATTTTTTTTTTTCATTTAAAATGCTGCTTTTCTTTTCGATGATGACTTTTATAACATAAGCGTAACAAATATGGTCACCTCAATCCCAACTAGCGACATCTGGTAAAAATAAAATTATTAGTTCATTCGCTCTTTGAAAGTTACCGCCAATACATCGTCGCGAACTAGTGCCCGTTAATCATCGCACGATTAACCGGATACGTTTCACTTTATTATAAATAAATATCATCATTTTTTATACATATTAAGCCGCGTATCCACCAAAAATGTTGACAACATTTATGTTTCCAACTGTTTACAACTCAACAAAAGTTACCAACATTTGTTTCCGATGTTGCCGGCAAATGTTTCCAACAAGCGTCTCCACAGAGGGAACAAACGTTTGCAACAAGCGTATTCCTTTGATGTTGTCGCCGAAAATTCAAACACTGTTCCCGAAATTGTTTCAAGTTTTGTTGCCAACACTAGGTAATTACAGAAACATTTGTTACCAACACATGTTGGCAACACAACAGTTGGTAACAAAACTTTGGTGGAGCCGCGGCTTTAGATCAAAGGCAGACAACTTTAAGGTTAATCAAAAACCTCAAGACTGACCTAATTATTATTAAATCCTGGTTTTTCCTCAAGTTATATTAATATTGAGAACAGACTCGTATTAAAAGTTGTTGTTTGCCAAGTTACTGCTGGCTATTTACTTAGGATTGAGTTGTAGACAAATCGTTTTTAACGTGTTCTTAAAAATCTTTCATCAAATTGATGCGGTCACTAAGAAAATAAACCCAGTCTAAAAATTTAAAGCATAAGAAAATTCTCTTTATTCCTACTATCATTACTTGCAATCATACCAATTGACCTCATTGCTATTTTCTGCAATCATAATACAACAAAGATTGTCAATACATATTAAAAGCGTATCGTTTTGGGGAAAACAATTGCTTTAAAATTTTAAAGTAGAAGCAACCAAAAGCAGGACAAAGTGCAATATCTGAAACGTCACTTATGGAGAAGTAATGCTAGAAAACAATCACTAATTTAGACTAGGCGTGATTTTTTTTTAGCCGTTTCGAATATAAAACTGTATTTCTATACTGTTAACAATTTGAATTTTTACCGACAATGAGAAAACAAAATTAATAATTATGTACAAATATAAAATACTTAGAATATTAAATATATATATATATATATATATATATATATATATATATATATATATATATATATATATATATATATATATATATTATATTAATTATTCCTGCAACTTACGTAAGTGCTTATCGTTAAGCTAACTTCATTTATATTTAAATCATAAGTAAAAGAAATATACAGCTATATCAATAATCTGTATTAAAATCAAATAAACTGATAGTTAATTGAAAAGAGGATCATTTAAAATAAGTCAATGACGTCTTTTACTAAAGGAACATAATATATTATGACATATAATTAATAGAGTAGTTTATTTCCTTTGCAATTACAGGTAAGTATTTTTGGTCAAAATGACTAAGCCTTGAAAAATTGAAAATTCCAACATGCAATATCAAATAGGTTTCTGGCCTTCATTTAAATCTATGCTTATTGTGATATTAGACAGAAAAGATGACAAAGGAAATTGGTTTTCCAAATATATGAAACATTCTACTTCAACTTTGGTAACTTACATCAACACAACAGTGACCAATATACGTACCTGTGACCACAACTTCAAATGTTCCTATAAAAATGACTTGTATGTCGCCAGTAATCAATATGAAAATTATGAATTAATGAATAATGAAAAATATACTCCAGTCCCTTGAACTATATTTAAGAACTCGTAACAGTCGCCACACCGTCTTCGATTACATTAATTAAGTGCCTTCACACAATAACCATACTATATAATCTCTTCTATAATCATCCCGACGTATTGCACTTTAAAAGTCTATGCATTAAAGTATAACAGGAGCATCTTTTCCCATACTATATATTTCACGTGGGGCAATCACACATGTCCACAAACCGCACAAGTCATAAACAATCACCATACACAGCACTTTCTTCTTATGAATATATTTATGAATTAAGATAGATTACTTAGAATAGTTTAAAGGATAAACAGTATTCAATAACTTGTGGCAGTAATACTTTCTACCAAATCAGTTCTATACTATTTATTGATAGTTGAATTGAGGACTTCATATTGGTTGTCACACAATATGCTAATGGATGTGACAGTAACTAGCATTTCCAATATATACGGTAATATAAAATGGTCATATGAAATATTAAGAACACAACACATGTATTTTTACCACGTTTCTATTAAGTCACTTTCCTGTTTGTCTGTCTGTCGTTCCGGGTGGAATCATGCAACTCAAATTTCGAACACTTTCCGATAAGCTAGAGACTTGAAATTTTAAATATAGCTCGGAGTCGGATGGCAATGTACGATACGAAAAAAACGTGGTATATTAAATTTTTTTCACACAAAATTAAAAAAAGTCACTAGTTTCAAATGGTTTGACTGTGACTTTGGAATAGGAAACTTTATGTGTATAATATCTGCAGGAAATATATTCAAATATGCCAACTTTTTTGAAACATTTCACTTGTTAACTTTAGAAGTTTCTGGAGTTCTGTAGCAACTTGAAAGTGTCTTATAGCAGCAACCATTATGAAGTATTTCTTTAGATTATCATAAAGGCATCTTTCATAGTCCATATTATGTAGGAATATGCTCAGAAAATACCTTACTTATAGAAGTTCTCAGAAGTTTGTAGCTTTGTTCATAGTCAGTCTTGTTGGAACAGCAGTAATCCCAAATGAAATACTTCTTAGGGTGTTTACTACATCTCATGACAGAAATGCTTGCTTATCACAAATGGAGATTTATAGTGCATTTACACAGGAACAGGATCGGAAAATGTTTGGTTGAAAACATCTGCATCTGTATCATACGTTGATTTTGAGAATTTTCAGAAGGCTGCAGCTTGGTTGGTACAATCTTGTTGAGGAACAACTGCTGCTTGAACTTAGAAGCATCAAGGTTGCAGCTTCTAGAAAGTCTGGAGTTACAACTGAAAGCAGTGTCCATAGTTAACATATTTCTTGACCGCATATAGCAGAGGTAGTTCTTTGATGGCTTGCTTCATGAGTATGGACAGGCGGACTCTTTGACTTTGAGAATTTCCAGAAGGCTGCGGCTGGTTTGGTGCAATCTTGTTAAGGAATAGCCGCTGCTTGAACTAAGAAGTATCAAGGTTACAGCTTCTAGAAACTCTGGTCTTAGAACTGAAAACAGCGTCCATAGTTAACATACTTCTTGAGCGCATACGGCAGGGGTAGTTCTTTGATGGCTCGCTTCATGAGTATGGAGAGGCGGACGCGTCTAGCGTCGCCACCTTGGCTGGCGCGCTTCTTGTGCCTACGATGTGGACTACCTAGCCCATCATCAGAGCCATCTTCATCCGTGGACGACACCGGTCTCAGCAAACGGGTGCGTTTTGGCTGCCGGTGACGACCTGAAAATAATTTAAAAAGACTTCAAAACTAAAAAGAATAAAATAATTTTCACATAATAGCTTCTGAATTCTTGAAGAATTGAACTACGAATACAATTTATTTTAATATAAATTTCCGAGATAATTAAAAACTTCGGAATACAGCTGTTTCTTTATCTATATATATAAATAAAATTAGTGTCTCTCTGTAATAATATCGATCTACCTTAAATTGAGCTAAGGGGGTTATTTTCTATAGTCTGTCTGTCTGTGTGTCTGTTCGGGTTAATTTTCAGAATGGCTTACCACTTATAATGAAACTTCGGGAACATATAGAAAGCAATAATGCCGGGAATTATCTTGGCTATGTTTTATGCAAAAAAAACTAATATATTTTCGGAAATTTCTAATTAGCGACCCGGTTTAGCCTTGATGGAATCTTTTATGTATATACACTGAACTCCTCCAAAACGGCTGGACCGATTCCGATGAAATTGTGTGTGATTAAGTTGATTCTTGAATGGTTTAGATTCACAATTCGCCCGGTAGGTGGCGCTGTTGTCTAGATCTAGAAACCACCCGTGCGAAGTTGGGGCAGACCATTAACGTTATTATAGCGCTAATAACATTTTATCGTTATACTGCTGGCTGCCCCGGCTTCGCACGGGTGATTCTTTTTCAGTGCAGATAACACATTATTCTTGTTTATTTGTTTATCTGTACAGCTTACAGCACATTTAGTTTGATAAATTATACAAAATGAATAATTACAAAAATCATAAAATTTAACAATGAAAAAACAGTAAAATTAAATTACCTTCACCCGATGGAGCTTCTGTATCTTCGGTATGACTATCAGATGGATGTGAGTCTTCACATATCTCCGATTCGTCACTCTTCCCAGTCTTTTCTGGTGATGAACTGGATGGTGAATTTTCTTCTCCAATACCACTGTCTAGTTTCTTTCGCTTCTCTTCTGTACCCTTCGAAATTGATTCTGTGTCATCATCACTGGTCTGCTCACGTTTGCCATCGGTCTTTGATTCCTCCCACTCCATCTCAGTCTTTGAGGTTCCCGGCAGCTCAGCATTGTTATCGAGGTATACCTCCACATCAGCCGGTACTTCGCTGTTCGTCGACGTACATTGTTTAGGATCTGGTGGAGCGCCGTTCTCCCCAGGTTCTTGAGATGTGCCAGATTCAGCTTCCAGGAACTCAAATGTTAGTGAACGACTCTGTGTGTCATTTTCATTCTGGCTAAGGTTGCGTCTTCTTATATTGAGAAAACTTCTAAAGACCACATCAACTCTTCGATCAGAAGCTTCGTCTACTGCATCTGCATCGGCACTAGCATCAGAGTGGGGCTCTCTGTCCCTTTCTTGATCTGGTTGTTCTTCATCTTGTGCTTCATCTCGGGAATCTTCATCAGCAGAGGACTCTGATGGCGAATCAAACCTTAGAGCACCAGCAACCCTGTTATCTCCCATACTCAATACAAGGCTTAGGAGCGCGTTCATTTCGTTCGCGCCATTCTCACGGTCTAAGTCGTGCAGCATATCAAAACGTCCTGAAACAGATATTGAAAATATTAAATAAAAAATTAATGAACTTGTTTTTAACATAGTAAATATATTGTAAACGTTTCAGTTCTAATTTTGAGCACTAAAGCCGCGTATCGATTACGCGCTCTAAGAGGTCTAACATTGGCGCACGCTCCAGTCGCGCGAAATGGATACCGCCTTGGAGCACGCGCCAAATTGTCCGTTGGAGCGCTCAAACGTGGAGCGGGCCGCTCCATCTGGTGTCAGTTTTATCGCACATCAAAGTAGTTTAAGTTTTGACGCGCGTGCCAGTTGGGACGTTTGTTTTCATTATTTGTGTGTTCGTTGCGTTCCGAGCTATAGATAACCAAAGTTGCCGTAACTGAATAAATACGATTATATAGTTTAAAAGATCTGCTGTGGAATAGCATAAGTAGTTTTGATCATAATAAAGCGCTCGGAGAAGATGCATAGAAATATGAAAGCGACTGCTGCAAGTACACGAGCGACATCCATGTTGAACGGTCAAACACTGGAGCGGCAGGTACACTTAGTTGATAGGCGCATGCTACACACTCGATAATGATCACGATATTTAACGTGATTTTTATCTTGCAATATTTTGGATCGAATCTACATACTACACACTCGATACTAATCGCGTCAGTACAACGGTAGATTTCATTCACTAAAGACGTGCACGTTACATAATCCGAAGCCAGTAACGTAATGAGTGACTATAAAAGTAAAGCTTACGTTGCTATTATATTAGCGATGAAGCATTGGCTCCATCCATTTTTTTCTCTTAACACGTCTCTCTCACGTGAATTCTTTCAAGATTTTTTGGTCATTCGTTTGAGGTACGGCTGGCGCCGCCACCACATCAAAAACCGCGTCCTCCTCCATCGCTGACAATGAATACTGACACAATAAATATCGACCAGAAACTAGACACTCGATATTTATCGACGATACTTGATACAGGTCGTTGGAATTCAGGATTTTTAGAAATCCAGCGATCCGTATCACGATCCGTGATATGCTATACTACACACTCGATAAATATCGTAATTCTAGATAATGATCCAAATATCGTGATAATTATCGAGTGTGTAGCACGCGCCATACACTTGGAACATTTGGAGCGCGTTCCGCGGAGCGCACTGGTCGGAGCGGTCATTCGTGGCGCGCGCGCAAGGAGCGCGTAATCGATACGCAGCTTAAAGTTATTAACAAATTTCTTTTTCCTTAACAGCCTACAAAAGTCCATTTCTGGACATAGATGGACTCTCTTACAATTTATAAAGCTGTATTTTTTTGTTTCTTATCAAGTACAATGCCTCAACAGCTGCTGAAAAACTCTGAACTGTGTATGAAACTAACTATGAGATAGGTTCCATTCTCTTACCTATTTCTACCACAGAGGAAGTACATCTGATATTTTAATTTAGTTTAAGGGGTATGGAGAACCAATATGATCATAACTACAGAATAGAATAGAATAATTTTTATTTAATATTGATTACAAGTAATTCTTATCGAAAGTCATTTTTATACTTTACCATTGATTCGGGAAAAAACCTCTGTCCTGGAAAGAACCAGCAACAAGCCCAGGGGAACTTTTTTTATAAATTTTATAATATAAATGGTTGTAAATTATTTACAAAATTTATTTTAGAAACAGCTTGGAAGCGACCACCTCATTTCCAGGGGTTATTATCAACCATTTATTCATTCATATTATAATAACCCTTTTTATACAGTTTTTGTTTAATAAAATATTTAAACTTGGTAATAGAGACCTTGTATATTTACTGGGACTTTGTTGTAAGAGCGTATAGATTGCCCCAAGAATGAATTACTGACTCTGTAGAGTCCAGAAACCGGTATCACTAGCTTGTGTTTCCTCGTGTCATTCCACATGCCATACATGACAGTGCTTTCTCAGAGGTGACAAATACACCTCGCCTCTGTTTGAACTTGGTTTGCAATGGTCACTTACAATAACACATGTTAAAGCCCACGGGCTCAAACTTAGTCTGCGCCATAAAAAGGAACTTTGTGCATCCGACCACGCGCCCGCGCTGTGCACAGGTTTTGTTCGCGATGTCAGTTCTAGTATGTAGTGCTTACTTACAGTTCTAGTAAGTAATGCTTACAATAATGTGGAACGTAGACTAGCTGGTGACTTTAGTTTGGTGAAGAAATGAACACGCACCTGGTCTCTCGTAGATGGGTATGCAGATGCGACGGGGGCAGTGCCTCGTGTGGCGGGGGGCGCGCGAGGGGCGTGGGTCGCGGGGGTCTCGCGGGTCGCGGGGGCTGCGGGGGTCGCAGGGGTCGCAGGAGTCGCGGGGGTCGCGGGGGCCGCGCGCCGGCTCCTGCAGCTCGGGGTTGCGGCGCAGCACGCCCAGCCGCATGGCACGCCTCACTGACGCACGGGACAGTACTTGCAGTTGTGGAGGTGTTTGCTCGTCTGCGAAACAACATCGCATCGCTACTTTAATACTGGGGTTATGAGCTCAATTTTTTCATGGTGATGATTTGTCTTGACGATTTTCAAATAATAAGCCATCAATTTGAGCTGGCTCTTCCACTCATCAGATGTCGCTAGTTGGGACTGAGGTAATTTTTTGTCAAACAATGTCTTTTAATTGAGTTTAAAAATTAGTTTTAAGTAAGTTTTGGACTGGGTAGAGCCTTGCTCCAGCTATTATTATGTTTGTAGCATGAATGGGTCGTCTCCATCAGGGTAAGGACCACGCTCTCACAGAATACATCTACATTTATTCTCGATAAAAATCAAAATGGGGTCCACAGGGGTGATAGCACACCTGGTGCTATCACCCCTGTGGACCAAGATGAAATGCCTCTTTCCAGTAAAAAAGAGTCTCCAGTATTCTGTGAGAATGTGGTCCAACCCTGATCTTGGTCTTAAATCTGATTAACGCCACATTAATAGATATTACACAGGCGAAGCAGGAGCTGGGCGCTAGCAGAAAGTAAACAAAAAAATTGTTTGTAAACGCCCACAGCTGAACATGTCTCTCAAGGTGGAAATTTCCATCAAGGAAATATAGGGGTCTATTGGAGGAGACAATTTCCCACATACCGTCAGATACAGTCCATATAAGATGGCATATGTTACTTGAGTAAAATAGTGTTAAATACTTACCAAGTTTGATCAGTTCTGAGGGTGGATCTGTGGTAGGCAACTTCAGGGTGACGAAGGACACGTTGAGCATACTTCGCGACACCCACTCGTTCTCACCAACCCGCTTCACTTGCACCAGTGTATCATTCAACGGCATCACCAGGATACCACCAATCTTTACAAAAATATCTCTCAATTCATGATATGTTTCAATGTCTAGGAACACTCAACAACAACTCAACTATTTAAAAACCAGTAACCAGTGCTTTTACCAACATTATTGTGGTCAGATTGTTAGTAGTCAACTCTTTGCTATCGGCGTCTTATGAGGGCTAATATTCTTACGCTATCCAGATGTTGCTAGTTGGGACAAAGGTTTTTTTTACGCATTTGTTACGCAGATGGTCAAACTAAGTGGCGCCGCCCTAGTGGCAAAAAAATTGGAGGGCCCAATGATTTTTTCTGCCACACTACTACTAGAGTCAGACTTCTGCACTGCTTTCGGTCCATCAACTACCCTGCGATTCCAGTATAGTGAACCACACACACACACATTAATTGTAATATGTGTATATTTTATATCAAGGTCAAATTAATGTTTAAAAAAACATAGTATAAATACCCTTATGAGCTGCTTAAAGTAGTTTGTATATTCTTCTGGACAACCAGCGCCACAGTAAACCCGATCGTAGGGCGCTTGCAGCGGAGCCAAACACAGCCCATTCCCTAGGAAACATATAGTGTGATAAAAAGACATCAGTCAGGTTTTCCAAATGCGGTAAAAAAATAGATTAATAACCGATTAGCTCCTAACCTGAAGAGCTCACTGAAAGCTATGCCACCTTGGACGACTAATATGAAACTAATTTGTTGCTAACTAATTTGACTACAGCAATAACACCCAAAAATCTTCAAAGTTGTAAGCTGTACAGGATGCACAGTAGTGGTATAAGTGTAAATAAAGCTTTAACAGTGGTAGAGCCACGAGGCAGCTTTTGCTGTCGCACGGATGGGCCGGCTCGAACCGGGGTGGTACCACGACCCCACAGAATACCAGCGTGAAGTAGAGGTTTACCTCTGCGTTTCGCTTGGTGAGTGCAGGTGGCCGGAGGCCCTTTTTACTGGAAATGAGGCAATCCATCTTAGTCCTCACGGGTGACAACACATCTACATTTTGATTTGTAATAGAGGATAGATGTAATGTCTATGGGCCGCAGCAACCACTTACCATCAGGTGGACTGTGTGCTCGTTTGTCACACTTATCCTATAAAAAAAAAAGCTTGCTACTCACTTGTGTCAATCCCTACCTACCTACTTATAGAACTTTAAGAGGTTAATTATTCTAATGAAACATTGTATGTAATAATGTAAGATTTAATCCCTTCCCATGTGCAATATGAAAGTCAAGAAAGTGAGAGGAGCGGTAAAGTAGAATAATAGTACTAATGACTTCCAGAAAGAACTTCAATCACAATAGTCTCAATGGAGAATAACCCATTTACACAGAATAGAATGAAACGAGTAAACGGGCGCTAGCACAGGTGCACTCTCTTTTCTCTCACTCTCAGTCTGATCAACTGACAACCCGACATGGTCTGAGAGGGATAAGCACAGGACCAGTGGCTTTACGTGATTTCTGGGTGTAAAACATTACCAATGTGCAGAGTCAGATACAATTGTACTAGTAATGATTTCTGTTTGTCGTCAGTCTGTAAAATTGTGATTTAGCACTTTCAACAGATATACCACTAGACATATACGGTTGCCAAAGCTTCGTTTGTCAGATGTTTACAACATGCATACAGTACAGGTGAAGTTGACATTCGGATGAGTTGCTACACCTTAAGGCCAAAAGTAATTATTTTACTTTATTTACACATATTTGGATAGATAAAAAAACCAAGAACAACTGTATAATTTTACTCACCCAAGTAATATTTAGGCTCACAATAGTCAAAATCATCTAAAGTAGGAGAATTCTCAATAAACTGGCGATTCTTAGTAGTAGCATACTCCACTACTGTTTCATTTATTTCCACTCCATGGCTGATGCCTCCGGAACCCAGAACTAGACCCACCATGGTGCTGAGGTATCCCGTGCCAGATCCAATGTTCAGGAATGATAGCCCTGGCTTCAGCTCCAGTCCTTCCATCACTTCACTATTGGAGTAATGGAATTTCACTTAGAAAAGAAATATCTAATGGTCAATAAGATTTTTGTCTTAAATGTTAGCTTTTAAATGGACGAGCTAACAAATTAATTGTTAATATAAAACAAAGAATACAGTGGTGATCCAACTAAAAGTGGGATCACAACTGTATTCTTTGTTTCATGTACATACACATTAAATAGTTCCCAATATAATATGGGTTAATTTATTCTAAATACTTAAATAATATGCTCAACCTTAGGTTTGTAACTACCACATTTGGGTAACCAAACATGAGAGTTACTGTCACAGCACTTAAATAATAAAACAAAGCAGAATTTTCTTAGATTTTTCGTAAATAATATCAAAATGCACCCAACCATACAGATTGACTAGTATCATATGTGTATAAATACTAATAGTGAGTCAACTCTGTGACTAGATGGAACAACGATGGGGCGCGGCATCAAGGAGAACGCAGTCCGCCTCCTGCTCGCGACGTCTGCGGTAGTACCGGTCGGCTTCGCTTGCGTACCGGTACGCCCGTTTAGGAGTGTCACGTACATGGAATGTTATTTATTTTTTCTTTTTTAAAAAGACTATTCAGTATTATTTTCATTACTTAATTAACTTGTTTAAAATATTGGGAAAAAATTGTATGACGCCTTAAGTAAAATTGAATTCTGACAACCATGTGATACTTTCCATCACGATTTTCAATTGAATTATATGTAACGATGAGAATTCATTATATTATTAAATTCAACAAAAGACAATTAAAATACCCAACAATAAATGTCGTAAATATTTGGCGGTAACGAGGCGGCGTGCATTGAATAAACAGAACCAAGGTATAATTTTAACCTGTTTTATTTATTCTGTTCAACTGTATCCAATATTTTAAGCACAATATCTGAGATACTGCTATATAGAGAAAATATAGTAAAATTAGTAAGATACCTACCTGCACTAGCACAAGTCTTTGTTTCCATCACGACGGATCAGGTGAAGCTACGAGACACAAATAGTTTTGTAAAGTAGTAATTACTTTGTATAGAAAAATAAATTATTACCGAGGAATACAGATAAAATGTAATGTTATGATATTATTATCATCTAAGGAAGTGTTTTTGTGTCAACCCTTGCATAATTTTAGTGTTGACAGCCTTGTAGGTATTTTGCGGTATAACAAAAGAGTTGACTCACTATTAGTATTTATTACACATATACACTAGTATGCAGTAAACTGCCACTACCATAGTTCACAATTACACAAACACCACTATTGACAATAATTTATTTATCACAGTTACAGAGCCTCTACAATGTCTATTGAGGAACAATGCCATAGCCGTAACCTAAGTGCTTAATAATAAATATTTTATTGTATATATACTACTATTAGTTGTTATAATTGGATTCCATACCCTACATAGTAATATAAAAGAATATGTTAATGATTATTCATAAAGATATAAATAAACTTATTGATAATAGTTTTCAACAATGATCCAACACTACTTAAACAGATGTCTTTTGTTAATGAAATATATGTTCTTAGTTTATATATTTAATGACTTCACACTGCTGTACACAATATATTATGTGTGGATAGGAATGATGCAGTTATTCAATCATCTAAACCCCTCAAACAAAGCATTAACATTTTTTATAGAATAAGGGTAACAAACGACAAACACACAGTCCACCTGACGATAAGTAAATGTGTGGCCTATAGACATCTACATTTATCCTCAATTATGATTCAAAATGCAGATGTGTTGTCACCCTTAAGGACTAACATGGAATGCCTTGTTTCAGAAAGTATCCGGTTATCTACACTCATCATACGTAACACAACAGCATTAAGCTGCTATTTTACAATAGTATTCTGTGAGGGACATACCTTGGTCGAGCTGACCTATTCGTGCCACAACCGTAATATATCTGCAGTGTGGTTCTACCACATTTTATGGTATATGGTAAACTGGTGTTCTTATTATAGTAGCTTGATCATGGGCTAGCTATGAAATGGACAAGTTTATGTGCTATGTGCTATAAATTAGTTTATGCTGTAAATATGTTATTTTGCAGTTGTATGAGAAAATACCAATATTGTTTCCAATACAAACCATATGTTATGGCATTTCTTTCTTTCCTTTTTCTATGATTTTCACTCAGCAGATTCAAGTTTATCACTTCACATCATCATCATTATTACAGCCATTCAAATGTCCACTATTGAACATAGGCCTCCCCCAAGGAATGACCGAAAACACTTTTCTGAGCTACCTATATGTATCCAATTCTTGCACATCTTACAAGATCATTATAATATTATAATAATTAATATTTCCTTGTTTTGTTGTTGTTTATAAAACCACTTTTATGCTTGTATGCATGTTAAACTTCCAAGTAGAGATAATATTTACTTATACAATTGAGGTGCCCCTGTTATTGCTGTGTTCATATGATCTTTGGTTATATTATTATGTTGTCCAGAATTTAAAATACACTTTTGTGAACAAATTATTTTAAGTACCTTTATTAATAAATTTAAAATTAAAAATCCCAGAGATTAACTTTTTATTATTTATGATATGCCCCTAACACAAAACAAATTTATACCAGTGACATACAATTCAATCATTAGGATATCTTATGTAATTCTGGTATATAAATGACATTCATCTTCATCATCATTACAGCCCTTCACAAGTTCACTGCTGAACATAGGCCTCTACCAAGGAATTCCACAAAGCATGTTCCTAAGTCACCTGCATCCATCGACTTCCTGCATGTTTTACCAGGTCGTCACTCCATCTAGTGGGGGGTCACCCTACACTTTGCCTACCTGTACGAGACAGCTACTTGAGAATATTTTTTCCCCATCGGATGTGGTTTTTTCGAGCTATATAGCCGACCCATTATGACTTCAGCTTACTAATCCGTTGGGCTATGTTA
This sequence comes from Parnassius glacialis, assembly GCA_033319125.1. NCBI lineage: Eukaryota > Metazoa > Arthropoda > Insecta > Lepidoptera > Papilionidae > Parnassius > Parnassius glacialis. Next base: position 2,515,776 of record JAVANC010000016.1, read on the forward strand.
GTCACTCTGATTCTACGGAGAGAAATCTGAGCACAACCCTCTTCATAAATCGCTGAGCGACCTTGAGCTTCCTCATACGGCCACCAGTGAAGGACCACGTCTCAGTTCCATATGTCATATGGCAACACGCACCGGTTGTACAGTCTCGTTTTCAAATTTTGAGGTATACCTGACGAGAAGATGTGTCGTAATTTCCCAAACGCTGCCTGAATCGATCAACCTCTCAGTCGAAGTTGGACTTACCTAGTCGGACTATTTGTCCCAGGTAAACATACTAATCAACAATTTCGAGGTTAGTGCTCCCAACAACTACCGGCATAGATGTGACATGGACGTTATACATGATCTTTGTTTTATTCATGTTCATCTTAAGACTTATTCATTGGGAGACACTATTGTGTTACAAGCGAAACAAACCTAAATCGCGCTAATAAAGTTCCGAACTTAAAGCAGCATATATAGTATAGCTCCGAACTACCAATAGGAGCGTTGGCCGCTCCCCGGGCAGAACACCTTGCCCGGCGGGAGATCTCCCCTTTTCCTTCCACTGGCTACAAGGTCATTGAACATAGTGCTTAGGTCCTCCAGCGATTCTGCCATAAGGACTATATCGTCGGCAAATTGAAGATGAGTGATGTACTCGTTATTGATGTATTGTTATTGATGTTAATACTGTATTCTTTCCAGTCCAGTAGCTTGAAAACGTCGCCCAATGTAACAGTGAAGTTTTGGGGATATAACGTCACCCTGTCTTACACCTCTCTGCAGTTGGATAGGTTTTGTACTCTGGTTCTGTACTCGGATAGCCACTGTAGCCCTAGTGTAGGACGAACTCCCACTAGATGGAGTGATTACCTAATAAGACATGCAGGCAGTCGATGGATGCAGATGGCTCAGGACCGTGCCTTGTGACATAGCTAAGCCTATGTTCAGCAATGGACTTGTGGAAGGCTGTAATTATGACGATGACAATGATGATGAATTATATCAATATAATGTACACAGCTATGTGGTGGCCAAAGGGCCAGCTTAACCGCACCTCAATGTACTGGTACTGATATTGCAAGATTGGTGTAACGTTTTATTAGACACAATAGCCTAATCATAATAGGAGTAAGTATCAGAGTATATTTACTCAAATATCTTTTTTTTTTTAAATAATAATGTCTAGACGAATAAAAATAAATAAACCACTAAGATAATCATATAATTAAAAAAAATTATTGAATTATCATATACACTTGTCCGATTGACAGATGAAATATTAATTATTTGTCCGATTACCAGATGGTACACACTGAATGGTAATATGTACATGTTCTCCAATGAGACAGCCAAATTGTGTTAGCTATTAACAATGTGACCTATTACAGCAGTTATGCTCTTATATCTATATAGATATTGTTTGTTTAAAAATAGCAAAAATTAATTAATATCTATTTAATTATATGCAAATTTAACTACTTACATTACAATATTTCCTCACTCAGTGACACTTACCTGTATATACAGGGCGAAGACAAGTGCAACGGCCCGTCTCGCCAAGCAAGATCCTTATAAGCTTGGTCTCTATTTTCAGGAGTCATGAAGTCAGCCCGGTCGAGTGCCCTAAAGACACGCTCTACCATCGGACTACGGATGTAATTCCCCTCCATTAAATTGTCTATCAACTCATTGTTATTACGTCCTGAGCTTACCGCGCCACCCATCTTGTTACTTTATCTCTTTACCATAAAAAGACCTACTCCTTAGCTGATAGAATATGTGACGTCACAGATGTTTTTCAACATAGCTTAGAACGAATATTCTATTTTACAAATTATGAAATCAACAAATGTAATATTTGGATATCGACTTACAGTATCACTAAATTACATAACAGTTTTACGTAGGTATTTAAAGAAAATTTTCTTATTAAAAGCTAAAACCCAATAATAGAAGTTAGAAGCAAACAGAAGACAAAGATATTATTTATTTTGGCACAGACACAGAATCAAACATTAAATAATCTATGAAAATTTCTTATCTGATCTAAAAAGTAGTCAATAAATACTCTTTGACCTGAGCTTGGAGCATAGTATGGAGTGTAGCTCTACACTCCATAGAGCATAGGAAACTGCGCTCCCTACCATAGATAAAGAGAAATATTCTTTATCTATGCTTTATACCATCTAGAGAAATGGTATAATTTAAGGCCGGCCACATGAGTTTCTGATTGCGATTGCATTATTGCTGTATCATTGTTAGCGAGTGCATACTCTTAACACCCAAATTTTTGCAATATCGTCAATACTATGTAAAAATATATCTCTATCCAGAAATTTGTGGTTACGAAAAGAGATACATAGGCTGCACTAAAAGTATAGGGAATGGAATATTTCCACTGTTTCTGTATATTAAAATCTTTTTAATTGAAAACTCCTTGGTTTTAAAAATCGAATACCATTTATTTATTTAAAAAAAAGATTCTCGGTCTTGTCACAAGGTTTTGTCAAACTTGTTTAGTCGTTGCGAAAATGGAATTGACTCGAGAAAATTCAAGAGCGATGATTTATTATGACTTTCGAAGTGGTTTAACACAAAAACAGTGTGTTGTCGGGATGGTTTCTGCACTTGGTGATGAAGCCCCACCCAAAACCACAATTTATCGCTGGTTTGCTGAATTTCAACGTGGACGTGTCAAGCTCAGTGATGATCCCCGTCAAGGTCGTCAAAAAACTGCAATCATCCAAGAAAACGTTGATGCTGTGCGTAAGCTGATTGAGGAAGATCGACATGTGACATACCGCGAAATTCAGGCAACTTTAGACATTGGCATGAGTCAAATACAAATAATCTTGCATGAACAATTAGGTGTAAAAGAGTTGTTTTCCCGATGGATACCGCATTCGCTCTGTGAAGAGCAAAAAGCGGCTCGCGTTACTTTGTGTGTCAGAACTCTCGAAAGATTCCACGCAGGATCCTCAAATGCTGTATACAGCATCGTATCAGGTGACGAATCCTGGATATACGCGTACGAACCCGAAACAAAAAACCAGTCACGAGTTTGGGTGTTCGAAAATAAGTTAAAGCCAACAAAAATTGTTCGTTCACGGAGTGTTGCAAAAAAAATGGTGGCCACGTTTGTCTCCAAAACCGGACATGTTACGACTTTTGCTCTTGAGGGACAAAGAACAGTTAATGCAGAATGGTATGCTAGCATTTGTTTGCCACAGGTCGTTTCTGAACTCCGTAAAGAGAACTGCAGCCGCCGCATCATCCTCCATCACGACAATGCGAGTTCTCACACCGCACACAGAACAAAAGAAATTTTAGAGCAAGAAAACATCATCACCTGAAGAAGCTGTGGACGCCTACAAAATGGCCATTTTGGAGACCCCAACTTCCGAATGGAATGTTTGCTTCAATGATTGGTTCCATCGTATGGAAAAATGTGTCTAATTTCGCGGAGAATACTTCGAAAAGCAATAAATACATTTTAAATAGTAATGTTGTGTCACTTCCTTGATTCCCGACATTTTCAGTGCCGCCCTTGTACACATATAAGATTACATGTAAAAACATACATTAACACACCTACCGTTCCATACGAAATTAATTAATATGTGATGCGACTCATACAAAATCTATGGAAAACTTGCGTTTGGAACGGATTTTTTTCCATGCGGGATTTCAAACGCAGAGGCAGTCATGCGTAATTTCGAATCGAAGAAAACTTCGAAAGAAAAACTACTGCACCCAATGGTGGATTTACACATTTGCCGCCAGTAGGCTATTCTAATTTTGCCGCCCCTACCTATCTTCTACAATTCGATGTCCTAGTTCACAATCATATTAATTACAATTTTTTGTCAATGAAATTGCAACTTCATGATTTGTGCATTATTGTTCTAATTACACCACCTTTTTCTCGTCATTAATATAATTATTCATCATTCATCATCATTATAGCCTTTCACAAGTCCACTGCTGAACATAGGCCTCCCCCAAGGAATGCCACAAAGCACGGTCCTGAGCCACATGCATCCATCGACTTCCTGTATGTCTTACCAGGTCGTCACTCCATCTAGTGGGGGGTCGCCCTACACTTCGCCTACCGGTACGAGGCTGCCCCTCAAGAATCTTTCTTCCCCATCTGTTGTCGGTTCTTCAAGCTATATGGCCGGCCCACTCTACTTCAGCTTACTAATCCGTTGGGCTATGTCAGTTACTCTGGTTCTACTGCGGATATCCTCATTTCTAAGTTTATCACGTAGAGAAACCCCGAGCATTGTCCTCTCCATAGCTCGCCGAGCGACCTTGAGCTTCCTCATACGGCCAGCAGTGAAGGACCACGTTTTAGATCCGTAAGTCATCACTGGCAACACGCACTGGTTGTACAATTTCGTTTCAGGTTTTGAGGTATGTCTAACGAGAAGATGTGTCGTAGTTTCCCGAACGCTACCCAGCCGAGTTGAATCCGTCGATTGACCTCTTGGTCGAAATTGGACTTACCTAGTCGGACTATTTGTCCCAGGTAAACATACTCGTCAACAACTTCGAGCTCAGTGCTCCCAACAACTACCGGCATACGGCATAGGTGTGACATGGACGTTAAACATGATTTTTGTTTTGTTCATGTTCATCTTAAAACCTATCCGTTGGGAACATATAACACTATTGAGGTCATTGAGCATAGTGCTTAGATCCTCCAGCGATTCTGCCATAAGGACTATATCGTCGGCAAACCGAAGGTGAGTGAAGATGTTAATACCGCATCCTTTCCAGTCCAGTAGCTTGAAAACGTCTTCCAATGCAGCGGTGAAGAGTTTCGGGTATATAACGTCACCCTGTCTTGCACCTATCTGCAGTTGGATAGGTTTCGTACTCTAATTCTGTACTCGGATAGCCATCGTAGTTCTACTGTACCAACACTTCAGCACTTCGATATACCGACAATCAACTTGGCACCGCTGAAGGGACTGCAGCACCGCCCAAATTTCGACGGAATCAAAGGCTTTCTCATAGTCCACATACGCAAGGCAAAGTGGCAGATTATACTCCTCTGTCTTCTGTACAATCTGCCGGAGGGTATGTATGTGGTCTATGGTACTAAAGCCTTTTTGGAAACCGGCTCGTTCGGGAGGCTGGAAGTCGTCAAGTCTGCGTGCGAGACGATTCGTAATGACTCTCGAAAACAGCACGTAGACACGGCTCAGGAGGGAAATCGGTCTGTAGTTCTTCAAGGGAGCGCTGTCGCCTTTCTTGAAGAACAAGATCACCGTACTTCTACTCTACGCCTCCGGAGTAGTGCCACCATGGAGGACGGAATTAAAAAGCTTCTGAAGGACTTCAAGTACTGGTTTTTCACCCGCTTTCAAAAGCTCCTTTGTAATTCCATCCTCGCCCGGGGACTTGCCGTTTTTAAGATACTGGAGAGCCATTCTAATCTTGCTCAGACTGAAGTCCGGGATATCTTCGGAATAGTGTCAGATAAGACTCTCTCTTGGATCGCTACTCACACTTGCGTGCGGCTCCAACGATGACGTGTACAGCTGCCCATAGAACCTCTCAATCTCACTCAAAATAAAATAAAAATATAATTATAGTAAATCGATGTGTCAGTTCCCAGATTATCTTTACAACTCAACGATTTAGTTAAGATTGCACAAGAAATAGCTTTTGGCTATATTTCTGAGCTAACAAAAGCACAATCATTTACTTCTAATAAGGCGGCGTAGGGTATGTCTTAATACTACTTAAACGTTATTAAATAACTTTTTATGCGGTTACTTACAGTTTAAAAATAATATATTCAATTGCAAGTAGAAAGTTTTAAAATTTCTTTTTGCGTAATTCTCTATTCACAAAATAATCATCAATCATCTGATGAAATCTTGTTCATTAATTTTGAGTTATGGCTCTATGCATAAAATAGCTAAGATGTTTAGTTTTTCTTGACTTTAGGTAGTTTAGCATACGACGGGCTGTTTTCCACAACTCCACGTTTAAGCGCGTGTTTTGCGTGGGAACAAGAATAATGTAACTATACGAGCCATGAGATCTTCTCGAAGAAGTTCAGCAGTCCTTTGATGTTGCAAGTATCTTCGGGGAGTGATCCCGGCATGCCGAGATGTTGACTTTAGGTAGATCTCAGATAATTTTTCAGCCATTTTAAGTAAGAAAAGCTTCTTAAACACCCGAAAAATGTGTCACTGGTGTACATAAATACATGTGGACTGCTATATCCAACTTTAGATAAACATTTAGAAAATTCTGGTTCCGCAGGAACGAAGACAACATTTTCAATGATCCAGAATCTTGTTTCACCAAAATTCTTTCAGAAGAAAGGTGACATTGAAAATGCATGAATTCTTGAACTAAGTCAGTCTGTAAATCATTAGGATACATTTCTTCCAAGAAAAGGGCGTTTTCTGTAAGGGTTGAACTTGATGATGTTGTTGATTTTGGTCCGAAATCAAAATTTTTTTTGAACCAACACCTACCGTTTTTCTAATTCAGATACGAGTCCATCAATGAGGACGAGAAATGTATTAGCCCTGAAAGTATCACTTGAAGTCATTTTTATTTCTTTATCAGGTGTCTTATCATATATGTTTTCTTTCCGGTTGTATTTTCCCCCACGCCTTTTGCATACTGCTTCGACACGCTTAATTCGATTACTTTTTCTTGGAAATACTTAAAAATTTCTCATTCAGCTACAAAGAACTGAAGTAGCGACAAGCTTCTGTGCAATATTCAGCAGCCGCAGTTGCCACTAAATTTTAAGAGAGGACAGAGCAAGGAATGAAAAAAGCAAAAGGTGCTTGGCTTTGAATTTTAGCCATTGTACACACACCAGACATGTTTGCGGCATTATCGTACTACAGTAAAAACCTAAAAACGCTTTTCAGAACGTTATTCTAATAAGCAATTTTCCAAAAAATTGTGCCAGAGAAATATTAGTACGTATTAGAAAACGCACCAGGATTTAACCGAGGCAGCTTTTCTTTTGGTTTTGTAGTAAATCTGTCTATCTGTTTCAAACTCAATGCCAACACTCAGCGTACGCCTTCAACACGTACGATCGAACGTACGATCCTGCTGCGGTTTCCGCGGCGGCCGCGACTCACTCGTTCACTCAATTCATCAGCATTTCCATAGATATACTACATAGGGCAGGCATTTTGATCAAAAACACTTAGCGAACGGTCATGTCACTCGTTTCCGCGCCACAACTAAACGCAAATTATAGAAAATTTATCAACCAAGCGAAAAATGAAAAAGTTTTAGCCCCAAATTCGCCGCCCCTAAAATCTGCCGCCCTAGGCTTCAGCCTATTTAGCCTGCTGGTAAATCCGCCACTGACTGTACCATTATGATTTAGATAGTTTTTATATGGATTTCGTGCGTTCGGAATCCTGAATTGATTTTCCGAATCCGTTTTTGGAAACGGATTTCCGAATGTATGTAGTCGGCCTAAGTCTATGTACTATTTAGGTAATTTTTAATTTCCAAATGAAAGCAGTGCTGCCTGTTACTTTTGAGTTCCCGACGCAGAAATAGATACTAAATTATAAAAATAAAACTTTATTTCTAAAAAATAATATTTATTTTCAATAATCAATACTAATAATGGATAAAACCCAGTAATCATGAAATTGGTACATAATTATTCTAAAAATCTGGTAAAGTTCTGCCTAAATAATACAGTAGTATTTATTACAAGAAATTGATATACCACTTGGTTGGTTGGATAACCTCTATAAGTACACATACTTATGTGTACTTACACATCTTATCACGTTACTTGCGTTTTTAAAATGATTAATGCATCTTTTACACACTTTTCTACAAAAATCTTAAAAGAGCTTCTTCGTACCGCATCAGAAAAAACCAATAGATAAGTACTCTGTTTTATGAAAAATTTGGTACTTACTCCGTCTGAGTAGGTATCCCCATCTTACCTATTTTTACTGCGAAGTAGGAATGCTAGCAATGCTGTGTTTTGGTCTGAAGGGTATAGAGATGCAGAATAATTACAGGCTGTGAACCATCGTTTATCTGTAAGTCATAGACACGACTGCTAAGTGTAGCAATTATGGAATAATTAACCTTATGAGAGTGAGACAATCTATATGAGAGGCTTAAGGTCTACTGTACTCTACTGCACGGATGGGCCGGCTCGAACCGGGGTGGTGCCACGACCTCACAGAATACCAGCGTGAAGTAGAGGTTTACCTCTGCGTTTCGCTTGGTGAGTGCAGGTGGCCGGAGGCCCTTTTTACTGGAAATGAGGCATTCCATCTTAGTCCTCACGGGTGACAACGCATCTACATTTTGAATTGTAATAGAGGATAGATGTAGATGTCTATGGGCCGCAGCAACCACTTACCATCAGGTGGACTGTGTGCTCGTTTGTCACCCTTATCCTATAAAAAAAATGAATTAAGTATGGATACGGGTGTTATCCGTTTGGGTACTTTGCGATTCTATCGTCACCAATTGTCTGCTGGTTTAAGTTTTCTCCCCACATGCCTGCCACATGGGTGCAGCGCGAACTAGACTTAGTGTAAAAGTCAACGTGTCACGGAAATTATGTATCACTGAAGATGGCACCACTAACAAAAATCGGCACAGCCTTGACTGTTAGCATTAATTAAGGAACTGGTCATCTGTACGTAGAGTTGTACCACATGAAGGTATTGTATGCAGACTAGACCACATTTGGGCCTTCATAAAGTTCCATGAAGTATTTGAAATAAAAATTACAATTCAAAAAATCACCATAAGTTATTAGTGGAAAAAATATAATAACAGTCTATTTTATACCCAAAATCACACCACCTTTACGCATCAAAATCCAATTCAAACTCCAAACCATCATTTAAAAGACGACGCAGGAGCAACAATCCACCTCAATTCATTTTTTTAGCCGACTTCAAAAAAATGAGGTACCTTACAATTCGAGTGTGATTTTGTGTGATCGATGCTACATCTTCGTCGAGTTTTTAATATGTCCTTATTTACGGCACATAGTACGCGACATATCGCCACATCATATAAGAAAATAATATACTGCCACATTGCACGCCATTATTTCCGGGGTGAACGTAGACCTGATTAGTAATACGGCCATAATATCCAGTAGTACTTTTAAAACCGTTTCTAAAAGAATAAAGAATATCGTAAGCAACGATTATTAGTTAGCATTTGCAAGCGTCGACCGTAACTAATGAAATCACTTATAAAATAATGCAATGTTAGGTAAATTGTATTATTTAACGATTACGTAAATACTTTTAGCTAAGATTAGAACTAAGTTCAAAAAATGTTCTTTGACTTTGACTGTTGTTTGTGTCAAAAATATTGCACTTCGATTTTTAGAATCAGTCACAAGTGTTATGTGAGTGTCATATAAAATTTAAAAGAATATGTTAATTGTAACTGATTTCCGATTTTGAGGGAATATCCATGAAGAATCTTTTAGACGTATAAGTGTTTTTCACGGTATTCAATGACAACAGGAAGTCGTCCCTTTTTGTTTTTAAGTAATAATATGTTTTAAGGCCGTGGTAGCTTAGGAGCAATAAGATAATCGGTTTAAATTTTAAGATTTATGAAAAAACTGAATCCGACGACTCTATCCTTGTTGGCTCCATGTTCTAATCGATTGTGAAGCAAAACTTAATGTGTAATCGTAATCTCGTGAGTAATTTCTTGAAAAAAGAGAAACCTACGCCCAGCCATTAACGATACTAATGATGTCTTTTACTTACACTGGATGACTTTTTACTGTCTAGAAAAAAATAGGGTGTAACAGGTGAATGGAGTAGAAGCCTATGGCACTGATATTATACGAAAAAAAATCAAATTATGAAAAGGATCTATTAATAAATACTATTAATTTGAAGTAAACTTTCCATAAAAAATTAAAGCAAAAGTTTTGAAATAAATGAATAAATCAATTAAAAACTATCGAAATTCAAATCATACTACTTTACGAGCGACAATAAAATACACTAGTCGCTCCTACTGTAGGCCTCTTGACGTACGGCAAGCCTACTCATTGTCGAATTGCGTCTTGCATCGTGCATGACTTTGGCGGGTTGTACAGCAAGATGCGCCGTGAATAAGGCGCTTAACGCTTTATTTTCATATCGAATAATCTGTTATGTTGATTGCTTCGTAAGTGCGACTGTTGATCTGATACCTTGGTTTCGAAGCTTGGGTCGAATTAAAATCAGTTATTGTGGTTTTCAATCAAGAAACTCTCAATAACAGCCCAAAGTCAGGAAGTTGGCAATGTTCTTGCCTCGGAATGCACGTAAAACCGATGGTCGTGCGCTGATCTCTATCTTGTGTCGGTCTAGGCGTGCGCATCGAACTATGAGAATGAGAGACTAAAGAGAACACCTGTACTTACATATATTTACACTATAATCCTGTCCTGCGCAGATGGCTAATCTCCGTTGAGACTGGACTGTTGTGACCGGAATGAGGGCTAATAATCTTCCGCTCACCAGATGTCGCTAGTAGCGACTGAGGTAAAGTAATTTGTTACCCAGTGTCAGTTAATTGAGAAATTAGTTTTGAATAATAGTTTAATCATTATCTAGAATATTATATTAATATACAACAATGCGTCTGTGGTTTGATTTTTAATTTTTTGCACTTTATAACTTTTTTTTTTTAAATTGGCTTTTAGTTATATTTTATAGTTTGGTTTATTCATTTCTAATGTAATTAATATAAAATATAACTAATAATACAAAAAGAAACCTTAAAGATTACATTTTCCTAAGAAATTATCATCCCCACTATGAAATCTGTCAAATATTTTACCTCACTGTAAAGTGGCGCCGCCCTGGTGGCAGAAAAAGTCGTGGATGCCCTCATTTCGGCCCGATAATTGAAAAACATTTTTATTATCTGTGATACATATAGATTCGTTTTATTTATTTTACATGTTTATCTGAAGCAATGTATTATATTTTAAAGTTAACTTTAAATTATTTTTTAAGAGTGTGTAATAAAAAAGTAATTGAATTAAGGAAAATACAAAATATTATGTAATTTATTTTTGCTACGTGGCTATCACGATATCTGTACTCTATAGTCTATGCCTAATTTTGACAGAGGAGAACAAATAATTGGGAGGGTACACTTTCATACTTTAGATAGGGATCCAATAATCTGCAAAGACACTAGTGCCATCTTATACGATATCCGCATAAACTTTCGAACATCAAATTCTAAAAGGTTCGCTAGATGGCGATTACACAAATTCTAGTTATTGGGTATAGAGTTTAATGGAATTCTCTATAGTTGTAACATAAATATAAAATATTAATAATTATACGGGCATCCAAAAACCTCTTTAAAAATATATTGAATAAAAATATTTATTTTGTCAGTCTGAGATGCAATAAGCTTCTCGTTTTGGCAAGTGGCAACTTTATTACTTTATCACATAATGGCTACCGGCGTGTGAGCATGTCGTTGTTTTCACGAACGCTTTTGCCATTTATATAATTTTCGGTTGTTGTTGCTATTTACAATAAGTTTGGTTGAGTTGAGATTAGCCCTCATCCCGTCTTATCGTTTAGTTTTTCATGCTGGAACCACATTGTATGTACGTTTATGTAGTGTTGTGCGAAATATTTAACAACAAATATTTAATTTGGTTTGGTGTTGTATTGTGCGGAATAGATGATTTTACATCTTGTTTGTTAAAATGCCGAGGACTTGTGCTATTGGATGTACATAAAACAAAGTTAAATTAATATTTCATTGGTGTTACAAATAATATACGTTTTCACGAACGCTTTTGCCATTTATGTAATTTTAGGTTGTTGTAAATAAATGTTTAAATGTTTAAAATAAATGTTTAAATTACTGAAATCTGTAATACATCTTTCATAGAACCCTAATACCTTAAAATATAAATATAACTGCCTATAGTATAAATAGCTATATATGCATAACTACATATAACTATCTATAGCTAAAATATTGAGATTAGTTCAACGGATATGATACCAGACGGCGACACTGTGCCACTATTTGTATTGGGTGACAAAAAATCCTCGAAGATGGCTCTCTATTCCGGTATATATTACTCTATTCCGGTATATATTACTCTACTCTATGATTACTAGTGTCAAACTGGGGTTGGGGATGCGACGTAGATTACTGTATTTGTTTTTTATCGTAATTTCTTAATTCGACGAGTTTACTTTCTTGTAAGGTTAAATTTTTCGAGTGCATTGTGAAATTAAACGTTTTGCTAATATTTGACGGGGTTTTTATACGTTGACGAGAAAACAATAATTACATGGCAGACCAGGGACATTGCGTATTGTGATTTTGATGTGTTGTGCAAAATAATTAAGTGACGTAATAAAAAAATATTAATTTATTCTCTAAGAGATGGCTGAAACGAGTGAAGCACAGGCTAGTGCATCAGCATCAGCGCCAGGCGGTGATGCTGGCGGGGAGGACGACAAGCGAGATGAACGAATGTTGGAGTGCAATATATGCCTGGATACTGCTCGTGATGCTGTAGTCAGCATGTGCGGCCATCTCTTCTGGTAAGAACATCATATGAATGTACTAAACCTACAATCGATTAGCGTGGTTTTGGTGAGCCTTTCTGTGAATGGGGAAATCAGAACCCCACAGATTTCGAGTACAAAATTTAATTATATTGTTATTTATTACACACTGGTTAGCTTATAGTTCTAGTATCTTGTTTGTGAAATGGGGAAAATGAATAGTTAGGAGTGAAGGTCAAGCCCGAAAAATGGCTTAGCTTTCCATTGACGTCCCTCGAGTTGGAGGTTGATACTTTTTATACAGAAAGGTTTCAATATTATAAGCACACAGGCAAAGTTTCAACATGTGGAAACGCATACTTTTTTAGAACAAAATTATTGAAAATCAATTATTTTTGCAATATTTAAGTCAATTCCTACCATAAACCTAACTGTATGTAGATTTGCTGGAGAGTGTACAAAGAAAAGCCATAAAAATTCCATTATGCCTTTGCAAAAAGCCATACGAAGAGAGATTAAAATATTGAATCTAACAACGCTGAAATGTCACAGCACCAGAGGAGACCTTATTGAGACCTACAAAATATTGACACATAAATAGCAAAGAGCTGCCACATATTTTTAACATCAGCAGTATCCACTGACCTAGACATTTTAACTATATGAGATTGGTCCACACCCGCTCATACACTAATGTGGGACATCACACACTAAACAACAGAATCATAAATATATGGAATAAGATGCCTCAAGATGTGGTAGATGCTCCCTCTGTGATTAGTTTTAAAAAGTTTTTGTGACCTATCCAAGGCCTTCGATTGTGTTCACCATGAAACATTAATCAGGAAACTTCTACACTATGGTGTAAGAAGTGATGCTCTTTAATTAAATAATTATTTCATATTTAAGTAAGAGAACGCAAAAAGTTGTCATTAACAATATGAGCTCTTCCAGATCGATGGTACAAATGGGTGTGCCTCAAGGCTCAATTCTCGGCCCCTTTCTGTTTCTTGTATACATTAATGACTTACCTTACATAGTAGGGGATGACCATGATATAGTATTATTTGCAGATGACACTTCTTTAATTTTCAAATTAAGTCGACAATTACTAAAATATGACGAAGTAAATAATGCTATATCTAAATTAATAAATTGGTTCAATGTTAATAATTTGCATTTAAATGGCACTAAAACGAAATGTATGAAATTCATGACTCCAAATGTCAAACAATTAAACACTAATGTAATTTTAAATGGGGAGAAACTGAGTTTTGTAGATTCCACCATTTTTCTTGGAATCATACTAGACCTGAAGCTTCAATGGAGCCCCCATATATCAAAACTGGCAAGCAGACTTAGTTCTGCAGCATATGCTGTAAAAAAGATTAGAAGTCTAACCAGTGTTGAAACAGCTAGACTAGTGAACTTTAGCTATTTCCATAGCATAATGTCGTATGGTATTTTGCTATGGGGACACGCAGCAGACACTGAAATTATATTTGTTTTACAGAAGAGGGCCATAAGAGCAATTTATGATTTAAAGCCTAAAGAGTCGCTGCGACAAAAATTTAAGGAAATTAATATATTAACTTTGGCCTCTCAATACATTTATGAAAATGTAATGTACGTACACAAAAATAAAAGTAGTTTTACAAAAATAAGTAATATTCATTCTGTAAATACTAGGAACAGACACAAGCTAGTAGTACCAGTTACTCGACTCCATCGAGTCAGTAATTCATTCTTGGGGCGATGTATACGCTTTTACAACAAAATTCCAGAAAATATACAAAATTTGACCTGCTTAAAGTTCCAAAACTTTATTAAACTAAGTTTGTATTTTTTTTTCTACCGACTTCCAAAAAGAAGACTGTACTCAATTCGAGTGTATGTTTTTTTTTATATTTTTTATATGTGTGTTACCTCATAACTTTGTACTGGGCAAACCGATTTCGATGATTCTTTTTTTATATGAAAGCTGATAGTTCTCGTGTGGTCCCATATGAATTTGATCAAGGTCAGACCAATGGTTATTGAGTTATTCTTAAATAACCTATATTGAAGTGGGCTGTACAAAATTTTTAATTTTAATTATTGTAGGATAATGGTGCCAAACGAGCACACAGTCTCTACATCTATCCTCTATTACAAATCAAAATGTAGATGCATTGTCACCCGTGAGGACTAAGATAGAATGCCTCATTTCCAGTAAAAAGGGCCTCTGGCCACCTGCACTCATCAAGCGAAACGCAGAGGTAAACCTCTACTTCACGCTGGTTTTCTGTGAGGTCGTGGTACCACCCTGGTTCGAGCCGGCCCATCCGTGCGACAGCAAAAACTGCAGCGTGGCTCTACCACTGTTAGATGTGTATAAAAAGGGTTATTATAATATTAAGGAATTTATGGATGATAATAACCCCTGTTTCCGTGTAGTGGCGGTCAAGAATATCCACTACCCCATATCCTCCCGTGGGTGTCGTAAAAGGCGATAAAGGGAAACAGGTGGGAGATGGGCAGCAGCATCTTCCTGATAATAGCCAATATTATAATAAAAAAACTGCAGTTGCCAACCCGCTCGCCAAGCGTGGCAACTATGGCAAATACCCCCCAATGACGAGAGTAACAAAGATACGGGCCCCAGTCCCCGGCGGCCCCGCTATTCCTGGCTACGGTGGCGACCATGGTAACGGCGGGGCAGGGGGTGCTAAGAATCTCCGGTGGAGGTTCGGTTGCCACCTACGACGAATCGACCTGGCAACATACAACGCACGCACCCTGAGGACTGACGAGAAGATCGTGTAGCTGGAAGAAGAGATAGACAAGTTGCGCTGGCATATTATAGGATTATCCGAAGTCCGAAGAGAGGGGGAGGACACGGTAATCCTCGAATCCGGCAACTTGCTCTATCACCGGGAGGGCGAACATCTGTCCCAAGGAGGTGTCGGATTTATCGTCCACAAGTCTCTCGTTAACAAGGTTGTAAAGATCGGGAGCGGTCGACGAGGTTTGCGTACCTTATACTCAGAATCACCAAACGGTATTCGCTGAAGGTCATACAGGTTTACGCACCAACCTCGGCACACCCCGATGAGGAGGTGGAGGAAATGTATGAGGATATCTCTAGAGCCATGCATTCCTCCAAAACCCAATATACGGTGTTAATGGGAGACTTCAATGCAAAACTAGGCACAAGAGAGAACGGTGAGCTGAAAGTAAGGAAATTTGGAATAGGGCAACGGAACCCAAGGGGCCAGCAGCTGGCCGACTTCATGGAGAAAGAGGGACTCTTTATGATGAACTCTTTCTTCAAGAAGCGGCCCCACAGGAAGTGGACCTGGTCGAGCCCCGACGGTTCGACAAAAAATGAGATTGACTTCATTATGACGACGAGACGACAACTGTTCAGTGATGTCAAAAACTCTCCGATCACACTCTTAATCTCATGGCTGTTAGACGGGAGATGAGGCTACATTCTTCAACAGATTTGACAGCATTCAGGCAACTGAACAGACAGATCTCCAAATGCATGCGGCGGGACTTACGCAACATCAATACAGCTCGTATTGAAGAAGCGATCGAGCGGAACCAAGGCTCCAAAGTCTTTGCCAGAGACCTGTCTGCCAGAAAGAGCCAACTGTCAAAGCTGAAGACCGAATGTGGCAGCATCGTTTCCGGGGCACCTGAGATTTTGAGTGAGATTGAGAGGTTCTATGGGCAGCTGTACACGTCATCGTTGGAGCCACACGCAAGTGTGAGTAACGATCCAAGAGCGAGTCTTATCCGACACTATTCCGAAGATATCCCGGACGTCAGTGTGAGCGAGATTAGAATGGCTCTCCAGCACCTTAAAAACGGCAAGGCCCCAGGCGAGGATGGAATTACAGCGGAGCTTCTGAAAGCGGGTGGAAGACCGGTACTTGAAGTCCTTCAGAAGCTCTTTAATTCCGTCCTCCATGGTGGCATTACACCGGAGGCGTGGAGCAGAAGTGCGGTGGTCTTGTTCTTCAAGAAAGGTGACAACGCTCTCTTGAAGAACTACAGACCGATTTCCCTTCTGAGCCGCGTCTACATGCTGTTTTCGAGAGTCATTACGAATCGTCTTGCGCGCAGACTTGACGACTTCCAGCCTCCCGAACAAGCCGGTTTCCGAAAGGGCTTTAGCACCATAGACCACATACATACCCTATGGCAAATTGTACAGAAGTCCGAAGAGTACAATTTGCCACTATGTCTGGCGTATGTGGACTATGAGAAAGCCTTTGATTCCGTCGAAATTTGGGCGGTGCTGCAGTCCCTTCAGCGGTGCCAAGTTGACTGTCGGTATATCGAAGTGCTGAAGTGTTTGTACAGTAGGGCTACGATGGCTATCCGAGTACAGAACCAGAGTACGAAACCCATCCAATTGCAGAGAGGTGTAAGACAGGGTGATGTTATATCCCCGAAACTCTTCACCGCTGCATTGGAAGACGTTTTCAAGCTTCTGGACTGGAAAGGATGCGGTATTAACATCAATGGCGAGTACATCACTCACCTTCGATTTGCCGACGATATAGTCCTTATGGCAGAATCGCTGGAGGACCTAAGCACTATGCTCAATGACCTCAATAGTGTCTCCCAACGGATAGGTCTTAAGATGAACATGGACAAAACAAAGATCATGTTTAATGTCCATGTCACACCTATGCCGGTAGTTGTTGGGAGCACTAAGCTCGAAGTTGTTGACGAGTATGTTTACCTGGGACAAATAGCCCGACTAGGTAAGTCCAACTTCGACCGAGAGGTCAATCGACGGATTCAACTCGGCTGGGCAGCGTTCGGGAAGCTACGACACATCTTCTCGTCAGACATACCTCAAAACCTTAAAATGAAATTGTACAACCAGTGCGTGTTGCCAGTGATGACTTACGGAACTGAGACGTGGTCCTTCACTGCTGGCCGTATGAGGAAGCTCAAGGTCGCTCAGCGAGCTATGGAGAGGGCTATGCTCGGAGTTTCTCTGCGTGATAAACTAAGGAATAAGGATATCCGCAGTAGAACCAGAGTAACCGACATAGCCCAACGGATTAGTAAGCTGAAGTGGCAGTGGGCCGGCCATATAGCTCGAAGAACCGACAACCGATGGGGAAGAAAGGTTCTCGAGTGGCAGCCTCGTACCGGTAGGCGAAGTGTAGGGCGTCCCCCACGAGATGGAGTGACGACTTGGTAAGACATGCAGGAAGTCGATGGATGCAGGTGGCTCAGGACCGTGCTTTGTGGCATTCTTTGGGGGAGGCCTATGTTCAGCAGTGGACTTGTGAAGGGCTGTAATGATGATGATGATGATGAATAACCCCTGGAAATGAGGTGATTGCTACCAAGCTATTTCTAATTTGGTGTGTTGTTAATTTGTGTAACATCATGATTATAAGCTGTTATTTAAAAAAAAAGTCCCACTGGGTTTCTTGCTGGTTCTTCCCAGGACAGAGGTTTTTTCCGAACCATTGGTAATCAAACAAAAAAGTGACTTTCAATAAGTATTATTTATAATCTATATTGAATAAAAAAGTTTCTGTTTCTCTTTCTGAAACAAACTGCACAAATGGTGTAAAGACAATCCAATTTAGTGTATTCTTAGTGTGAACTTGGAGTAATATAAAACACCAACACAGATATAGGCGTATCAGCTATAAGCTGCTTGCCTATTACCAGATAATAATGAAAAAACTGACGCTATTTTGTGTTGTCGTTGTCATCATCAGTAGGGATGTCGATTGTTTCTGAAAAATATCGATTTTTGAATCGTTTTGAATCGTAAGCTGATATATCGATTCACAAAAAATCGATTTCTAAAATATATATATTTTTTCATGTTTGCCAGTTTATGAAAAACAAGAAAGATACCATAATAAATAATCTCTTATTGAAATTTGTTTTATTTTAACAGTACCTATTAGGACAGATAACAAATAAAATAGGTTAGGTTCAACTTATGTCAAAGAACCGAATTGATTGACCCCGACTCCACCTGGTATGAATCTGTTCTATGCCTAGGGTGGTTTTATAGAGCCAGAGACGCGTAGAGGGAGCAGCCTTCCTTGCCTTCTTAGCTTCGGCTTGTTGGTCGCCTTTGGTGACCACCCTCAGCCGCTCCGGCTCGTCCGATCACTACGATTTGTTACACAAAGGCGTAGAGGCTGCTCTTCCCGCAGCGCCGGAGACGTAGCAGTCTCAAAATAAATATAAAAATCCTTCTGAATCCGTCCCCCTATTTTTTTATGATGAAGGGGATTTTTTCTCATCAAATGGATTTATATTTACATTATAAATGCAAACATAAAAAAATATAGAAATTTAGAAATCGATTTTTTGTGAATCGATACATCAGCTTACAATTCGAATCAATTTAAAAAATAGATCTTTTTTGGAAAGAATCGACATTCCCACTGACAATAACAATACAAAATAGCGTCAGTTTTACGGTAGCAATTGACATAAATATTGCAAAAATAGTTGATTTTCAAATTTTTTTCTCAAAAGGTATGTCTCCGAATGTTGAAACTTGGTGTGTGTGTCTATAATAATGTAACATTCTGTAAAAAAAATATCAACCTCCAACTCGACGGATGTCAATGCGGATTGGCATAAATATTGCAAAAATAATTGATTTTCAGTAATTTTTTTCTCAAAAAGTACGCATTCCGCATGTTGAAACTTTGCGTGTGTGCTTATAATAACGTAACCTTTCTTTTAAAAAAATATCAACCCTCAACTCGACGGATGTCAGTGGAAAGTCGTACCCTAAAAATTGTCCACGACTTTGGCTGGTATTATTAGAATGTTACTATCATTAGTTGTATACCGCCACATCTTTTAACTATGAATAAGTACACCTAACTTTAAGCAAGTGCAACCAACTACAAATAGCTAGCTAAACCCTAATAGCCAGAAAAGTAAAATTTAATTTGTCATCCTTGTACCAGACCATTAGACACTTCGTAAAGGGTATATATAAAAAAAATGACAAAAATGAATTTTCCATCAAAACTTTAAAAAATATAAGAAAAAGTGTTAAGACCTTTTTTGTGTATAAATGCAAACCAAGAAGTTTTGTTTCGAAACTTTTATAAATTTTTATGATTTATGAGATAATCATCAGTAGGAATTCAAAACAGTAGCAAAAACAGTAGGAATTCATAAAAGCAGACCGTATAATCTTTCCGATGCTTTTAAAGAATATGTAAAAAATTATTTTAAAGTGTTTAAAAGAGTTTGCTCCACAGCCAAATCATTACATATTAGTAACAAAATTAAGATGGCTAAGAATAAAATTAAAATGACGTGGAGTATAATTAACAGCGAAACCGGTAAAGAGAAACCTCGTAACTCAAACTATCAATTAAAAATTAATAATGAATTGACTAAATAAAATCAATAAGTTGCAGTGGTGTTTGAGAAATATTTCACTGATGTTCCTATCTTGACAACAGAGTCATTGAATACTTCTCCAACTGTCGCCGAGTCATTACTTAAACAGAATGTTAATACCTGTTTAAAAGAATTTAGATTTGAAAAAGTATTACCGCATAATATTGTAAAATACTTCAAAACCATTGATGTAAAGAAAACCGCAGATTTGTGGGGGATTTCCGTTAGTGATTGCGTCCATAATAGATTTAATTGCACCTCATCTTGCTATTATTTTTAATACTTGTATCGATTCTGGTGTGTTTCCTGATTTAATGAAGTATAGTAAAGTAATACCTTTATTTAAGTCTGGTAGTACATTGGACACCGCTAATTATAGACCTATTTCTGTACTACCAACTCTCAATAAAATTTTTGAAAAAATAATCTTGGATCAATTGTTAATGTTTTTTAATACAAATAAATTACTTCATAAAAATCAATTTGGTTTTACAAGGGGTCGCTCGACATCTGACGCCGGTGTTGAACTTATGAAGTATATTTTTAATGCCTGGGAGAATTCACAAGATGCCTTAGGTATTTTCTGTGACCTTTCAAAGGCTTTCGATTGTGTTCATCATGATACATTAATCAGGAAACTACAACATTACGGTGTAAAAAATTTGGCGCTTAGACTTATTACTTCATATTTAAGTAACAGAACTCAAAAAGTCATCATCAATGATAAATGTTCCTCCGGATCGGTAGTATCAATGGGCGTTCCTCAGGGCTCGATTTTTGGCCCATTTCTGTTCTTAATCTATATTAATGACTTACCTTATCTTGTAGGGGACAATCACGATATGGTGTTATGACTGACGATACCTCTTTAATTTTCAAACTGAAAAGGCAGTCAATTAAATATGACGATGTAAATAATGCTCTATCGAAACTAGTACATTAGTTTAACGCCAACAATTTGCTCTTAAACGGCAATAAGACAAAATGTATTAAATTTACAATACCTAATGTAAAACATTCGAAAACCAATGTGCTCTTAAATGGGGAGGAGTTGAGTCTTGTGGATACCACTGTTTCTCTTGGTATTACTATTGACGCGAAACTTCAATGGGGCCCCCATATATCTAAATTAGCAAGCAGACTTAGTTCTGCAGCGTATGCTGTAAGAAAGATTAGAAGTCTCACAGATGTTGAGACAGCTAGGTTAGTGTATTTTAGTTACTTTCATAGTGTAATGTCTTATGGAATTTTGCTATGGGGTAATGCGACTGATATTGAAGCTATATTTGTTTTGCAAAAGAGAGCCGTACGGGCGATTTATAATCTAAATTGTAAAGAGTCCCTCAGAGAAAAATTTTAAGAAATAGACATATTAACTTTGGCATCGCAATATATTTATGAAAATGTAATGTGTGTACATAAAAACATTAATAGCTTTAATAAGAATAAGGATATTCATACCTTAAACACTAGGAACAAACATAAGCTTGTAATGCCAGTTACTAGACTCCACAGAATTAGTAATTCATTTATGGGGCAATGTATACGCTTTTACAACAAAATCCCAGAACATGTTCAAAGTTTGTCAATAAACAAGTTTAAAAGTTTTATTAAAGAAAAACTGTACAAAAAGGGTTATTATAATATCAAGGAATACATGAATGAAAATAACCCCTGGGAATAAGGTGATCGCCACCATGCTGGTTCTATGAAAATTCATTTAAAATTGTATAAACAAGATTATTGTTAAGTGAAATTATGTTTAAAAAAAAGTCCCGCTGGGTTTCTTGCTGGTTCTTCCCAGGACAGAGGTATTTTCCGAACCAGTGGTAAATAAAATAATGACTTTCAATAAGTATTATGTAATAATCTATATTGAATAAAAATCATTCTATTCTATTCTATTCATCAAAAACCATTTTGCTTTCATAGTTATTCAATTTAAAAAAATGTAGCATACCTACTTTTCAGATAAAATAAATTCTGGACCACCCCTGACATTGATCTCTATCATTTCATTTGGTTTTGTTACAATTGGTTCAGCCATTACAGAGATTAGCCAGGACGGAGAGACAGATACACAGACAGACAAACTTTAAATTTATAGAATAGAATAGAATAATTTTTTATTCAATATACATTACATGTGTAATTCTTGTTGAGAGTCATTTTTTACTTTACCACTGGTTCGAAAAAAAAACCTGTCCTGGGAAGAACTAGCAAAAAACCCAGCGGGACATTTTTTTTTTAAATTGTACAATATAAATGATTACAAACTATTTACAAAATTTATTTTAGAAACTGCTTGGAAGCGACCACCTCATTCCCAGGGGTTATTATCAACCATGTATTCATTTATATTATAATAACCCTTTTTTTATACAGTTTCAGCTTAACAAAACATTTACACTTGGTAATAGAGAGAGCCTGTACACTTTCCGGGACCTTGTTGTAATTGCGTATACATTGCCCCAAGAATGAATTACTGACTCTGTGAAATCGAGAAACTGGTATCACTAGCTTGTGTTTGTTCCTAGTGTTTACAGAATGTATATCACTTTTTTTTTTTAAATGATTGTAATATCATGCAAATAAGCCCTGAGCTTAACCACTTGAGATCTTGACAGTTCAATAAACAAATTAGTCTGACCTAAGGTCAAGCCAAAGAGTATATAGTATATAGTACATAGTATGTAGTACATAAGGCCAAAGAATTTTTTTTTAAATGAAGGTAAATATAACTTAGAGTCACTACTAAGTTCTTATCCAAATATAAATATTAATATAAAAATTAATAGTAATAATACAATATTATTAGTGAAAAAAAAACACATGTTTATAACCTATAACAACAAAGTTATTTTTGCTTTGTCATTTAACAACACCCGTGCAGGGGGGGTACAGTTCCATAGTAATGCATTTGGTCATAGAAAGTAACGCCATCAAGTGTATGATACGGGTCATAATTTCCTCAGTTTAGTTAGTTTAATACTCACTAGATGGCTTTAATATCTTTGTCATCTGTCCATTAAAATTATTTTTACTTATCTTATAAATTATAAACTATATATTTTGTCATATGTATGCATGACAAATAAAAGTCCATAATTTATAAATTATATATAAATTATACGTTCCGATTATATTTAAGTTCGATTGAAATGATTAGTCTGTACTACAAGCTCTGTAGCCGAAAATATAAATGTATCTGCATCTGCTGTTGCGAAAAAAATAACCTAAATTATTACATATTTTTAATTTTTATGAAATTAAAAAAGAAAAAGTTTCAAAGTTAATTTTTCATTAATTAGATATTATTTTAAACGGGAATGTATCAAACCATTTTCAAAATGAATCGAGTTCGTTTTGTTTAACTTTTCTAAGACAAATTCAAAAGTTTGATGTCGATTTAGTTAATTTCCTATTTCTATTTTATTTTTTCTGCTATTTTAAAGTTAATTTAATCATCAAGATAAATCAAATAATATTTGTAGATCATCAATATCAGCTTCGCCGTGTGCTTGTGCTTGTGCTTGTGAAGGGCCATCTTCAAAAGCAATAGTCATTGGCATCACAAGCGACTCTTTAATCCCTCTAATGTGTTTTAAAACATGTTCGGGAACGTTATAGGAATGACAACATTTTCCTGATCTTTTAAGGCCATATCTGCTGTGTAGGATCGAGTTTAGTGTATTTAGTGACATACGATTTCTTAATTTTGTTTTTACAATATTCATTTGGCTTATTTTGCAGTGGGGCCCCCATATATCCAAATTAGCAAGCAGACTAAGTTCTGCAGCTTATGCTGTAAAAAAGATTAGAGGTCTCACTAGTGTCGAGACAGCTAGATTAGTTTATTTTAGTTATTTCCATAGCATAATGTCTTATGGGATTTTGCTATGGGGAAATGCGGCTGATTCAGAAACTATTTTTGTTTTACAGAAGAGGGCCATTAGAGTTATTTACAATCTAAAACCGAGAGAGTCTCTTAGAGATAAATTTAAAGAAATTAATATATTAACTTTGGCCTCTCAGTATATTTACGAAAATTTAATGTATGTTCACAAAAACAAAGATAGTTTTAGTAAAAAAAAAAGTGATATACATTCTGTAAACACTAGGAACAAACACAAGCTAGTGATGCCAGTTTCTCAACTCCACAGAGTTAGTAATTCATTGTTGGGGCAATGAATACGCTATTACAACAAGGTCCCGGAAAGTGTACAAGTTCTCTCTATTACCAATTTAAATGTTTTATTAAGCTGAAACTGTATAAAAAGGGTTATTATAGTATAAATGAATACATGGTTGATAATAACCCCCGGGAATGAGGTGGTCGCTTCCAAGCAGTTTCTAAAATAAATTTTGTAAATAGTTCGTAATCATTTATATTGTAAAATTTATTTTAAAAAAAGTCCCGCTGGGTTTCTTGCTGGTTCTTCCCAGGACAGAGGGTTTTTTTTCGAACCAGTGGTAAAGTAAAAATTTACTTTCAATAAGAATTACATATGTAATGTATATTGAATAAAAATTATCCTATTCTATTCTATTCTATCTCAGAATTCGAGTGTGGCAAAAAATATATATAGATACGGCCAAAGAAGCTAACTCCGAAAATGGATTATTATCCGCCGAGTCTTTATATTCATGAACCTCCGACCGAAATTCGACAGTTGAACATTTATTTTCCCAGTCGGTATGTCGAATATTCCTCCACTGTACAACTATACGTTCAATTTTATTGGCCTGGTACGTAAAATTCGAAAAATGCTAAAATATGCAATATGCTAAAGCCGATTTTTTGAACCATTTTGAATAAGACAATAAAACTTTTAAGCAACGTGTAATGAATGTAAAGATGTATTAAGTTATAAGTCGTCCACCGCCAATTTAAAAATCATTCATCATCATTCAATCGCCATTTTAAAAATAATTATAATCCCCTGAAGACGCTGAAGCACTACAAATGGACATCGAAAAACCGTAGCAAGATGGTGTACTGATAATCACATGTATTTAAATATTAATAAATGTTTTGTATTGTCGTTTTTTTTGAATTTTATTTTGTTGAAAATTATAATGATGATTGAATAAACACAAACATGGCGAAGTTAACAATTTGACTTCGCCATAATTGTGAGAGCGAGATAGATAATACAAACATGCGCGAGAGACACGATACGCGATAAAATAACGCGATTTCGCAGATGCAGGTAGTCGTGCGTCCGTATTATCTCGTTAATTTTCGCTGTGTGTAAGCGAGAAGGAGCAACCGGCGGTCGGCTGGTTAAGAAATAAGTGAATTTAGACTTAGAATCGTATTATTCATGTATTAAGATTAATGTTTTTTAACAGCGCGGACCGCCTAGTGATGTTTTAATTATGCATCGCGTATTACTTTATTTATGACTTTATTGCCCAAATATTCAAATGCTATTCAATTTTATGTTTTTATGATGCCGTTATGTTGTCTCGTGCTTTCTATATCATTTTCTTGAATGTCTAAAGAAAAAAAACTATTAAGTACTAATATTATTTATTAGTTGTAGTTAAAATGCTAATACCATGTAAATAAAAACAAAACCGTTAGGTATTTAAAAAAACACAATCACTGTAAATAAAATCGGTTTTTAATTATGCCAATATTCATAGTATTGATCAATAATCAATATTGCAATCTGTGCTTATTGTCAGTCATAAGCCCGGAATGCCAATTTGGTTGAATAGTTCAGTAGATTGGGATAAAGTGTGAAGAAAAATCGACTTTATGATTTAGACTCGACTCGATTTTGTTATCATATACAAAATCGTCATTTCGCGTCATGTTTGGAGTCATAGTATAACGTAACATTCCTCGGTACGAAATGTAATGTCATATTATATCACTTTAAAACGCACTGTTTTGCGCATCTCGTTTCATAAATTCGTACCTATGTTTTATTGAGCTAAACCATACCTTATAATTATCGCTTACCTAAAATTTACAAATACTTATATAATCAAATTAATAACTTAAGTATAATAACGCATAGGCGTCAATTTTACGCTTGGCATAATGGGCATTGAGCGATACGCGCGCTCTATACCTTGCGTACTCTAAGTTCTGAATACTCTTTATTTATTGTTCTAAGGGGGCCATTAATTAAATTACTTTATTATATACTCTTTGGAGGGATCATATTTCTCATGTCTCATGTCTTCATCATAGGACAGACAGATTAAGAGAAGCCAGTTATATCAATATCACAGGCAGACACTTTCTGTTTAATCTTCATGAAACAATTGAATAATAGAGATATTATAAAATTATTGTATGCATTACAAATTTATAAAAAAAAGTACCTTGGGGTTTCTAGTTGGTTCGTCCCAAAGCGGAGAAATTTTTCCCAAACCAGTAGTAAAAGCATATTGACTTTCAATAAGTATTACTTGTAATATATCTATATTTCATATATAGATAGATTACAGTAATAAATAAATTTATATATTTATATAAAATTACAATTACAGTAATAAATAAAATGATAGAGGTTTGCAGTTGTGCGCTCATTATGGAAAAACTACTGGATAGATTTCAATTAGGATTTCTAAGTTTTATTTCTTAGACACTTGGCCCTTATCTAAAAAAATATTACGATATCTTCATTTAATATAAAGTTATTAAAGTTTTAAGAAACAACAATTTTTATAAGTACTACATGTTCAGTGATGTGTGTTTTCTTGATATATCAAGCAAGACTGAAAGTTGCAGATAACAGCTAGTGATATATAGATATTATTCTATTCTTATCTAAATGAAAACAATGTATCATAATACTTATGAAATTATGATATTATATGTTTGTAGGTTCTGAAAAATCGTGAAAGTTCAAATTAAAATGTGTTTTAATATCTTATCGTTTTAATATTATATCTTTATAATCTATGAAATTGTACATTAATAATGTAGATAAAAATTAATTTCAAAAATTACATTAGAAAACTGTGTAGCTGCTATATCATTATAATAAAAGTTATAAACTACAAATTGATTGTAGGTTTTGTATAGTTTGAATCCATTATTCTAACCAAACAATTGTTTTTCTCCATTTATGTGATTTTCAACAATTCAAGTTGTTATTTCATTAAGGGTTTGATTGGCAATCAAATAATGATTTCTTTTATCATTATTTGACCCTACTATTACATAATATTAAAATGAAGGGCACAGGAAAAGAAGGAGCTCATTAACATTCTCATTGTTTCGAGTAATTAAAGAATTAAACCTAAAATTTCAATTTCTACACTTACAACTCTACTAGAATATGATTTGTACCCAAATAAAAAAAGAACAGTGTATATTTAACATAATATATTGTTATTTTAAAAGATTGGGTTGGTAAATAAACAATAGTTTGTAATTTAATTACCTAACTCCCAAATGTAAAAGGCAAGAAGGTGCTCATTGTCACAATGATCTCCTTTTTACATTTTACAAATTAATTGGTGATCATAAACAATGTCTAATTACATATACACATTAATGAAATAAAATACAAGTTAATTAGCATGAAATTTATTTGTTGGGTAAGTTAATATATTTGGGTAAAATTAATTTTAAAGATGAAAAAAGAATCCGGGCCCTACAAACAGCAGTAACGGCAGAAAATGTATGAACTACTAAAATGTTGGTGCGAGAAGACCCACGGATCACATATACGGACATTGAAAAGATTGTAAACATTCGTTTGGGCAGCATTCATACCATCCTACATCAACATCTTGAAGTGAGGAAGCTTTGTTGTCGATGAATCCCTCGTTTGCTCTCCGAAAGCGAAAAACAGACTCCTGTCGATTGGTGCCATGAAATGCGTTTACGTTTTGAAAACGGGGCAACTAGGCGTGTTTCAGAAATCATTACTGGTGACGAGACATGGATCTATCAATATGATCCGGAAAATAAAAGGCAATCATCGGTATAGGTCTACTCAGAAGGACAGTTACTGACAATACTGCAAAGACCTCGCAACGTCGGCAAAAAAATGGTGGCTAGTTTTTTTTCGCGGAGCGGACATTTGTCGACGCCAATGCTGTAAAATTGTAGGTCAGTCAACTCTGAACGGTATACTACAGTTGCATTACCCAAAGCTTTTCAAGCTGTGCGGGAGAGAAGACCAAAGACTGGGCTTCGGGGTATCATGCTGCATCACGATCACGCCTCTTCACATACCTCCCTTAGAACAAAAGCATTTATTGAGGAATCTGGTGTTGAAGCCGTGGCTGCCTACGAAGAAGCGATTTCCGACCTGTCAGATCAAGACTGACAAAAGTGTTTTCAGAGTTAACTTAGGTGAATGGAACTTCGTATAGAGCATAATGGAGAATATTTTGAAAATATGTAAAATAAATATTAATAATATCTAGAATACTTTTCGTATATCTAAAACTTATTGAGTGTCCTACGTATTATTGTCAATTTTGAGATAAATAAGCAAAACCTTTTAAAAACCTAACGTACACTAAAGGAGTCGTAAAATTTATGCAAGGAAGCTTATCTGGCAGCTGTCATTTGTATGACAAAATAATACAGATGGCCGACTATGAGCGCGTTTTTTGTTACAATCGCTGCGATCAGCGTGGTTTCACAGACAATGGACACCTTTTTACGCGGTATAGAGTGCAATGAGCGCGTTTTATCCGAAAGTACAATTTTTTTAAATTCACTTTACACAAAATCAGCGCCTTTTATCGTTTTTAAAATAACGTGCTCTGATTGGCCATAGAAAACGAAGTAAAATGGTATATTTCATTCCAAAAACGTAAAATTGTCAATGAGCTCCTTTTTTCCCTGTGCCCTTCAATTGTAAACCTCAAAATCCTTATCATAACATCACATCTACACAACATCTATTCAACTTATTTAAACTCACACTGACATTGGTGATTTTGATGATGGTATTCTGCGAGAGTATGGCCCTTCCCCAGTTGAGTCGACCCATTAGTGCTACAACTATACTACTAATGTAGCTGCAGCATGGCTCTACCACTAGTTCTTATGCTTGGAAGGTGTGTGTGTTGGCGACTGCAGTTTTTTATAATTTTGAGTTGATATAAGCAATATGCTGCAGCCCATGTCCTATTTCAGTTTCTTTCTGTCGCCTCTTACAACAACTATGGGACGATATAGGATGGGGTAAGGATATTCTGACACAACCACTACACGGTTCGTTCATACACGTTCATGTTACATACGTTATTGTATTATACATTCTTGATTATTTAATTCTTCCTTTTAACCCCCAACAAAAACAGAGGGGTGTTATATGTTTGTAATGTGTATCAGTATGTCTGTATGGCATCATAGCTCCTGAACGGATGAACCGATTTTCATTGTCTTTTTGTTTGAAAGGTATCTTAATAGAGAGTGTTCTTAGCTACATTTCAAGAAAATCTGTTCTGCTGTATGAAAATCACCAGCTCTTTTTGTTTCGGGGTTTTTAAATTTAAGTTATTTATTTAAGCATAATATGTGAAACGCTAATACACAGCCCACCTAATGATAAGGAGATGCTGTGGCCTATGGGCACATACATTTATCTTTGACTAGCTTTTACCTGTGGCTCAAATTGTCAGTTTTATTATTACTGAAATTATTATAACTAAAATTTTCTAGCTAGGTAGAACTCGCCTTTGGAGAAACATGCCATACAAAATGTAATCCTGCTACTTTTAGATTATGATACTAGGTTTTGTTAATTCTCATTGAAAATGCTATGCTAAAAAGTAGCATCTTTTAATTTTCTATAACATTTACAATTATTAATGCTACTTATATGTAATTGTATTTTTAAAATTAAACAATAGGTTGTTTAGCATACCTAAGTTTTTTATATGATAAGGGGTACAAATGAGCACACAGTCCACCTGATGGTAAGTGGTTGCTGTGGCCCATAGACATCTACAGCTATCTTCGATTATGAATCAAAATGCAGATGCATTGTTACCCGTGAGGACTGAGATGGAATGCCTCTTCTTTTCGAGTAAAAAGGGTCTCTGGTTCTCTACACTCCCCATACGAAACACAGCAGTGTTAAGCTGCTATTTTACGCTGGTATTCTGTGAGAGCGTGGTCCTTCCCCGGTCGAGCCGACCCCTTCGTGCTACAACTATACTACTAATATAGCTGCAGCATGGCTCTACCACATAAAAACCCTACCTGATGAGGGGTTAATAATCTTACGCTCACCAGACAGATGTTAGTTGGGACTGGACTTATTTGTTATGCAGGTGCTCAGGTCAGCAGTGCAGGGTGCATGGTGTTATCGTCATTAAATAGTTGCATTTTAAATAATTTTTTTTTGTTTCTAGTGTATGTACATATATATATATATACACACAAAACAATGCCTCGGTGCGGTGTTCTTTAATTTTTACACATTTTGTGCTGTTTTTTTAATTTATCAAATTTTCAGAACATCCAGTTTGTTTTACCATTTCTAATCTAATTAAAATAAAACATAAGTAATATTTCTGAAAGAAACTTTAATCTTTACACTTTTCTAACAAATTAACTTCCCCGCCATGAAATCTGTAAAATCTTTCAACTCATTCCAAAGTGGCACCGCCCTGGTGGCAGAAAAAGTCATAGATGCCCTCTTCAAAATGTATGGTATGAGCACAATCACTTCCTTGGCTTGATTCATCAAGCTACAACATTAATAGTCATCACAGCGCATGCCAAAATTGTTAGGAAATCCTACCAAACCACAGAATAAATAACAGTACTAAGTAATGATTTTTACAAAATCCGCCGTATTAATAGCCTACGGAATTAGGTAGACATCGCATGCATTCTATATCGAATCTTATCACCATGCGCTAGTGTAATCAATACTATTGTGTTAACTATGTCACAACACAGGGTTGTTAGCAAAGGTCTACCAATATTATTCATTGTCTACAATTACTTAATTTGTAGTGATTGTTATGTTTTTACCATCTCTATAGTACCTATTATTAAATTTTAGTATTTCAAAATGTTGAATTGAACATAGCCGACCATCCTGCGGTGTAAGTGCTCCATGCCGGATGTGCGGTTCTCATAGCGCTCGGTTCGCAAAGCACTCCTCTCCCTGGACATCCACAAGTTGAGTGGGCCTGACGGAATCCCGCCAATCGTGGTGAGGACGTGTGATCCATAGTTGGCACCGGTTCTAACGCGTCTTTTACTCCTTAGGCGTTGTCCCGAATACGTGGAAAACATTGTTCGTACACCCGATGCCTAAAAAAAGTAACCACTTTGATCCGTCTCAACTACAGGCCTATCGCCACCACCTCCTTGTTCTCGAAAATAACGGAGTCCATTATTAACTGCCAGCTCATGCGGTACTTTCAGGATCATCACCTGATTAGTGACCGCCAATACAGTTTTCGTCGGAGTCGATCAGCTGGTGACAGTTGGGTTTAGAATCAAGTCGCCTGAATTCGAGGAGTCTGTCACTGTGGGGGGGGGGGTCAAGGGGGATTAACTCAAGCGCATCCCATACAATTTTAGCTGCCGGAGCTGCGTTGAAATATTTCATATAATTTTCTAAAAATATTCATAAATTGCTATAGTTCGGCCGTTCAGAGAATGCGTTCCTGACACCTATCAGTTAGTCACGACTAGTGATGGGCACAACATAACACTGAGTTCGTTACCGTTCCTCCAAAATTAACCGCCGCGTTATTTTTAAGATTATTTTCGTTTTTTCGGCGGAATCATTTAAAATTTATATTTTAGTAATTTAAGTGGAAACCAAAATAAGGTAATATTAATATAATAAAATTGTTTTATTTATTCTTTG
Organism: Parnassius glacialis; assembly: GCA_033319125.1. Classification (NCBI taxonomy): domain Eukaryota; kingdom Metazoa; phylum Arthropoda; class Insecta; order Lepidoptera; family Papilionidae; genus Parnassius; species Parnassius glacialis. The sequence goes on from JAVANC010000016.1 coordinate 2,547,544, forward strand.
TTACAAAGTTACAATCTGTATTTCTATGCAATAAAGTACATTGAATTGAATGTGCGTACAGAATATTAATCAGACTCCGATTCGCTTGAGGAGGTGGTGTCTTCATCATCATCTTCGCCTACATGTATCAATGGATCAATTACAGAATCAATCCTGATATCTCGGTCAAAATGTTCCACAATCACGTTTTTAGTCTCCTCAACAACCTTTGCCCAGTCATCTCTTGTGACTTCCCCGCAGGCTTCTTTTAATAGGGTCATCTTTTTCGTGCTGAATGGCGGGGAAGTATTGTGACGGGCGGCGTAACCTTTTATTTGAGCCCAGATTAGCTCAATCGCGTTATATTGGCAATGATACGGTGGAATTCTTAGAACGCGATGACCGTACTCCAGAGCCAGTTCATCGATTTCGTATCGCACATTTGCCGCTTTATTTTCTTTAACTAATTCAATTAGCTCTAGTTTTAGCATCTGCATATTTGCGTCAATGCCTTTTGCTTGTAACCAAGTCACCATTTCTTCTTTTTTATTAGCTTGGGTAGGTGGTTTCTGTATTTGAACCGAGTGATAGGAGGCATTATGCATGAATATTGCAGAAGGCTCTGGTAGGCTGGGCAAAAGCACGTTCTGGAACCACTCTTTAAATGTAGTGGCATTCATTTCCTCGTGGTAGTCATTTGTGGTTTTTGATTGAAATGCCAGTAACGCGTTCTCCACAAAGCCGTATTTTGCAGAACCTGCGTGACATATTATCAGACGGGCCCCCTTACCCATTGGTGCTTTCGACGTCGACGCTTGTGTATCATCCGTCCAAGAACGGGAAACCGTGTGATTGGCGTTTAGCCATGTCTCGTCAATGAACACGACATTATCCCAGTTATCAATATTTTTTGCTTCTCTCAAAAAACTTATCTGTTTTAAAATTATGTCGTATCGTTCTAATAAAATTTTTCTTTTGTCTGTTTTTTTATACGAAAAACCAATATCTTTTACGATTTTGGTTAAAGCAGTTTTACCCCCGCTAAACAGTCCAGCTTCTCTTAACGATGCCAAAAGCTTCTTCCTGTTGAGATATTCATTTCTGGAATAGTAACCATATGTATGATTTCTGATTGCATCGGCGTCAAAGGTGTCAATATCTGTCACGGGTTTAGTTCTACGTTTCTTCTTCGGAGTACGTAAAATATTATCTTCCGTGCCAGTAGAGCCGAACTTTTCTTTATTAATATTTGTTATCGTTCGTTTGCTAACTCCAAGCACCTGAGAGACGCGATCTTGTACTTGTTCGACAGGTAACAGGGGCCCGTCATTTTGCCGCTCCCGCTCAAAGTAATCTTGCAGCTTGATGATTAACTCACGGGCTTCACTTTTCAATATTTGTCCACGTTTAGGCATTATTATGCACTAAAAGTAAAAAGAACGCAATACAAAACACAATCGAAGTCCGATTTAGCGCCGATGTCAGTTTGAAAATCAGAAACAGTCCATTAAACGAAAGCCGGGTAATCAAATAAAAACAGATCGAAAACACTTGAAGAACGTGGTCTATGCGCACGAAACGACAACAGACGACTGTTTTAGCGTCACAATATGGGGGCCCATTTTGTGACGCTAATGGATGGATGGATTACAATTTTCAACCTAAATATAAAAATGCTACTTTCTTTCGCGCGTTCGGTTTGGTCGTAGTTTTATTTTTATATTTAATAAAAGTTATCTTATAGTCCATTATTTTCAAATTCTTAAAAAGAAAAAAAAACGTATTTTTTTATAAAGTATAACTGTATAAGAACAGATTACAATACTGTTATTGCCTGTTATTGTTAGCACAGCACTACAAATATAAAGCGCTGACATAACCTTGTAATAGCGCAGTATAGATTTAGAAAAATATTGTTTACCAAGTTATTTGACACTCAGTTTAGCACAAAATTATAACATTCATTGATTATTGATATAATAATGTTGTGTTAATGCTCATCAATTGTTAAAACGGTTTACCGTTTTAACAATACCAGCAAAAATATTTTTATCGTAACTGCAACGCCATTACAAAGTTACGTCGTCAGTTCAATCGCGACGTGTCAGGAACGCATTTTCTGAACGGCCGAACTATAATTAATTAATACCTGAAACGGAACGAAGCGAAGCGGGGCTGCGTCGACCGGGCTTCCCTCGACTGCGCCACGTTATTCACGTATTTTATGCTGGTACAACGCCTGCAACTTTACAAGGAATACTGTTCCCATCTCTGGGCTGGGGCTCCCCAGTGCCAACTCCTTTCACTTGACCGCATCCAGCGCAGAGCGGCTCGAATCGTCGACGACCGAGTCCGTCTTTCCGATCGGCTAGATTCATTGCATCCCTTTGCATTCTTTCGCATTTACCACGGGGAGTGCTCTGAGGAATAGGGTATTACACCCATTTTTAAAAAGTATTTTAAATGAATCCTAGAGTGATAATGAACCACTATAATTTTTATTTAATTTTTTTAAAACCGAATAGTGACATAAAAATTACTTTTAATCTATCATTTTCAATTTTCGCGTGAAAACGCTAGCCGCCATACTGTTCAACTCGTGACGTCACTGTCGTAGAATTTTGACAATTTTGCAAAGGAATAATATACTTTTGAATGTTTAATAATGAGTTATCATTTATTTCATTGTTGTGTTATGCCTAATTGCAAAAATACGAGCACAAGAACGCCGGGGAAGTTATGGATTAAAGTGCCAACTGATTTAAATATGAGAAATACTTGGTTAAAACTGGCAAGAAGAGACCCGAATGCATTGTCTACAAAATCTAAACTATACTTCTGTGAAGATCACTTTGATTTAATTATGACTTATATTTAACTATCAATTAAACAAAACAAAACATCATGACATGATAGGTACCTATTGCAAGTCAAATTTTGTAATAGATTAGGTTTATCGCTCGTCTGTCCCGCCCTTTGTGGGCCATTTTGATGGCCCTTGCAAGTGCAGTGCAGTGTTTTGCTTAATTCCTGTTTTCTTCTATTATATGGGAATAAAGACATGGTTTGTACTCAGACCAAATAAAAAAGTGACTTTTTATTTCGTCTGAGAGTTTGTACAAAAAAAAATTAACAAAATGTTTTTCTCACCTAAGCTTATATTATAATATCTATAACATTAGTGCTAAAAGCGAAGTAATAAACTCGCTTTTACGAATCCGTCTTTCATGACGCCTTTTGAATAAAATTCAGAATAAAAGTCAACAATGGTAATAATAACTTGAAAAAATTCGAAATTAGCTAGTTGGTTCACAGCACATAACTTAGTTCTTTGACCTAGTGACGTCACGACGCTATTTAATATGGCGGACATTGTTTTGCAGATTTGAGGCACAGGTAAAAAAATTATTCTTTAAATTGAAATATAAAATTTATAATGCATTTTTATAAATAGAATCAATATTTCTCGTTTAATTTTTACAAAATCTATCATAAATATTTATTCTTTGACTTTTTTTTACATGGTGTAAAATACCCTATTGTTCGGATTAATCCCAGCCGCAAAATTTCACGAACGCACATCGCGGCAGAATTCCCGATACCATCCACATCATCTGGATGGTTGGCGGTCCACCACTGTGCGATGTAGAAGATGTTTTCTTCCTCGCACAACTTCCTTGTGGAATCGATTACCATCAACGATTTTTGCGGACCGATACGACTTAGGGACCTTCAAGAAAAGAGCCTACTCCTTTTTAAAAGGCTGGCAACGCATCTGCAATTCCCCTGGTTCCCCTGGTGTTGCAGTTGTTGATGGGCGGCGGTAGTCACCATCAGGTGAGCCGCATGCTCGTTTGCCCCCTCCTATAAAAAAAAGATTGATCAAGGATGTACCTATTTGCTGTTTTTTTTTTTGTTATCAGATATTCAAAATTAGCCAAAAACGTGGTTTCCAGTTCCTTGATGTACAGGAACTTAACATGAATAGAAAAAGGTCTATATTGATTGTAATCATCAATATATATCTTTTAATACAAAATGTTATATTGCGTTTATTTACAAAATAGAAATAGAAAATAAACAACTTAATACTAATAATAGTGGTGCTCATAATAGACAATGATAACACCTTTTCTTGTTTCAGTTGGCCTTGCTTGCATCAGTGGCTGGAGACCCGGCCGAGTAGAAAGGTGTGCCCGGTTTGCAAAGCGGCCATCAGTCGGGATAAAGTAATACCACTTTATGGAAGAGGGAATACTAAACAGGAGGATCCCAGAAATAAGGTACCCTTTACTTTTTGAAAGCATGTTGAATGTAAGTAGCGCAGGCGCCTTTAAAGTTCTGTAGGTACTGTTTATTTAATGTATTTACAGATCTAAATCTGAAATTACATTTGACCCCGCCAATTTTAGGTCTATTTCTGTACTGCTAACACTTAGTAAAATTTTTGAGAAACTTATTCTTGATCAAATAAAAATTTTTTAAATAATTTGCTTCATAAAATTAATACAGTTTGATAAGAGGCCGCTCGACAAGTGATGCTGGTCTTGAGCTAATTATTAAACAATTTCAATACGTGAAAAAATTCACGGGATGCTTTGAGTATATTTTGTGACCTATCCAAAGCCTTCAATTATGTTCTCCATCCATACTTTATATATATATATATATATATATATATATATATATATATATATATATATATATATATATATACACTAAGTATATGTAACTTGCTGACCCGTGCCCACCTTGTTGGGCGTCATAATTTTTAATTGTCATGAAATTATCTTGTGTGGTTCTTAGTACTGAGTGTTTAGGATTTATTTTCGGAATTGATTGACAAATATTGTTATTTCACATTTAAAATATTATTAATCATCAAATATAGCCTGTGCCACTCGGGAATAATGTAGCTTCCTACTGGTGAAAGAATTTTTAAAATCGATTCAGTAGTTCCAGTGATTACTTCCTGCAAACAAACTCACATACTTACAAACTTTACCTCTTTATAATATTAGTATAGATAAAGCAGAAGAGTTTTTTGTTTCTTTAAACACGCTAATCTCTGGAACTAGTCTGATTTGAAAAATTATATTTGCATATTATAGCCAGATTCATGAGGAATAGCATAGGCTTTTATACATGGTAGAGCCATGCTGCAGCTATATTAGTAGTATAGTTGTAGCACGAATGGGCCGGCTCGACTTGGGAAGGGCCACGCTCTCACAGAATACCAGCGTAAATTGGCAGCTTGACACTGCTGTGTTTCGTATGGTAGTGTAGAGAACCGGAGACCGTTTTTACTGGAAAAGAGGCATTTCATCTTAGTCCTCACGGGTGACGACGCATCTGCATTTTGATTCTTTATTAAGGATAAAGGTAGATGTCTATGGGTCACAGTAAACACTTACCATCAGATGGACTGTGTGCTCGTTTGTCACTCTATCCAATAAAAAAGGCTATCTAGCATTAGACTATGCCTTTCAGCTAGCCTTAAATATTGATTTTTGATAAGCAAGTCAGAAGAAAAAGCCCTACCGAATTGATTTATCCGTGTGCGCTGGGGTAATAGTTAGTGATATATAATGAATAATATATATGTAATAGGTAGTTAGTGAAATACTATGTTCTACAAAAATATAGATCTTTACTCCATCTAAAAAAGTCCGCAATACCATATGCGTATTTCTTATACTTAAGACACAATAAGGTATTTTGTAACAAAAAAATATTGAAAATTAAAAAGTGATTTATGAGCGTTATTATTAGACATGGTTAATCTATACGCACGAAATTTACTTACTTATAATTTTATGAAGAGAAACTTTGCTCTTTATAGCATGTTATTTAGAAGCATAGTTTAAGAGATAATGAAAGATTATAATAATTCAACACTGCTCATCGCGCGAACGACGCATAAACCTTAAGCGCCCGATGACAACCAAAAGAATTCATCAGTGGACTCTTCCATAAGCTAGGTTAGTTAAACCATTTTAGGTAAAAAATTGGCAAAATTAATGAAGTACTTTTGTCTATCCGGCATATTAACGAGCGAAGTTAAATTTCATCCATTCTCCATCCCGATCCCGATTGAGTGCCCACTCCCCCCGCGCCACATAAAATCTCGAGCGCGGTTTATTTCAGGCTTAAGAAAACCCGTATACGATATATGAAAAGTGTGTAGTGTGAGGGAGAGTGGACAAAATGTAATTTTCCACTATAACGTTAATATGCCGATAGATAAAAGAACTCCAATTTTTCCCTACATTCCTATCTAAAATGCTTGAACCAAGTGTCATGTCAAGGCGCGCGACACAGATGCGTGATATACGCTGGTGCAACCGCGGGACACAGCTAGTGAGAGATAAAACAGGAAACAAGTTTGCGCGTTTACCGCTAAAAAGAACCCCTTCGTCGTATCTCCTCAGTTTCAAGGCACTCGGCACACGCATCGGTATCCTTGGCGTCGACATATCGAATAGTGTGCAGTTTCGTGGTCACTTGGAAGGGAAGGCCAAATTGGTTTCTAAAAAGCTTGGCGTGCTCTGCAGAGCGAGACAGTATTTCAAGCCGGCACATCGCTTACAACTTTACAAAGCGCAAATCCGGCCTCACATGGAATACTGTTCTCATCTCTGGGCCGGGGCACCCCAGTGCCAGTTCCTTCCACTTGACCGCATCCAGCGCAGAGCGGTTCGAATCGTTGACGACCGAGTTCTTTCTGATCGGCTCGATACACTGGCACTGCGTAGAGATGTTGCATTTCTTTGCGTATTTTATCGCATCTATCACGGGGAGTGCTCTGAGGAATTGTTCGGATTAATTCTAGCCGCTCAATTTCACCATCGCACATCGCGACAAAACTCGTGTTACCATCCATACCATCTGGATGATTGGCGGTCCACCACTGTGCGATTTAGAAGAAGATTTCTCCCTCGCACAACTTCCTTGTAGAATCAATTACCCCCAGCGAATTTTCCGGACCGATACGACTTAGGAACCTTCAAGAAAAGAGCTTACACCTTTCTAAATGGCCGGCAACGCATCTGCAATTCCCCTGTTGTTGCGGTTGTTCATGGGCGGCGGTAGTCACTTACCATCAGGTGAGCCGCATGCTCGTTTGCCCCCTCTTTTATAAAAAAAAACTACAACACTATGGTGTAAGAAGTGATGCTTCTAAATTTATTATTTTAACACAACTAAAAAAAATTGGTATAAAGATTAAGAGTTCTTCCAGATCGAAGTACAAATGGGCTGGGTTAAATTTTCGGCTTCTTTCTGTTACTTGTCTATATTAATGACTTACATTACCATAGTAGTGGATAGCTTTCAAAATAATACGACAATTACTAAAATTACGATGCAAGTAATGCTTTAACTAAATCATTACATTACGTAGTTAAACATAAATAACTTGCATATAAATGACTCTAAATGTCAAACTTCTGAAAATACTATTGTAATTTTAAATGTGGAAAACTTGAGTCTTGTTGATACTAACATTTTTCTTGGAATCTCTCTAAACGCGAAGTTTTAATAGGGCCCCCTTATAAGTAAATTAGTAAGCAAACTTAGTTGTGTGTGACATTCCTAATCTTTTGTTGTGAATTAAGGATTAGAAATATCACCAGCGTTGAAACAGCTAGAGTGGTTAATTTTAACGATTAGTCACCAACCATTGTGTAATGGTGCTGACCCATTTAGCTTGATTGAGAAAGGGCCACACTATCACGGAATACTAGCGTAATCCTGTTGCACCAGGTGGACTGTGCTCTTATTTGTATAAAAAATGTATATTTTTTTTAAAATGGGCAACCATTCAGCTATATATATATTTTTATAGAATACGAGTGACAAATAACCACACAGTCCACCTGATGGTAAGTGGATGCTGTTGTCTATACACATCTCCATCTATCATCGATTAAAAACCAAAATGCAGATGCGTCGAGGACTAAGATAGAATTTTTCGTTTCCAGTAAAAGGGTCTGCAGTTTACACTCACCATGCAAATAACGTTTTGTCGGTTAGTGACGCAATGGCTTTAATATAATACTTGATGGTGCAGTGGCTAAGCAATGAGTTGCAGCGATGAGGGCCTCGGGGTCGTATTCTGAACGGAAATTCTAGTAATTTGTATTGTATGTATTGAAACTGCCTTTTTAATGCATATTCTAATAAGTATAATAATAACAGTAGGTATAATAATACAGTGCAAGATATGAATTATTATCAGGCCTCTGTCACTCTTGCTACCTGCGTGAAATAATTACCTACAATCGCGAGGCGCTCCTGGGACAGAAGCAGAACGCAGTCGGGTAAGTGCGTTCTAGGCGATTGAAGGTTAAAGTTTTTTTAACGCTGTTTACGTAAACAGTATTTTGTAAACACTTGTTGAAATACTCATCGAAATAGTTTTTGTTTAGTGTTTAGTATATTTAACTGTAGAATAAAATATAGGAAAAAAAGCCTACTTATAGTGAAAAAAGAATTGAGTAATAATTTAACTACACAAGTAATACCTAAGTAGTTTATTACAAAACTTTCTTGATGTTTACTACACTACCCAAGTACTTACTTACATACCTATACTTGTCTTTTGTAATTAAAATATTTTAAGTTATAATAGCACAATATACTGAAATTAAAACTTCGTTTAGAAGATTTTTAACTAAGTAGAATACGACCACTTTTCTGTTAGGAATCATATTTCGGGTTTATTTGTTGTTTACTCTATCTATCTATTTCTTACGAACTGAGCGTAATTATACGTGGTAGAGCCACGCGGCAGCTTTTGCTGTCGCGCGGATGGGCCGGCTCGAACCGGGGTGGTACCACGACCTCACAGAATACCAGCGTGAAGTAGAGGTTTACCTCTGCGTTTCACTTGGTGAGTGCAGGTGGCCGGAGGCCCTTTTTACTGGAAATGAGGCATTCCATCTTAGTCCTCACGGGTGACAACGCATCTGCATTATGATTCGCAAACGAGGATAGATGTAGATGTCTATGGGTCACAGCAACCACTTACCATCAGGTGGACTGTGTGCTCGTTTGTCATCCTTATCCTATAAAAAAAAGAGCATCACACGATTCCCGACGAATGGCCTTGCAAGTTGTATGCGTTGGGCATTACAGAACTCACATAGTAGCGGAAATATGGCCGACCATAGTCAGAATAAGTACTTTACCTAAGTGACTTACTATTTCGCAACGTATTTTTTAATCTTTATTAACAGTCCTTAGTAACTACGGAAAGTCCGTTGTGACGTAGGAAGGAGAAAAGATGCAAAGTAATACGGACACTCGCGCACAGCGATAAAGTTTTATTTAGCTTGCGTGCGCAATTTATCTGGTTAATAATAATTATGTAGGCTATTAAAACGTCGGCAAGCAGTCAACATCAAAAGAGTGCAACTTCTGTACGTAGTACCCACTACTATCATTTATCCTGTGCTATTATGCACTGTATTATAAAAACAGTGACTGTTTGTTTTTAACAGTCCCTGTGATATTTCGAATTTGATTGATCAATATTTAGACGACATTGAATACATTTAAAAAACGATAATGGTGAACAAGAATTGTTTTCTTTGATTTTACAGTTTAACTGTAAAAGTAAAAACAATAAAACTACTGATTGATTAATAAAATTTTTGTAATTTCTCAAGTATTTTTTATGGAAATTCTTCTTCCTTATCGGGCCGTAAAAGCTCTCTGCTCTATATAGACTTCTCTCTTTATGAGGATTTGCCTTATCATCACGCTTGGAAGGATTGACTATCGTTGCTGCCTGTCGCTGGACTGAGCATATTACGTCTGACGTAATCGTGATGATTTTAGCGTCATCTATTGAAAACCATAAAACACTCGAAACGAATTTAAAAAAAAAAATTACATTCATAATATTAAAAAAAAAGTAAACAGAGGCAGCCATAAGGACTACCGACAGAAGTGAAAACTTAATTATATATTATGCGTATACAATATACATGTACACAGATACTACGCGTCGCGTCTGACTTAGTAGACATGCTCGTGATGTAGTTTTCAATGAGAGAATTCATAAAATTAGCTTCTTCCAACAAATGGATATGTACAAAGACTATCGCGTTAAGACACTATCGGGCGAATTGATTTTCAAATGACCCGAAGCCAATTGGACAATATGGTAATGTTCAATTTGAATTAACACGCAAAGATCATTGCTCTTCTAATGTCTAAGCAATGAACCTACAACGTAAGGTCATACACCTAAAGTTTCATTGTAAGCGCCGCACACCACACGCTGCACAGCGTAATAAATAAAACACGAAAATATTCCAAGTGAATATTTAGCGCGTGTCTAGTATCTTTAACGTGGTAGAGCCACGCTGCAGCTATATTATGGTTAAAGCACGGATGGATTGGCTTGAACGGAATTCCTTAATGCTGGCACAGCCATGATGGCGCAATCGGCTAAAAAATTATGGAAAATCATGCTCTAATTTGGTGCCATAATCAGACATTTTTTGCTTTTTTTTTATTGATGAATCGAGCGGCTGTGTCTAGCATAAATATTCTAGCACAGCCACAGTCGAAATACTGCTAAAAACACTATGCGATGTACGGGGGAGGGTATCATGGATACTATATATATACTACTACTACTATATATACTAGCTGACCAGGCAGACGTTGTTCTGCTCTTTCCGGCGACCCTTTGTCTAATAAAAAACCTTAAATTCGCAATAAAAAATATTGATGGTCACTTAACAGGATAAAAACTATCCAATCTCTCAAGTTGGACCAAACTACACACAATGTGAAACATTTCATTGAAATCAGTTCAGTAGTTTAGAAGTTCATCGCGGACAAACAACGTGACACGTAATTTTTATATATAAAGATATATTTGTGGCTGTGTTAGCCAAATACTAAAAACACATATATATAAGTTTATACACTACGTTATTTATTTGAAAGCTGGTGCTTCTCATGTGGTCCCATATAAATTGATCAAGGTGTGACCAGTACTTTTTGAGTTATCCTCCATATTTTATATTGAAGTCGGTTGTACAAAATTTTTAATTTTACCACTTGAGATAGAAATTTCAGTTGAAGTAGTGTTTACTTTTGCCTTCGAATAATAATTGTGACATCATTAGCGCAATACCTTAATCTTATCTAGAAATTTCAATAGATATGACTATTTTAAGATTTAAATAAAACTAATTTTACGGGTTTTATCGCGTATATTAACTTATTTTACATTCCCGACGTTTCAAGCACTTTACAGCACCCATGGTCACGGGGGGACTGAGGTGTATGACGTCCCAATGTCATAGTTAACCACGGCTACCTCCAGATGAAAAATTATTAATTTTTGTTCCGATCTACGCAGTATGAACTTACAGTATCATGAAGTCTTGCAGTTGTATGCTTGGGTTGGGATTTAATTTTATTAATTATGGGATCCCAAGCAGATGGTAGCACCCAGCCATCTTCTCTATTGAAATTAGGATGTTTTTTGATTTCAATAGCCTCGCGAATCATCCTTGGAAGGAATCGGTGTTCTTTAGCGAGGATTTGTGGTCTATCAAATCTAATGTAGTGACGGGGGCGATCCTGTACGTGTTCACAGACTGCAGACTTCCCGGAGCGTCTATTTTACACATCAGCTATGTGTTCTTTAATGCGGGTTTTTATGGATCTTTTAGTTTGTCCTATATAAGGGGGACCACATTCACAATCCAGCTTGTACACTCCTGCATCTTGCAGAGGAATATTACACTTGACTGATGGTAAAAACTGACTAATCTTCTTCGGCGCCTTGAAATGTGTTTTAATGGAAGCACGCTTCAAGATGTAGCCAATCTTGTCAGTGACACCTCTGATATATGGCAGTACAGCAGGCACTCGCTCGACTGTGGCCGGCTTCACTCGTTCACTGTAACGTAGGCGCGGGACCCGAAGCTTATTGTCGTGCAAAACTTGTTTGACATGTTGGAGCTCGGCGGCCAGGTGTTTACTGTCACAGATTCCTCGTGCTCTCTGAAACAAAGATTTACCCAGGGTAGCTAACTGTGAAGGATGGTGGTGAGAATCACCGTTTAAAGATCTATCTGTATGGGTCTTTTTTCTATACACAGTGTGACTCAAGGTGTTATCAGGATTCCGAATTACTAATACATATAGAAAAGCTAAAGAATTGTTTGCCTCTAACTCCATTGTGAACTGAATTTTAGAATTTAAGGAGTTAGAGATGGTCTAAAAATGCAGTTACTTTATCTAAAGGTAGAAGGCTAGAGGAAAACAACATGCCCGTAGAATATGCAGTATTACTCAAGACTTCATGATACTGTAAGTTCATACTGCGTAGATCAGAACAAAAACTTATAATTTTTCATCTGGAGGTAGCCGTGGTTAACTATGACATTGGGACGTCATATACCTCTGTCCCCCCCGTGACCATGGGTGCTGTAAAGTGCTCGGGATTGTAAAATAAGTTAATATATGCGATAAAATCCGTAAAATTAGTTTTATTTAAATGTGTAGTGTTCGCGTAAATATAAGAAATCATTATATTTTAAGATTACTATTAATAAACCGGCTTTCCTTGAAACAACAATCAACAATAACTACGTGTGAGTATGCAGCTGAAACACATGAGATAATATGCTTCAGTATCAGTTATTTGACTGTTTAGAGTTGTTATCTTTAATTTATTTAAAGAAAATTAGTTTTACTACCTACTTCAAAAAGAACGTGTTACACAATTCGACTGTATGTTCTTTTTTATGTATGTTACCTCCTAACTTCTTTCTAGGTGAACCGATTTCCCCGTGGTCCCATATAAATTTGATCAAGGTCTGACCTTTTTCAATTATCCTTAATAATTTATATCGAAGTCGATTGTACAAAATTTTAAATTATTGTAGAATAAAGGTGACAAACGAGCACACAGTCCACCAGATGGTAAGTGGATGTTGTGGCCCATAGACATTGCATTTATCCTCGATTAACCCCTGAGGACTAAGATAGTATACCACATTTCCAGTCAAAAGGGTCTCCGGTTATCTACACTCACCATACGAAACACAGCAAGCAATAAGCTGCTATTTTACGCTGGTATTCTGTGAGAGCGTGGTCCTTCCCCGGCCGAGCCGACCCATTCGTGCTACAACTACAATACAGCTGCAGCATGGCTCTACCACTAAATTTGACCTGAACAGACATACACGAAAGCGAGTTAATAAAAATAGATCCTTCCCCGGTCGAGTCGACCCATTCGTGCTTCAACTTAATTTATAGTTTTAGCTCGAATGAGTGGTTAAATTTTTAAGATCTTAGTCGAGGATATAGCAGCAGCATGACTACCACGTACAAAATGATTTAATTCCTCTCTCTCATTTCCATAATTGACGAGAGACAGCGGGCCTCCACCACTTTTATTTGAACAGTGCTTCTTTCGTAATGCGTGGAGCATATGAGTAGTATAATTTGCCAACGCCTGTTTTTCCCACCCTACAGGATTATGGCAACGATGAATTGCCTTTTCTGCCGACTTCCAAAAAGGAGACGGTACTCGATTCGAGTGTATGTTTTTTTTTATGTGTGTTACCTCATAACTTTGTACTGGGCGAACCGATTTCGATGATTCTTTTTTTATATGAAAGCTGATAGTTCTCGTGTGATCCCGTATGAATTTGATCAAGGTCAGACCAATGGTTATTGAGTTATTCTTAAATAACCTGTCTTGAAGTCGCTTTTATTGAAGTCGGCTGTACAAAATTTTTAATTTTAAATTATGTTGCGCTAAGTTTTACCTTCTGGAGTTTAATCACCAGCTAGTAGACAAATATTGGCCTGTGATGAGTATAAAAGTACACCATTCAAGCCCATTGGGTGTTTCTCATACTGCGTCCAAACCTCGCACGCTACAGTCCTATAATATTTATACGTCAAATAGGGTTGCCAGACGTCTTTTATTTTAAAGGAAGTTTTTATTTCACACCCACAAATTGATCTGTATACACGACAAGGGAATATTGCGCGTATTCGACATTCCCTCTGCTAGTTGAGGTCAAAGAGTTTAAAAATCACGTTGAGGTGACGCGCGATATTAGAGAGGCAAATTATGTTGCATTGCGTATTTACATTGCTTCGTTTATGATTATTCATTAATAAACGTCACTACTGATACCATAACAGCGTTTTATTGAAAACAATATGATATCATCTATTTTTAACTTATGTCCTTAATTTAATCTCATCACATTATGCTCTTTCTGAAAGCGGGTGGAAGACCGGTACTTGAAGTCCTTCAGAGAAGCTGGTGGAAATGGTGGCATTACACCGGAGGCGTGGAGCAGAAGTGCGGTGGTCTTGTTCTTCAAGAAAGGTGACAACGCTCACTTGAAGAACTACAGACCGATTTCCCTTCTGAGCCGCGTCTACGTGCTGTTTTCGAGAGTCATTATGAATCGTCTCGCGCGCAGTCTTGACGACTTCCAGCCTCCCGAACAAGCCGGTTTCCGAAAGGACTTTACCACCATAGACCACATACATACCCTTCGGCAAATTGTACAGAAGTCCGAAGAGTACAATTTGCCACTATGTCTGGCGTATGTGGACTATGAGAAAGCCTTTGATTCCGTCGAAATTTGGGCGGTGCTGCAGTCCCTTCTGCGGTGCCAAGTTGACTGTCGGTATATCGAAGTGCTGAAGTGTTTGTACAGTAGAGCTACGATGGCTATCCGAGTACAGAACCAGAGTACGAAACCTATCCAATTGCAGAGAGGTGTAAGACAGGGTGACGTCATATCCCCGAAACTTCACCGCTGCATTGGAAGACGTTTTCAAGCTTCTGGACTGGAAAGGATACGGTATCAACATCAATGGTGAGTACATCACTCACCTTCGATTTACCGACGATGTAGTCCTTATGGCAGAATCGCTGGAGGACCTAAGCACTATGACCTCAATAGTGTCTCCCAACGGATAGGTCTTAAGATGAACATGGACAAAACAAAGATTATGTTTAATGTCCATGTCACACCTATGCCGGTAGTTGTTGGGAGCACTAAGCTCGAAGTTGTTGACGAGTATGTTTACCTGGGACAAATAGTCCGACTAGGTAAGTCCAACTTCGACCGAGAGGTCAATCGACGGATTCAACTCGGCTGGGCAGCGTTCGGGAAGCTACGACACATTTCTCGTCAGACATACCTCAAAACCTTAAAACGAAATTGTACAACCAGTGCGTGTTGCCAGTGATGACTTACGGAATTGAGACGTGGTCCTTCACAGCTGGCCGTATGAGGAAGCTCAAGGTCGCTCAGCGAGCTATGGAGAGGCCTATGCTCGGAGTTTATCTGCGTGATAAACTTAGGAATGAAGATATCCGCAGTAGAACTAGAGTAACCGACATAGCCCAACGGATTAGTAAGCTGAAGTGGCAGTGGGCCGGCCATATAGCTCGAAGAACCGACAACCGATGGGGAAGAAAGGTTCTTGAGTGGCAGCCTCGTACCGGTAGGCAAGTGTAGGGCGAACCCCCACTAGATGGACTGACGACCTGGTAAGATATGCAGGAAGTCGATGGATGCAGGTGGCTCAGGACCGTGCTTTGTGGCATTCCTTGCCTATGTTCAGCAGTGGACTTATGAAAGGCTGTAATGATGATGATGACATTATGCTCTGAATGGAGCGTGTAGTGGCGGTGTAAGAATACCCACTACCCCGTATCGTCCCGTGGGTGTCGTAAGAGGCGACAGAGGGAAATTGAAACAGGCGTTGGACAACAGCTTCTTCCTGAATAAGAATTGAAAATAATAAAAAAAAGGTTGCCAACCCGTTTGCCAAACGAGGCAACTATGGCAAATATCCCCCTATAAAAGTAAAAAAAAGTAAAGTTGCAGCCTATTTACGTCCCACTGCTGGGCACAGGCCTCCTCTCATATCTGAGAGGGTTTTAGGGCAAGGAAATGTCCGCCGCGCTGCCCCAATGCGTGTTGGCGAACTTCACATGTCTTCGAAATATTTTTTTCTTCATTCTCAGACATTCAGGTTTCCTCACGATGTTTTCCTTCACCGCCGAGCACGTGGTAAATCAGCACTTAAAATAGCAAATTAACAATTTCGTTAGTGCCGGCGGGGATCGAACCTGGGTTCCTCGAGTACTGTGAAGCTTACAACGAGCGCTAACCATCTGAGCTACCACGGCTCACAATATCACAATATCCCCCTATGAAGCAATCTAAATGGGAGGCCTATGTTCGGCAGTGGGCTTTAATATGCTTTAACGGTAACGGATATGATCTAAAAGCTGGCAGCCCTAACCTTAAATTGACAATTCCAAAGCTATTCGAATGTTTTCGGTGTTATTGACGATCAATAATGATCGACTAGAATAGCTTAATGATACAAATATTTTACTGTACGTCATATCGAATATTATGGTGTAATTACCTATGTGGTATGTGCGAGTGACCAATGAGAATACAGCCACGTAATAATATAAAGTGAACACGTACTTTCGTTTATATACTATAGTCTGTTATGAATGGAATATATGAAATAGAATATTTTTTTATTCAATATACATTAAATATTTCTTTTTAAGTCATTTTTAACTGACTTCAAAAAAGTAGGAGTTTCTCAATTCGACTGTATTTTTTTTGTGTTAAATTAAAAATTAAAATTAATTTATTTCTTGTAATTGTAGCCTCCTAATAACTATATAAGAATACCTGTGTCAGGAGGCACCGCTCTTCCTAATGATATTAAATGTTGATTTCTTATATTTACACGAACACTACACATTGAATGAAACAATTTTTACGGATTCTATCGCGTTTAATTAACTTGTTTTTTATCGATTCTCGACGTTTCGGGTACTTTACAGCACCCATGGTCACGGGGGAGTGAGGTGATTGACGTCCCGATGTCAGAGTTAACCCGGAGTACCTTCAGTTTTTTTAATTAATAATTTTGGTCCGATCTACGCATAATGAACTTACTGTGTTTTCAAGTCTTCCAGTAGTACGCTTGGGTTTAGTTTTAATTTTATGAATTACAGGATCCCAAGCAGGTGGACTACCACCTGCTTGGGATCCTGGGTACTACCCAGCCTCCTCCTCTCTATTGAAATTAGGATATTTTTTAATTTCAATAGCCTCAAGTATTATCCTTGGCAGGAATCGATGTTCTTTCCCGAGAATTTGTGGTTTATCAAATCTAATGTAATGGCGGGGGCCGTCTAGGATATGATCGCAAACTGCAGACTTCCCGGAACGTTGGTGTTTCACGTCAGCTATGTGTTCTTTTACGTGGGTTTTTATAGATCGCTTTGTTTGCCCTATATATGAGAGACCACATTCACAATGAAGCATGTACACTCCTGCATCTTGTAGAGGAATATTGCACTTGACGGATCGTAAGAACTGACTAAATAGCGTACGTGAGGGTAATATGGTCATTCAGTTAATATGGTCACTTTCTTATTCCTCAAAAACTACAGCTTTGTTTGCCTTAATGACTGATACGATAGCTCTTTATCAGTCAATCAAATAATAAAGGGTCAAAAAGGCGCTGCTTTGTCGACGCCATTTTGGCAGTTGACATTATAGATAAACTATTAGAAGTTGATTTTTAGAAGTGTTCGTAATTATTGCCAAAGCTTGTTTGCTATTTTTTCCTTACCGTACCGGGTAGGGGCAGTGTAAAAATATCTACTGCCCCATATCATACTGTGGGTGTCGTGAGACAGAGACAGAGGAAAACAAATCAGCGGTTGAGAGGAGGACAGCAGCGTCTTCCTAATAACAACAGTTTTTAACAGTGGTAGAGCCAGGCGGCAGCTTTTGCTGTCGCACGGATGGGCGGGCTCGAACCGGGGTGGTACCACGACCTCACAGAATACCAGCGTGAAGTAGAGGTTTACCTCTGCGTTTCGCTTGGTGAGTGCAGGTGGCCGGAGGCCCTTTTTACTGAAAATGAGGCATTCCATCTTAGTCCTCACGGGTGACAACGCATCTGCAGTTTGATTCGCAAACGAGGATAGATGTAGATGTCTATGGGCCGCAGCAACCACTTACCATCAGGTGGACTGTGTGCTCGTTTGTCACCCTTATCCTATAAAAAAATAAAAAAAAATAAAAAATAACGACTTCAAATAAAAATCAGCTGTTGCCAACACGCTTGCCAAGCGTGGCAACTATGGCAAATGAGGTTACAAGGCAATTTGTGGGGGAGGCCTATGTTCAGTTAATTTTTTTTTAAATTAATTTATTCATTCAGTTATAGTATATGACTTTGTGTTTGTTTCTGTCTTCCTCCTAGCTCCTAGTTTTCATTTTATAGGGCAGTAAAGTTTAAGGTTTTTTTTATATGATAGGGTGACAAACGAGCACACAGTCCACCTGATGGTAAGTGGTTGCTGTGACCCATAGACATCTACATCTATCCTCAATAAAGAATCAAAATGCAGATGTGTCATCACCCGTGAAGACTAAGAAGATAAGATGAAGTCTCTTAAGTGACCATATTACCCGCGTGTACCTTAATTTGAATTTAGGATGATTTAATCTACGTTGTTTTTTTAATGCTTATTTTTAATTTAATAATTTATTTAAACAGTATTTTTGTTAATTTTAAACAAAATAAAGTAGAATATAATTAAGTATGATTAAATTGAATTGAAGTTTATAATTAATGTTAATATTGTTTGTGCATAATGTATGGAAGGGACTAGCGCCTGATATACAGGATTCGTAGTTCAGGAGCTAGGGCTCCTGAACTACGAATCCTGACGATCGGAACATGTGTAACATTTATTTGAGCTCTGACAATTTTTTTTTTTAATTTGTACGTGGTAGAGCTATGCTGCAGCTATATTAATAGTATAGTTGTAGTACGAATGGGTCGGCTCGACCGGGGAAGGACCACGCCCTCAGAATACCAGCGTCAAATAGCAACTTAAAGTTAAACTAAAAGTGCTGTGTTTCGTGTGGTGAATGTAGAGAACCGGAGACCCTTTTTACTGGAAAAGAGGCATTCCATCTTAGTCCTCACGGTTTACAACGCATCTGCATTTTGATTCGCAAACGAGGATAGATGTAGATGTCTATGGGCCACAGCAACCACTTACCATCAGATGGACTGTGTGCTCGTGTCACCCTTATACTATAAAAAAGTATTAAAGTTGTATATTGTACCCGTTAGCAGGTGCCACCGCGGCCGGCTGGGCAGCGTACGGAGCCCGAGAACAACAGCGGATTTCCCGGCTTCGGCTTCGGCGAGGGCTTCCACATGTCCTTCGGCATCGGAGCCTTCCCCTTCGGCGTCTTCACCTCCACGTTCAACTTTGGCGATTCTAGACCTAGCGCGGGTTAGTATTTTTTTCCTTGGAAAGGACAACAATTTGCCGTATTAATGGCGTAAGTAATAGAAATGAAACTTTTTTATTCAATACTAGCTGTTCCCCGCGATTTCATCCGCGTGTAATTTAGTGTTTTAATTTTTTGACGAGGAACCCTAATTCTTTTACTACAAAAAAGTAGCCTCAGTTACTCCATATGACATCAGCTATCTGCGAGTGAAAGTCCCGTCAAAATCGGTCCAGCCGTTTCGGAGATTAGACGGAACAAACAAACAGACAGACAGACAAAAATTTATAAAGTGTATTTTTGTAAAAAGTAATATACTTTCGGTATTTAACTTAGGCTTTCAGCTCATAGTATATTCTGTTAAACCGAAGTAGAGTTTACATTGTTAATACTTTATTTCAATTATGTTTTCTATTCTCAATCCTGTTACGGTCGTTTTCGTGCATTACTTTTAAATTGTCTTTTTTGCAATCGGGTTTTTGATTTTTTAAATTATTTATTTTATTACTGGAAAACAGGTATTCCATCTTAGTCCTCACCGGTGACAACGCATGTAGAATAGAATATTTTTTTTATTCAATATTGATTATTACATAATACTTCTTGAAAGTCATTTTTTTATTTACCACTGGTTCGGAAAATACCTCTGTCCTGGGAAAAACCAGCCAGAAACATATTTCACTTAACAATAATTTCATTTATACAATTTTTAAATGATTTTTCATAGAACCAGCATGGTGGCGATCACCTTATTCCCAGGGGTTATTTTCTGCATCTGCATTTTGATTCGTATTCGAGGATAGATGTTGATGTCTATGGGCCACGGCAGCCACTTACCATCAGGTGAACTGTGTGCTCGTTTGTCACACTATCCTATAAAAAAAATCTGTAATTAGAAATCCAAATACAGATGCGTTGTTGCACCCCTGAGGACTAAAAAGGAATGCCTCGATTCCAGTAAAAATGTTATCTGGTTCTCCAACTCAGCATACAAAACACAGCTGCATTAAGCTGCTATTTAACGCTTTTCTGTGAGAGTGTGGTCCTTCACCGGCCGAACCAAACCATTTGTGCTACAACCATAATATAGCTGCAGCATGGCTCTACCGCGTTATAAATGATTTTGACTAGATCACTGCTATGGTTTTCTTTTATTCTATAACTTCGTTAGTTCGTAGAGTTTGTTTGCTAGATGTCTAATAGCAGCGGTATAACTGGGCTTTTAGTAAATTTATAAGGTTACTAGTTTTTTCTTTCCGATCGGCTTGACTTACTGCCACTGCGTAGAGATGTTGCATCTCTGCGTATTTTATCGCATCTATCACGGGGAGTGCTCTGAAGAATTGTTTGGACTAATTCCAGCCGCTCAATTTCACCATCGCACAACGCGACAAAACTCGCGATACCTACATACCATCTGGATGATAGGCGGTCCACCACTGTGCGATTTAGAAGAAGTTTTCTCCCTCGCACAACTTCCTTGTGAAATCGATTATCACCAGTGATTTTTTCGGACCGATATGATTTAGGGACCTTCAAGAAAAGAGCCCAGTCCTTTTTAAAAGGCCGGCAACGCATCTGCAATTCTCCTGGTTCCCCTGGTGTTGCAGTTGTTAATGGGCGGCGGTAGTCACTTACCATCAGGTGAGCCGCATACTCGCTTACCCCCTCTCTTATAAAAAAAAAGGTTTTTAAAATAATTAATATATGGAAGAAAAAAAAAACAAAAAATAGAAACGACAGCGTTAGATGTCGCAGCCAACTAGCTTAATTAGTCTTTCAGTTAACATAATAGTCTTTTTACCAAGCGGTGACCATGCCATGTAATGTCACTGGGATCTTAGCCTAATTATGCTCTGTGTGCTATATTATAAATGCGTTATAAATGTACGCGGACTATGAGAAAGCCTTTGATTCCGTCGAAATTTGGGCGGTGCTGCAGTCCCTTCCGCGGTGACAAGTTGACTGTCGGTATATCGAAGTGCTGAAGTGTTTGTACAGTAGGGCTACGATGGCTATCCGAGTACAGAATCATGTGTAAAACAGGGTGACGTTACATCCCCGAAACTCTTCACCACTGCATTGGAAGACGTTTTCAAGCTACTGGACTAGAAATGATGCGGTATTAACATCAATGGCGAGTACATCACTCACTTTCGATTTGCCGACGATATAGTCCTTATGGCAGAATCGCTGGAGGACCTAAGCACTATGCTCAAAGACCTCAATAGTGTCTCTCAGCGGATAGGTCTTAAGATGAACATGGACAATACAAAAATCATGTTTAACGTCCATGTCACATCTATGCCGGTAGTTGTTGGGAGCACTAAGCTCAAAGTTGTTGACGAGTATGTTTACCTGGGACATATAGTCCGACTAGGTAAGTCCAACTTCGACCGAGAGGTCAATCGACGGATTCAACTCGGCTGGGCAGCGTTCGGGAAACTACGACACATCTTCTCATTAGACATACCTCAAAACCTGAAAACGAAATTGTACAACCAGTGCGTGTTACCAGTGATGACTTACAGATCTGAAACGTGGTCCTTCACTGCCGGCCGTATGAGGAAGCTCAAGGTCGCTCAGCGAGCAATGGAGAGGGCTATGTTCAGGGCTTCTCTGCGTGATAAACTTAGAAATGAGGATATCCGCAGCAGAACCAGAGTAACCGACATAGCCCAACGGATTAGTAAGCTGAAGTGGCATTGGGCCGGCCATATAGCTCGAAGAACCGACAACCGATGGGGAGGAAAGGTTCTCGAGTGACAGCCTCGTACCGGTAGGCGAAGTGTAGGGCGACCCCCCACGAGATGGAGTGTCGACCTGGTAAGACATGCAGGAAGTCGATCGATGCAAGTGGCTCAGGACCCTGCATTGTGGCATTCCTTGGGGGATACCTATGTTCAGCAGTGGACTTATGAAAAGCTGTAATGATGATGATGATGATGATAGCATGGCCCAAGGGCCACCCCACCCGCACCATAACCTATTATCGCTTATATTACAAGATGTGTGCAATGTTGCATTATAGGCATCGGCTGAATATCATTCAGGCGGCCTGAATGATAAGCCAAAACACTCCTACAATTCCCCTGGTTTTTGTATTTGTTAATAGGCGGTAATCGACATTTGCCATCAAGTGAGCCGCATGCTCGTTTGTCACTTTTTTCTATATAAAAGATACAATAAAACGAAGTAGACAACTATCTTTAACAATGTTATATTTATGTTCTGGAAGTGGGAGTAATTTTTGTGATTTCTATTCGAACCATTCGCGGCCAGGAGCCAAAAAGTTAAAACTCAAAAATTCTTTATACAACTAGGATTGTACATAATTTTTCGAACCTCGTCCTTGGAGGCCAAGGGGCCCCTTTAGCTTGGGGGCTCCGGGGCACTGCCTAGCCCTGGGTAGCAGCTCTGTGAACTTGGATCCAGAACTAAAAAAAAATAATTGATACATATTCTACAAACAACGCAGATGATTGTAATAACCTTCATTCGTTTGTAGTCCTAAAAAATCTTCTGAAAATCACTAAAGGTTGTAAATTTTCATGAAATATGATAATTTTTGAAAAATCTTGATTACCAATGGGTTATGAATCGATTTTAGGTGATTGTAATACAAAAAAAAAATTATTACCGGACCTGAATCTTGAAAGATATTATTATTAAAAAAAATCTATCACCCGAATGAACTACAAACGATGATTGTAATACCGTAGCTAGGCCACTGTTCAAGCCGCTAGTTGAACGGCGCCGCCTAGGAAAAAAGCTAGACTGTTATCTGAAAGACTAAGTAAGGTAAGGCTGGGATAGAGATATACAGGGTTGTTTTGCAATAACCGGACAAATTTGCAGAGAAGGTTCAGAATAAGTAATATAGGCAAATGATAAAGAAAAATTAAATTAAAAAAATCAAAAAACATTCTGTCCTTTTCATCTTTTAAATTGAAAATGCGTGGTAATGCATTATTTTAACTGATTTTACTGCGCACGCACACATTTGTAAGGATCGATTGGTAGGCAAAAACTTTGTTGCCCTTAAATCACATTCAATTTGGAATAATTTCAAATAAAAGTAGAAGCTATATTTACTCGTATTTTCAAAAACTCGTTATTGCAGTTTCATTATATATTATTTTAACTTAAGTTTAAAACTTCGCTACTCTTTGAAAAATAACCCTGTACGGTTAGCATGGGCCGGGGACAAAAATTTTATCCCCCGATTATATCCACTGACATGAGATAAAATTATCTCGTCTCTCTGTCAAAGCACGGCAACGGGGAGAAGTATATCTTAGTTTGACATAACGAGTAGACATATATCCCCCGTCCGTAGCATGGCGCCAAATGAATGATAAAAAATTATGCTTTTTTGACATTTGAAATTTTATCCTAGTTCATTGGATGTGGGTTTAAGTATATATTCATACAAAAAATCTATCTAAGTCCAAGTCTATCTCCTATTTTATCTACTGTGGATATATATCCACCGGTGTGCCCATGCTTGAAGGGTGGATAAAACTAAGCGAGGGGATAAACATTTTCTCCTTTCTCCGGGGATAAAATTGTCTCCTGCCCATGCTACCCCACCTGTATAGTGTCGTAAAAAGAATAATGCGTATTGCAAAACTTTGTAAAAACAACAATTCCATTTGTTAGTGTTTCCTCTCAATGTACTTTTTTGCTCGTATCAAACGGGGTCAACACACTTTGTGGGTTCTTACAGTTAATTTAAATAAAAGCGGTGCAGCGCTTGAAGATTATTTTATTTTTAACCCAAATTTTATAAGGCGTAAACATCTCGTCTCCGATAACCGGTCGGCAAGCATCGAGTTCACCGTTACCATTATACCATCTACGTTAATATTCGCAGTATGTGTGTCAAGGAACATGTTGAAAGAACTCTCAAAGCGAGAGGTAAAATTGAAAGTACTGTCTTTATTAAATAGAAGACTATAAGATACTACTTAAAGATTTTTTTTTAGAATTAGGGTGGCAAACGACAAACGAGCACACAGTCCACCTGATGGTAAGTGGATGCTGTGGCCCATAGACATCTAAGTCTATCCTCGATTAAGAATCAAAATGTAGATGCGTCTTTTGTTTAGTTTGCCTCTTTTTCCATACTAAACACAGCAGCATCGAGCTGCTATTTTACGCTGGTATTCTGTGAGCTATAAATTTAAAAGTAAAGTTAGAGCGTCCAATTTCTCTCATTTCTGAGAGTTTTGCAGAGCACTTAGGCTGAGATCTATAGACCGTACTTTGACTTTGTTCAGATTTTACTTTCGAGCTAAGACGATGTCGGTATTTATAGAGCTAACTTGGAAGTCGTGCTGAGTGCGTGCTTAGCAAAGCCTAAGTCAACGAAATCGGCGACTTACGTAAAACTCAGGATATTACCCAAAACCACCGTATTAATTTTAAATTGTTGTTTTTATGTTACCCTAATTATTTATAACAATAAATAGGTCGATTTAAGCCGTCTTCTGCTTACTTAATTTCAAATTTATTTCGAATTTCTTAAAATATTTTTTTCTGATTTTGTACTCTTCTCATCTGTTCCCGTTCTCATACGCCGTTTTCTATTGTATGTAATAATAACTTATTTATAAAATACAATTTGGACTGTTTTCGATTTTTAAATATATTTTTCTTTAATTTTACACAGTATAATCAAGAACATAATGGAGCATCCATAATTTTTTTTACTATCTGGGCCTTAGCACAAGCTTAACTTACTCTTACCCCGATACAACTATAAATTCTAAATCAAAGATTATGCTAAAGTAAGCATATACTCAGCTAACTATTTCGTAAGTAAAGCTTGAGCAGAGTCAAAGTACGATCTATAGATCTCAGCCTTAATCTAAAGCTGCGCTGGAACTGGAGGTTAATTCTTGCTGGCGGTGACATACCCTCGAAATTATAATTCTCAAACATGAAATTTCTTTATAGTCGGAAACAAACGTAACATAGTGTATAGAATACTTAAAACCATTTCAAGTGGACTAAGTAGCGCCGGATTTCACTTTTTGTGCCCTAGGTTTTATAGCAGTGTCCTAGTTTTGAAAACTTTTTTTTATTACTTCAGTGTTTAAGTTTTATAAATCACTTGAGAATTTTTTTAATTTTCGAGAATTATATTTTAATTTTCTAAATTATATTTTTAAGCATCTTAATACGAAACCTGAGATATTATCCTTTTGACTGTCGATTTGCATAGTTATAAATGAAAATACGTGCAATAAGAAATATGAGACAATGACATTTCTAATATTGATATAATAATAACTATACAAATTTTAAGATCAGTAAATTTAAAAAAAATAACGTTTTCTTTTTTACTCATTTTTAATAATAATAAATTACAATTAATGGTACAAATACATTTAGTGCATCTGTAATAACGAGAGATTCATTTCTATTTGGATTCATTTATAACATGTATTTTTTTTCCAAAACAACATAAAGATACTGATTAGAAGTTTTAATAACCCTCTCCGCGGTAATAAATACAAAGCGGGAATTTTAAAATACGAATGTGTTAAAATTAAACGCTGTGAAATTTAAAAATCAATATACAGACATCTAAGCATTTGAAAAAAAAATCCACCTATTTGAAACAAAAACGATTTCAACTTCAATATTGTAATACATACGACTACATATAAATTAAATGTGTCTGTCTATAATAGAGAAATTGCTATATTTTTTTTATAGAAAAAGATTGACAAACGAGCACACAGTCTTTCTAATAGTAAGGAGATGATGTGTGTAGTGGCGGTGTAAGAATACCCACTAGCCCACATCGTCCCGTGACTAAAAGGGAAGATTGTACCAGCATCTTCTCGATAACAACTTTAAAAAAAAACTGCGGTTACCAACCAAAACGTGGCAACTATGACAAAATCCACCCCATGAAGCAATCTGTGGAAGAGGCCTCTGTTCAGCAGTGGACTTTTAGAAGCTGTAATGAATGGATGGATGGATGGATGGTGGCCCATAGACATCCACATCTATCCTCGATTAAGAATAAAAATGCAGACGCGTTGTCATCCCTGTGGAGAATGCTACGTTCCCAGTAAAAATAGCTTAATGCTAAAGCTGGTATCTGTGAGAACGTGGTCCTTCACCGGTCGAGCCGACCCATTCGTGCTACAACCATAATGTAGCTGCAGCATGCCTCTACCTCTACCACGTTCAAGCTTTTTATTTAGCTCAGATGGTTATTTTTATCTGTGGAATGGCTGAACCGATTGTAATGAAACTTCACGAACAGATAAAAAGCAGTGCCAAGAGTGATATAGGCTATATTTTATCCGAAAAACAACGCCCCACATAATTGGTCCTTCGAGCCGGTATATATTGTGCACATTGACCATTCTTTGCAGGCCATACGAATAGTTAATCCTTGACTTGAATGACCTTCGTATACCTAATCTATGATGACAAAAACTGACCGCGCAGGCGCAACGCGCTTATATCAACTGCGCTTTTGTGACTACTACCTCCCGCGCGTGCGCGAAGACATAGAGTAGCGCACATTTTTTGTTTGGAATAGCTTCTCTAGTATGTAGTACATATAACTCAATGAAATATATTGCGATTTCGGTCCAGTTTCCGAGATACACCAACTGCATAAATAACTTTGTAATACGATATAAATATATAGGATTACAAAGTTACATTTGCATTGAATGAATTAGTGTACCTATATATGTATAATATAATGGAATAATAGGTGTAGGTGTAGGCAAATGGCCAAGTCAATCTATTTATTTAAAATATAAAAGATTTTTAGTATTGATGTGGTCACTATAAGATGTTGTTAGGTTAGCTAATTACGTAATAACTTGAGACAGAAGGACCCTTAAGTAGGGACTGAATAAATTAACCGACTTGGTATTACATGGATCTCACAACTTTTCACGGTAGAAGAACTAAGTTGCGAGACTTGGTTTTTTTACAAGATATGTTTTTGATGGCATAATTTTTTATAGAATATGGGTGATAAACGAGCACACACTCCGACTTATGGTAAGTGGATACTGTGGCCCAACAGACATCTACATTTATCCTCGATTAAGAATGCAGATGTGATGCGATCCTCAAGACTAAGATGGAATGCCTCGTTTTCAGCAAAAAGGGTCTCCGTACTCTCAACTTACGAAGCATCAGTATTATGTCGTTATTTACACTTATATTCTGTATGCTGTCAGTCTGTCTCACAGTCAGGTATGGGATGTGCCGACAGTAGTCCTAGTTCATTTGCAGTGCAGATCTATCCCCTAAAACTTTATATATTGAGTTCGATATTGATATTTATTACACACTAGCGATACGCCCCGACTCCGCACGGGTGATTTCTGGATCTCGACAACAGCGCCACCTACCGGGTCCAAATGTGTATCTGAACCATCTAGGGACCCATTCCAACCCACACACACAAATTCAGCGAGACTAACAGACAGCAATTGATTTTTATTTATAGACATAGGTAGAGCCACGAGGCAGCTTTTGCTGTCGCACGGATGGGCCGGCTCGAACCGGGGTGGTACCACGACCTCACAGAAAACCAGCTTGAAGTAGAGGTTTACCTCTGCGTTTCGCTTGGTGCGTGCAGGTGGCCGGAGGCCCTTTTTACTGGAAATGAGGCATTCCATCTTAGTCCTTACGGGTGATGCATCTACATTTTGATTTGTAATAGAGGATAGATGTAGATGTCTATGGGCCGCTGCAACCACTTACCATCAGGTGGACTGTGTGCTCGTTTGTCACCCTTATCATATAAAAAAAGACATTATCGCTTACACAATTGTTTTAACTTATTAAAGCCAGTGCTTGACCACAATCCCACGCGGTGGTAAGCGGTGATGAAGTCTTAGATGGTAATTCCCACTGTTATAAAGCAAAAAAGCCTATTAACACTGGTCTTGAAGACCCTCACGATGTACTCGGACGGAAAGACGCTGATAAATTATTCCACATCTTTACCGCACGCATAACAAAAATGAAGCAACCCTTCAGTTCAACTGCAACTTCCCGCCCGTCAGTTGCAACGTTTTGGCGACGGACGGGCGGGAAGTAGGGTAAAAAAATCATCGAAATCGATTATCGAAAAAATATATAGAAATTTTCTCACAAAATATCGATATATATTTAAGTGTATCGAATTTTGTTTCCGTCGTTCAACAGTCACCAATATTACATTTTGAGCCTTATCCTTACATCATGGAAATGATGACGATATATCGATATTTATCCGAACGTCTCGTTGTCGGATGGTGCAAAGGGAAGGAATTAAATCATGTAATTCCTGTACAATATTTCGTATATTTTTATATAAGGGTAACAAATGAGCACACAGTCCACCTGATGATAAGTAGATGATATGGCCCATAGACATCAAAGTTAATAATCAAAATGCAGATGCGTTGTCACCCTTGAGAACTTAAATGGAATGCTTCGTTTCCTGTAAAAAGGGTCGTATTCTGTGAGATCGTGGTCCTTCGAGACTACCAATTCGTGCTACAACCATAATATAGCTGCAGCGTGATTCTATCACGTTATATCTTTTTTTTTATTATTTCAGCACCACACGGCACTGCGCAGTACGAAGAAGAACAGTTCCTCTCGAAGATTTTTCTCTGGGTCGCCATACTGTTCGTGTTATGGTTGATCTTCGCATGACCGCCGGGCGTTTCACCGAGCGCCTACAGTCTTATTACGAAGACGCAGGCATCGCCTCACTTGATTGTTTGATTCCTAAACCTAAATGCCATTTGAATTGTGAACACCACTCTTTGTCTACACTAAATAAAAATGCCCAATCATTAGTGCCCTTAATTCTTTTTAATAAAATAGTTTACTGGTATATTTCTAAAATTTAATCAGGAAGCTTCGGCCAACAAAGATAGACGCAATACATTTGAAGTAACGGTGAAACCAAGCCAAAATCATGTTAAGTTTTTTATTTGGTAATGTACTCGAGAGATTGTAACTATTGCCTTGATACTGGCAGTAAGAAGACATTATCCTTTATAGCTTCTTCACAATATGTTGCGTCACATTGCGAAATATTTAGGAGATCTTAACAGTAGCTTGATGGGTATATATCTCAAGAGTTGTGTATCGCCAGCAACGCAAAATCAGAAATTTGCATTTAGAAAAAGCCAAAATTAGGGGCTTTTTAGGTGCTAATTACGTGCCAAGTTTAAAAATTAGGTGCTCTAAAATTTTCACCGCAATGAACTGTTGAAATTTGCTTTGCTGGCAAAACGTCTCGCTAGCAACGCAATGAAGTTATTAGATATACGATAAATATTAATAGCAATGAATTAAGTGTTAATTAAATGCTAAGCGATTATCGAAACCCGATACAGATTTAGATATTATTCTGGTATGAACGGCATTTTATGTTCTTTATCAGTGCCTAAAAATTAAGTGCTAATTAGGTGATATTTAGATTATGCATCTGCTTTGTTCTGAATAACGACTTCATTTTATTAGGTGCGCCTTGTCGTTGCCTTTACTTGCAGTTTGCCAGCAACGCAAATTCCAACAGTTCGTTGCGGTGAAAATTTTTAGAGCACCTAATTTTTAAACTTGGCACCAAATTAGTAACTAAAAGCCCTTAATTTTGGGTTTTTCTAAATGCAAATTTCTGATTTTGCGTTGCTGGCGATACACAACTCTTGAGATATATACCCATCAAGCTACTGTTAAGATCTCCTAAATATTTCGCAATGTGACGCAACATATTGTGAAGAAGCTATAAAGGATAATGTCTTCTTACTGCCAGTATCAAGGCAATAGTTACAATCTCTCGAGTACATTACCAAATAAAGAACTTACTTACTTGGTACCAAATTAGCACCTAAAAAACCCCTAATTATGGATTTTTTCAAATGCGAATTCCCGACTTTGCGTTGCTGGCGAGACACAACTTATCTCAAGGCGCCTAAGCCGACACGTTATCTTGAGGTTTACATCACCATCAGAGCACTTGTTTCATCGTTTCTAATAGTTCATATGCGCAGACATAAATACACAAAAGTGCACCACTTCGACATGTCAAATTCCTCTTCAAACCATAATTTATACAATAATACAGGAGCAGCAATCCGCCAGCCGGTCAAGTTTCCGATAAAACCGCTTTTTAAGAACACTTACGCACACATATGCACCTACAAACAACATGATTTAGGTGTATGTGTATGTCCAGTAGTGGACTTATACAAGCTGTTAAGGTGAAAGCTCCAGGGTGGCCCGCGAAATTCATATTTTCTTACGTTTTTTGGACTTTGCAGGTCAGGGTCAAGTTGAATGTTTAACAAAATACGATTCGCGACCGTAACGAGTATGTATTTACAGAATTATTATCATTAAAAATCACCAATACAACCCTCCAAGTTCATATAATTCCTTTGAATGAGTTTATCTGGAAATAGCCATACAATAGGATTATACGAAATTGGAGGGTTGTATTGATGATTACAATGATTATAATTCTGTAAATACATACTCGTCACGATCGCGAATCATATTTTATTAAACATACAATCTGACACTGACCTACAAATTGCAAAAAACGTAAGTTCAAATTTTCTTGCGTTTTTTTGGAATTTGCAGGTCAGGTTTAGGTTGTATATTTAACAAAATATGATTCGCGACCGTAGCGATTATGTGTTTACAGAATTATTATCATTAAAGACACCAATACAACCCTGTAAGTTCAATATTTTTCTGAAAAAACTCATTCAAAGATTCATATTTTGTTAAATATACAACCTAACCCTGACTTTCAAATTCCAAAAAACGCAAGAAAATTTGAATTTCGCGGGCCACCCTGGAGCTTCCACCTTATGTTTTAGAAATAAAGAATGAGGGCTAATAATCTTCCACTCACCAGATGTCGCTACTAGCGACTGAGGTAAAGTTTTTTGTTACACAGTGTCATTTAATGAAGAAATTAGTTTTAAATAATAGTTTATCATTGTCTAGAGTATTATATTAATATATAACACAGTGCGTCAGTGGTTTGATTTTTAATTTTTTGCACATTATAACTCTTTTTTTTTAAACACGTCTATTAGTTATATTTATAGTTTGGTTTATTCATTTCTAATGTAATTAATATAAAATATAACTAATAATACAGAAAGAAACCTTAAAGATTACATTTTCCTAAGAAATTATCGTCCCCGCTATGAAATCTGTCAAATATTTTACCTCACTCGAAAGTGGCGCCGCCCTGGTGGCAGAAAAAGTCGTGGATGCCCTCATTGCGTGGTTTCGCCGTCACTTCCTTCCGTCTTTATTGTTATGAGTTATTAGGTTATATTATTTTAAATCCAAAACAGGATTGTGTGGTTATGGTGTTATCTATAAGTATAAAATCACTGCATTTTGTTAGCCTCTATATGTATAGTGTTGTCCACACTGAGGTAGATCTCTAGACTATAATGACGAATAAGAGACGCGTGTATTTGACTCTTTTCGTGCAACAGATAAAGACAATTAGCTGTTTGTAAAAATAAGTGGGTGTTTTCTTTTGTCTTTGTATTATATTTTGAAATGTAAACAGATTTATTTAATTAAAGATGTTAGAAGTTAAGTTGCTAAGATCCGCGTAATAAAATAAAAAATTATGTTTTACCTTTTATGAAAACTTCTCTACACCTCCACCTCCCGCCCTCCCTCAATGAGGGCTAATAATCTTACGCTCGCCAGATGTCGCTAGTTGGGACTGAGATGAATGTATATGTTACGCAGATGATCACACAGTCATCGTCATTGAAAAGATGAGATTTGAATATTTTTTTTTGACACAGAACAATGCAACAGTGATGTGGTTTTCAATTTTTTTACACATTTTTTAAATTTTAGGAATATCCGTAGTTTGTTTTATCTAAAATATAACTAATATTTCAGAAAGAAGCATTAATCTCTACACTTTTCTAACAAGTTTACATCCCCGCCATAAAATCTTTCAAATATCACTTCATTCTTAAGGAACGCCGCCCTGGTGGCTGAATAATTCGTGGATTTCTCATTGCGTTGCACACTATCCACGTCACCACAAATCATAACATCACTACACTAGGAAAAACACACCACTGTCGATAACACGACACGTCTTTTGCCTCTGAACGACAGACGATGACAATTGCGAGGCTCTTAGCTAACTGATTTTAAAATATTTAATATAATAATGGATTTCCGCAAAGTAACGTCTGATTCTATTGATCAGTTTATTTCAATATACTATATATATTAAATTTCATCTACATTTTCAATTATAGTAAAGAGAGTATTTTTTTTTTGTTTAATTGTGTACTGTTTATTTTGTGATATTTTACGCGTAGGATATTTTATGCATTCAAATATTTTAAATGTAAAAATGGCACGAAGACATTTGATAGTGAGGTCTAATAATCCTTCGCTAACCAGATGTCGCTAGTTGGGACTGAGGTGAAGTATTTAGTTAGAGAATGTCATTTAATTGAAGTTAGTTTTAAATAAGTTTGTCATTTTCTGAAGTATTTAATTAATAAACAAAACAATGCCTCAGTGGTTAACTTTTTTTTCTACTTTTAGGAATATCTTTAGTTTGGTTTATTCATTTCTAATATAATTTATATAAAATAATATAACTAAATATTACAAAAAGAAACAGCTGCGCTATAAAATGTGTCAAATATTTCACCTCGTTCCAAAGTAGCGCCGCCCGGGTGGTAGAAAGTCGTTGAGAAAAAGTCGCCGTCATTGATTAAAGCTTGTAGCATTTTAGTGTAAAGCCCACAATTAATTTTTAGTGTGGTAGATTGATATATTATGTTTAGTACTTCTGTAATCTATTTGTATATATTTAAATTTCAAGTGTTTAATGTAAATTATTAAAATAAATTATGTACTGCTAAGTTTTGTAAATCATTATAATTCCTCTGTATTTTGTTAGTATAGAACACAAACACAATTTGTTATTGTTTTCACTCGCTTTATTCTTAAAGTAAATTAAACATGGACAATTAACTCAACTAAATTATAGAAATTAAGTGATTACCTTTTTACAGATTTAAGGCTAAAGATACAATGCTTAAATTTCAATTAGAACATGTTTGCTTGAATATGTTTTAGATAATAAAATAATCTATAACATGGGTTGGTTTGGTATCCTACGGTACAATTTCGATGGTGATCTTAGTCTTAATCGATGAATAATGCTCTGATGTACGCCGTAGCGGCTTTTTACGCGGAAATATTTAAGTATAAAATAATTTTTAATCAATTCAAGATTCAGTTGAATCGCCAACGATATTCCCTACAGGCTCTCATAATAACGGTGTATTAAAAGGTTCACAGCTGAACACAGGCCTCCCCCATAGATTACTACAGCGGGTTGGCGATCGCAGTCTTTTATAATTTAGAGTTGTTGTCAGGAAGATGCTGCTGGCCATCTCCTGTTTCAGTTTCCCTCTGCCTCCTCTTACGATACCCACGGGATGAAATGGCGTAGTGGATATTTCTTCACCGCCACTACATGGTACATGTTCGTTTACCCCTCAGAAAAAAAACAAGAAATTAAAAAAATATATGTGTATTATTACTTTTTTTCACATTCTTACATTGTCGTCCGATTCTGAGCGATTTTCAAAATTTCAAGCCTAGCTCATTGGTAAGTTATTTCAAAGTGAATTACTAAATTCGACTAAACAGACATACACGAAAGCGACTTAATAAAAACGTGGTAAAATGCACCATGAGAACAATGTTAAGGCATTTTTAAGTGTCAACTAGGTTCAGAGAGAATTGGTAGGAGGTGACACCCGCCCCTATCTCAACTCCCCTTTTAAAGAATAACTCAAAAAATTAAAGTTTATATGTAATTTTCTAAAATTAAGATAAAGGGAGGATCACCCCTTGTACACCTCGTGCCGCAGGATACTAAAGCAACCCCTATAAAGCTATAAAATACTACTTAAACTAAAAAGAAATTTATGCAATTTTTTATACTTGATGATTTTATTTCATCATCATCTAAAACATAATATGGTGTTGTTATGGGGAATATAAGCTATTATCCTGGAGAGTAATTGTTTAGTACCATGTAAACTGTGAAAAATCCATGAAACTGAGTTAATAAATTCCGTAAAAATGACACAGGAGAAGAGCAGCAGCGTTTCAAAATAATAAAAAACTTGCAGTAGTTAACCCGCTTGCCAATCATGGCAACTATGGCAAAATCCCCCCATAAGGCAATCTATGAGGCAGGCTATGTTCAACAGTAGACTTTTAACAGTGGGCTGTAATGAATGGATGGATGGATGAATGAAATGCCATGGGTTATGGTCACATATAAATGAACTTTCACCTATTACACCTTATTATGCTCGGATGGTAAAAATAGTCAACAGCTATTTTTATAATATGATGCTTCTCACATTATTTGTCACATAGTTATCCTTAAGTCATAGTACTTTTATTTATCTAACCTGTCCTATAGTTAAACATACAATTAAACCTAATCATGGTTACAAAGTCACATGAGTTATGCTTACTCTAAACCATACAGTTTGAGCGTGCGGTCCATACTCGTGGAAGCTATGTACTGAGCGTTTTTGCCAAAGCGGACTCCTGTTGCTGAAGCGGTGTGATCGTTGAACACCTTCAACTCCTGCCACTGTCTACACAGATACACCCTCACATCCGTACCAGCTATAGCCAGATATGTACCACTCTGATCAAAGCACAACTCTTTAATAACGTATCCTTCTTCCAACTGAATGGTTTTGAAGTTCTTCAGCTTACGCAGATCCCACAGCTTCACACAAGCATCCTCAGCTGCCGTAGCAAGGTAGTAACCGTTCTCAGAGAACGATATAGACGTGACGGGGCCCACATGACCAGGAAAGTTTGCGACATTGCTCTGTTCTTTCAAATCCCAGATCTTGACCTGCGAGTTTTCTGTGCCTGTTCCGAAGATAAGCCCATCCGGATGGAACTGCGCCGTGGTGAGGCTGACGCCAGAAGAGTCGCTCACTTTGGTAAGCAGTGCACCTGTGCGGATGTCAGAAAAGGCCCAGTGCTGGTCAGTGGACGTGGAGAGAACATAGTCTCCAGTTGGGTGGAGCGACAGGCCTGTGACAGGGCCGTCGTGCGAGCGGAGTATCACCGAGGTCTGGGACCTGAAACAAACAATATTACACTTGAGAAATATTTTTCCCCATTAGTTATCGGCTCTTCGAGCTATATGGCCGACGCATTGCCACTTCAGCTTTGTGGAATTCCTTGGGGGAGGCCTATGTTCATCAGTGGACATTTCTAGGCTGCAAAGATGATGATAATGCTAGATTATACATACGTGGGCACGTTCCAGACGCGTATAGTGTGGTCCGGCGAGGCGGTGATGACCGTGTCCTCGTCCGGGTGGTAGATGACGCGCGTCACTTTCTTGGTGTGTCCCTTGAGGATGGCAACCACCTGCTCGGTGTCCTTGTTGAAGACGGTGGCGTTGCGGTCGTTGCCACCCGTCAGCAGCCGGCTTTGGTCCGAAGGGTTGATGTCCAGCGCCAGGATGCCAGGCACACTGGCCGAGTGTAATCCCTGCACAAGTCAACGAAAACCTTTAAGAAACAATTTTTTATACTGTGGCCTATAAATATTTACATCAATCCTTGTTGATGAATCAAAATGCAGATGCGTTTTCACCCCCGAGGACTAAGATGGAATGTTTTCATCATCATCATTATTACAGCCCTTCATAAGTCCACTGCTGAAAATGGGCCTCCCCCAAGATTGTGCCTGTGGCGGCGCTGTCGTCGCACCACAAGCGAAACACATCAAAGCCTAAATCGCACTAACAAAGTTCCAAAGTTAAAGCAGCATATATAATAGCTCCGTACTACTAATCGGAGCATTGGCCGCTCCCCGGGCAGAACACCTTGCCCGGCAGGAGATCTCCCCTGTTCCTTTCACCGCCACAGTTGTGACCCCGACGTGATATGAACACGCAACCAATAACCTTCGGAAACTACAATTTCAAACCTTCGTCATCATCCTCAAATATACCATTAATTCGCTCCCGAGCAGACATTGTCTGCAGTCTTCCCTTTCTGCAAGCCATCTAGCTTTACAAAGGTTCATCGCAGCACTGGAATAATAATGCATCCTGTTCCTTCAAGCTACTCTCTGCGCTACAGTGTTCGGCACGGCTCTGAGCCTTACTGCTCGCCTCTGCCTCACGGCACTCTCGCAGATTACTTGCCTTCTTCTCTACGCACCGCAGACTACAAGGCAATCCCTGGCACTTGCTCCGGCTTATCGTTCTCACCGGCATCGCTTGCAAGTGCGTAGTACGGCATGCATTACACACCGGCATATCGTTCGCACCGGCGTCACTTGCCCTTACGCACACAGCATGCATTCCCCAAGGGCATTGAGGACGCACCGGCAATCGGACTGTACTATCGACCTCCGGTCTGAGCAAGGGGGTGATGTGGCGGCGCTGTCGTCGCACCACAAGCGAAACACATCGAAGCCTAAATCGCACTAACAAAGTTCCAAAGTTTAAGCAGCATATATAGAATAGCTCCGAAGTACCAATCGAAGCGTTGGCCGCTCCCCGGGCAGAACACCTTGCCCGGCGGGAGATCTCCCCTTTTCCTTTCACCGCCACAGATAAAATAACGATAAAAACAACACTGCAATGATCTATGAGTAGCAAATAAAATCTCATGTTTGTCAGAATATGTTTCAACGCAATGTTATGCCGTGGTAACGGCATTAGATAATACATCTCATCATTTCGTTCTATGGTTATTGTAAGAGATAATTAAATAATAATAATATAATATAATATAGCCTTTATATCCCGAAACAAATAATTCTCTCTTATTCAGTTTTATTATAATATGTCTCTGAGTTCGGTGTGCCTCTTGGCAAAGGCCTTCTCTAACGATTGTTGCCTAACTTTTGTAACTCTTCTCCAGTTATAACCCACTGTTAATTTTGATTCGTCCTCCCATCATTTGTGTTGTCGACCTCTATTTCGTTTCCCGTTTCTGGGGTACCATTTGGTCACTATTTTGCTCCATTTATCTTGGGAGTTTAAGAGATAATTAAAGGAAATACCTTAAAAATCTTATGGCTCCTGAGAGGGTGGTGAACAATATGGTTTGTTTACATCAGCTGTAAAATTTCTAGATTGGTAATGGATAGCAGCTTCAAAGATGCTTACGTCTGTATTACAATTGTCAATCTGCTTACTGAATTTACATTTTATTAAACTTTACAAGCATATCATCTAGTTAAGGAAGGAGGAAGGCCTGTATCTGATTGAGCGGGTGTTGGTGTATGGGGTAGAGGTGTCAGTTTATGGTGTGGTGATGGTGGTGGTAGGTGTAAGCTGTAGTGGTTGCAGTCTAAGGTGTAATGCTGGCAGTTTATGGTGGTAGCATAGTATGGTGTGACGTGTGGTGTTGTGGGCGTGGTGAAATGGTAGTTACAGGATGCGAGGCGAGCGTGATGAAGGCCCGTATCTGGTCGGGCGGCAGCAGGCCCTCGGGCACGGTGCGGCCGCGGCGCTTGCGCTCCTGCGTGAGCGCGGTGGCGCGCTCCTGCAGCCGCGCCACCACCTCGCCCGACATGCCCACCGCCGTCGCGCCACCGGCGACCCCACCCTCCGCCTGACAACAAACACACACACTCTTTAATGTGACAAATGTGACAAATTGTAGAAACTAGAGATTTGACGCCTTAGCAATGTATTACGGCGCCGAAAGCCGCGAGTTGAATCCTAGACGGGACAAGTATTTATATGGCCTACAAAAAATTGTTAATACAAATAATTTGATGGAAGACAAAACAAGTGGCTGCTGTGGCTCGTAGATTGTTTTGCAATAACCGGCCATAATTGCAGAGAAGGTTCAGTATAAATAATATAGGCAAATGGTGAAGAAAAATTAATTTAAAAAAATTTCAATAATTCTGTCCTTTTTATCTTTTAAACTCAAATTGTATGGTAATGCATTATTTAACTGATTTTACTAATTAATTACTCTCATGATTTAATGTTATTAGCTCAAATTGAATTAAAGAATTCTTGGGACAGAGAATGGAGCATATCCAGACATAGTAAAGGTTGCTACTTTGGTAAAATCCAACCCCAAATTCCTCCAAAACCTTGGTTTTTTAAATTTAGGTTTCTGAACAAACAAATCACATCTACAATCTGCCGTTTAAGGCTCGGGCATGCCTGCACTCCTGTATTTCTAGCTAAAATTAGAATCAAAGATCATTCCCTCTGTGAATGTGGTCTAGATGAAGGTACCCCAGACCACATTTTCTTCAGTTGTCAAAATCACCCAATTCCTTTATATGACATCCTTCCCAAAACAATCCCTCGACCAGTGAATATCAATTCGCTCTTAACTATCCCCGATTCCATATATGTCAATATGACCACGAAACTGCACGTCACTCGATATGTCGACGCCGAGGATTCCGATACTGGCTGAGGCAACCAGGGGAGTGCTCTGAGGAATTGTTCGGATTAATCCCAGCCGCCAAATTTCACGAACGCACATCGCGGCAGAACTCCCGATACCATCCACACCATCTGGATGATTGGCGGTCCACCACTGTGCGATTTAGAAGATGTTTTCTTCCTCGCACGACTTCC
This sequence comes from Parnassius glacialis, assembly GCA_033319125.1. Classification (NCBI taxonomy): domain Eukaryota; kingdom Metazoa; phylum Arthropoda; class Insecta; order Lepidoptera; family Papilionidae; genus Parnassius; species Parnassius glacialis. The sequence goes on from JAVANC010000016.1 coordinate 2,586,580, forward strand.
TTGTGGAATCGATTACCATCAGCGATTTTTCCGGACCGATACGACTTAGGGACCTTCAAGAAAAGAGCGTACTCCTTTTTAAAAGGCCGGCAACGCATCTGCAATTCCCTCCCTGGTGTTGCAGTTGTTCATGGGCGGCGGTAGTCACTTACCATCAGGTGAGCCGCATGCTCGTTTGCCCCCTCTACTATAAAAAAAAAAAAAAAAAAGAAAAAAAAAAGAAGCCTTATTTAATTTAATTTTGTAATTTCAAAAACTGCAGTAACGGTAAATCATTATTTATATATTTGAACTTAAGTTTAAAATTTGTCTACTCTCCTCTCTTTGAAAAATAACTCTGTATAGTTGTTCAAAAATCTAAATGCAGATGCATTGGCATCCCTGAAAATTAAGTGAAAATGCTTCACTACTGACAAAAAGGAACTTGGCCTGCAAATAATTGTTCCGGGTCTGTATGTTTGTCCTGATGCAATTTATGTTTGTAAACTGCCTCCACAATACAGGAGAAAATCCTAGAATGGGGGTAACGTGTTTTAAATAAGAGAAAAAAAAAGTTGTCACTCACCTAATGAAACACGAAAGCATTACGCTTCTATTAACCCTAGTAATACAAGTTGCTGGGCCTTTCCTATTCGAGCCTACCAATTTGTAATACTGCCATATTATACTGCAGTATCTCTACCATGGCAAAGCATACGCATTCAGACCAAACAGTTCACTTTATCAAACATAATGCATACAGTAAAGCAGTGGAATAATTTACCAGCTAACTTCCCATCTAAAAATAATTTGGGCGTTTTCAAGGCTTTTGTTAAGCTAAGTCAGTGCACTTCACCATCTTCAGCCGCATCACCATTTACTATCAGGTGGAATGGTAGTCAAGCACTGGCTTATAATTAAAAAAAAATCTACCACCTTTAAAGGCAAAACCATTTAAAAGGTTAATAAAATAATTTTTCGCCTATCTCCAGTAATTTACGCAAGCGAGCACATACCGCATGCGTGGGTTGAGGAGCAACAACTGCAACTTGTGGCTTGAGCGTAGCTAGCGCCTCTCGGGCGGCGGTGACTTCCTTTGTGAGACGTGCGATTACACGACATGCTGCGTCGTGTTGATATAAAGCATGACTCAGTTCCTATAAAAATGTATTATTATTGTCAACAGAATAAATAGCATAGTACTAACAATCGACACGTTGATACAACAATGGACTGGCAATTCAGAAAACAAAACGATTATACTTATTATAAATGTTTTATCTTTATCAGTAAAAAAATTATTCACTATATAATATGTTGCACAATTTGCTAATCACCTCATTCCTAGGGGTTCATCTCTCTCACCTTATCCAATTATGTATGAAGTATATTATGTATTTAGTATCTTTAGTAAATAACTACATATTTTGTAGGACTTTGTTGTAATAGTGGAATTACTGACTCCTTGGAGTCAAGTAACTGATATTACTAGCTTATGCTTGTTGTTCATAGTTTTACAGAATACACATCACTATTTTTGAATATGAACTTATTGAAATAAAAGAAAATGAGTACTACATATTTTGCTTTGGACTTATCCATCAGCCTTAAAGTTAATTATTTTTAGGCAGATTATTTTTGGACTACAATATATCATGCCATTTTTTATAAGAATTTTAAAGTTTATCATAGATCAAGTAACAATCCTCATGAAACAAATATTATTTATTATTATACAAACAAATGTTATATACAATTAACTGTAAAGACAAATGATAGTAAGAGGTTTCATAACATTTCATACACTCCCACTTTTTGGTGCATACAAATGCTCTTCCACCATAAGAGGTGACAATAGACCTTTCTTGATTTATATGTCTGCTGCAATCACTATTAGGTGAACTTTTGACTTGTCACTTTTTTTTTATAGGATAGGGTGACAAACTAGCACACTGTCCACCTGATGGTAAGTGGTTGCTGTTACCCATAGACATCTACATTTATCCTCAATAAAGAATCAAAATGCAGATGTGTCATCACCCGTGAGAACTAAGATGGAATGCCTCTTTTCCAGGAAAATGGGTCATCGGTTCTCTATACTCACCATATGAAACACAGCAGTGTCAAGCTGCCATTTTACACTGGTATTCTGTGAGTCTTTCCCCAGTCGAGCTGACACATTCGTGCTACAACTATATTACTAATATAGCTGCAACATGGCTTTACCACATAAATCAAATAAAATAAAAATTGATTTCTTTATGTACATACATATTGTGGAATGAATTTTTTGGTATTAATTCTATGTACTTACCTGTCTTGCAGTCTGGAGTTGCTGACGTTGAGTGAATGTGTGTAGCATGAGAGCATCCCACTCATCTTGCATACTCTTTAATGTGGCTGGGATTGATGTAGCACTGGGAGGCTTCGGTTTTACAATTGGTGGAGCTAGGGACAATATTATACAGATATCATAATATTATAATTCTATATTATGGTTATAACATAAATGGGTCAACTCGACCAGGGAATTACCACACTCTCACAGGCAGTGAGCATACATTGAAGACTTCAAGGTTAATAACATAAAATTTTACTTAACTTCAACTGAGTTGTGACAACTACTTTGTTCAAATAGAAGGACTTTTATATAAGGGATGTAAATATATGTATATTTGAGGTGGGAGGGGTGGAGATCCAACCCCGCATGGGAAGTTTAGATAATGCATATTTTTTATGAATTTTTTAAAATCGGATTTTGAGGTTGCTTTTGTAATGTTTTCAATATTATAAACCTGATTTATGGGGGGAGGGTTAGGGGGGGGCCCCTTTATATGTTTGCAGGGTTTAAAGTAACCTAACACGAAGGGGATGGCAGGATCTAGTGAGCAAGCAAAGCGAGTGAAAGAACCTAACCTGTTCAAGTTGGGGTGCTCCATCAGTCGTGCCAAGTCGGTAGTCGATTCTTTAAATCGTCAATATTTAAAAACTTAAATTTTCTTAATTATTCACTCAAAAAAGCTCAAACCACTGTGAAATTGTTTAACCCGAATAAAATAACAAAAAATAATGTGATTTAAAAAAAAGTTTATGTCAACATCTTATTTGCAAAATCAAAACAATAATGTGTTTTTAAAACTCCCTAAAATAGCAACACCTACCGTCAAAATTACATCAAAAACAAAAAATAGTTCCAAATTTCTGATTAATTTAGCAAAGTTTGAAATTTTTTACTTCACAAAGTAATTGTTTCCTAAGCTTGAAACTGTGAGATTGATCAAGATAATAATTACTGTGCACAAAAAAAATTGAAGTCTACTGCAGATCCCGTATATAAAAATTCGTTCAAATACTTATGCAGATTAAATTAATGTTGAAATATATAACTTCACTACAAACATTTGTTTTAATTATTTGACAAGTTGATCTTCCTTAGAAAAATTCTGCATCACAATTTAAATTTATCAAAAAATAACTACAATATTTCATTATAAAATGAAATGGTATCTACTAAAAATGATCAAATTATGCCTTTAATTTTATGTATCTGTAATATAACTTACTTTTAATTTCAATTAGATCTTCCACACGCAATTCTTTCCCACTAATAGGATCTACACCATTTTCAATTATGTATTTTTCTATAATTCTTTTCTCAAAAATGGCACCTGACGATGGAGAAACAACAGGCACTTCTGGCACTTCATTTGATACTGGAAAATGAACAAATAGGTTATATTTTCTACTAAATTATATAAAAACTTTTGTGCTTAAATTATTAGTTATAATGTACTTTTCTAAAACTTTTTTAACTACAGGCTATATTATTAAACTTTTAGGCCAAAATATTAACCTATTATGAATTTACCGGCATGATTTACATGCTACCAATTGTTTATGAACTTCTAACTTCACTTACTTGCACAACATAGAGCCATCTTTATTCCAAATTAACAATGCAGAAAAACTTAAATCACATCACAAATTATAAAGTAATATGTTAATCACAATCAAAATACAAATTTCATTTAGAATACTTTAATTTTCAGAAACAAATCAGAAATCACTTCTTTTTTTCTTTTTTTATAACTGGCTTTACGGCTCTGGGTTGTAGCTCTTCTGAGCCTGAAGTCACATTTAATTATCCTTCATAGTCTTAGAGTATTCAACTAACTCTAAGTTCATAGTACACTGCTTCACAATATGTTGATGCGTCACTTTGTGCACTGTGCAGCCCTTGAAAGATTTTGACTTGCAACTTGAGCCAGCAGACAGCTGACAGTTGACGATGGTATCTGAAAGGCGCCTAAGCAGACACCTTATTTTGAGAATCCAGAGCACTTGTTTCACCGTTTCCATTAATAGTTCACATGCGCAGACACTTAATACACAAAATCGCATCACTTTACATACCAAAATCCACTTCAAACTATTATTTAAACAATAATACAAGAGCAGCTATCCTTTACGCCTTCAACGTTCAAGTTCCCGCCAAAACTCCAAAATCACTTTACTTTAAATCAGAGATTATCAAACATGTTTCTTTTACCGCCCCCTTAGAAAATGAAATATTTTTCAGCGCCCCCATTTTTTATACACTTCTAAAATTTAGAAACCACAATTTCATTAGTTTAGTTAATTTAGTTATGCGGTTGGAATGGAATCTTTCAATGAAATCACCGTGGAGATTTTCCAAATGTTGGCAGTAGACAAGCAAGTCGTCGTTGTTGCAGGTTACTGATAAATTGGGAAAATTATGGAACTCATGTCTGCCCATATCATTTTTGTGTGAGAGAAGAGCACCTTGCCTGCGAAAGCAGCGATGACTTTTTAGTTTTTATTAAGTTCAAGTCATCGCCTTAAATTTGGTGATTTGTATCACTAAGCAATTTATGAAGGTCAGTCAGGGTCATCATTCTTTGATGTGATGAGATTGTTGCGCAATTCTTTGTCTTTGTTTTCCAAGAACTCTACGACAGGGTCAAACAGATTGTAAAATCGAGTCAGACAATTTCCTTTTGATAGCAAACGCACTTCTGTGTGAAAGATCAATCGGTTGAAATCGGCTACATTTTTGTCCTTCTTATCTGTTTTCTTTTTAATCTTGAAGTCTTTTTTTTATAGGATAAGGTATTCTATGTCTATGTCACGTAAGGGTGACAAACGATCACACAGTCCACCTGATGGTAAGTGGTTGCTGCAGCCCATAGACATCTACATCTATCCTCGTTTGCGAATCAAAATGCAGATGCGTTGTCACCCGTAAGGACTAAGATGAAATGCCTCATTTCCAGTAAAAAGGGCCTCCGGCCACCTGCACTCACCAAGCGAAACTTCATTGAAGGCTGTCTTGAAGGCTTCATTGCTTCGTTTGAAAATATTTTTGAAAAAAAATGGCACAAAGGCAAAGATGGATTTGTCGAATTTTCTATGAATCCATATTTAATATTCTGGCACTATATTGCCGTGTCTTCTTTTTTGCTTCCGACAAGGCTTTGTTTTCACAAATATGTAAACTAAGTGTTGAACTTAAATACTTGTTTAAAGATTGCGCGTGAAACCACAAATGAAAATATAAAAATTATTACAAGCTTTTATATAGGAATTAAATACAGCACGCACCGACAGGAATAAGACAAAAACGCACAAACCCGGTCATCTCTTTTAACGCTCAATAATACTGAGAAAGTTAAAACAAGTATCGATGAACTAGCCGATTGCTATCGGATTGCACCAATAGTGTTATTTAACAAAAATTTCTTACAACTTGATTGCGGGCGGCGTACGGGCTATCCTACGAAATCTATGTTTAGTATTTCTAGTTTCTATACCATCATACAGGGCAGAAATATAAAGTAATTATTCGATATTGAGTAGAAGGTAGGTTTTAATTTTAGTAAATTTTAAAATATAAAGTACTTACCTAAATGAAATTACACATCAACCATCCCATAAAGAGTAATTGTGTTCTGTGACCATCCCCCTCCCCCTAAACTACGCCAACGCCCCATTTTTTCTGGGCCCCTTATCGACCCCCTCTAGGTCTCCAAACCCAGAAGGGGGCGTTATCGCCCACTTTGAGAAAGACAGCTTTAAATAAACCACAGAGTACATTGATTTAACCATACCCATAGATAAAGTAGCAAGCTATCGGAATATTGGACGCATGCTGACGACGTCATACAACGCGGCGCGTTCGGCGCGTGCTGATCATTGATATAAGAAAAAGAGGATAAGCAGTAAATTGCATATATATTTTTTGGTTATACAAATATCATGCAAACATGAACCTTGCCAACAAAAATATATCTGTCTCATTCTCACACGTTATGATTTTCAAATGTAAAAAAGATAAGTACATATCTTAGACTTCAATTTTCTGTTGACAGTTTTCATAATTTCACTAAGCTCTACCATAGTATAAACACAGGGAAGTACGTTATCTTCAAACAAACGCACTGCGCGCGGCTTGTATGTGTGCGCCATAGTATCTATGGGCGCCGCACGCACACTTAAACACAATCTCGGTATGTTTCTCCCTACGCCAGTCTGGGCTAACACCGCACGAGGTTCGCGCGTTACGGCTTTTTTACATACATTTACATATTTTTGTTGTATTAGTTGTCTATCAGACAGAGGAATAATAGTAACTAAGTACCTACTTACGGTTATAAAATCGTAATTAATTATATTTGCAAAAGTTATTTATAAGGATGCGGATATATTACACATTAAAGTTTAATAACAAGTCGTTTCGTAATAGTCGAAACCGAAGAAAGTATTTTTCTGTAGCTAATTTGTAATTTTGTAATAAATGTGTGATTCAATATATATATGCTTGTATTAATTAAAAATAAAAATTAATATGGTCCTTTATGTGTGTAAATACTATATTATGCCTATTAAAAATAAAATATAACTAGAATATACTAAGTAAATAATTTAAACACGAGCTCACACACCGCCCCGCCGGTTTATTTTATCCCTTTTTTTATAAATAATACTGCTCTGAATCTTAATACATTTCTGTATTTGTTAGGAAAACCATTGTTGAACTTTATCGACTAATTATCACTGAATTAGTTATACAGAGATGTATTATTTTTGGCAAGGGCCGGGCTTTAAACTAATGATTTGGTGACAATGACAACCCTGAGACAGTAGGCAATTATATCGCGGATTGGGCCGGAGTCAGCCTACTTCCCTGTCTTTATACTATGGCTCTACCTTGAAGCATGACGCCATTTTAGGATGACGTTCATTTGTGGTACTTCGTCTGTCATCTAAGTATGGAGTGTAGAGTAGAAGGAGGACCATCTCTATATATGAAAAGTGTCCCTAAAAACGTGTCCAATAAGGGTGGCGCTGCAGTAGCATAGGATAAACTAAAAAAAAACGCCAAAAGTAATTAGAATAAGATGAAGAAATAAATAAGGACCGACCAATCCGCTTGGTTTTGTACTACGTAAATAGTTGAAGTTTTGTATACTGGCATTTTACTAAGTACTCTAGCCATGATTTTTTTTTCAATATTTGAATTCAGCTGACGTCACTCCGTTCACAACAGCTATCTTCATATCGTAGTTTTTCAGACGCCAGCGCTATTGTGGTAGTTTTTGGAACCTCTATTTTCAGTAAATAGTAGGACACTTTTTCAACTTACGTCCCTTATAAGATGGTTCTCTTTGTACTCTACACTCCATACATCTAAGCCTTGTTCGGAGTTATATAGTTAATTGAACAAAAACAACATGACAAAATGTTGCATCAATGGATGTAATTCAAATTCTTGTAAAGATGAAGGATTGTCATTTTCCAGATTAGTTGTAATTTTTTTCCATAATTGTATATTTTTTCACACGAAAAAATATACAATTGCGTTTCGTGTTCATGTTATGGGTTCTAGATCGTGTTTCCCGCTATTATCTAGAATTTCCAATGACTATTGTCATGTAAATTGTGTAACTTGTTTAACAAGTAAACATTTTGATTGTTTACTTTTTTTTGGAATTTTTGCCTGGTATCTAGACCTTTAGGCCAAGTCTTGAGTATTTTTATTCGGTTTATTATAATTTCTCCAAGCTTTGTCTTTATGTATTATTATCCTTCATAGTTCACTGCTTCACAATATGTTGATGCGTCACATTGTGCAGCTCTTGGGAGATTTTGACGGCAACTTGAGCCAGCAGGCAGCCTATGTAAACAGCTTATCTTGAGAATCCATCACCATCAGAGCACTTGTTTCACCGTTTCCACTAATAGTTCACATGCGTAGATAGTTAATACATAAAATCCCACCACTTTTATATATCAAAATCCACTTCAAACTATTATTTAAACTATAATACAGGAGCAGCAAACCGCCGCCGATCAAGTTCCCGCCAAAACTCCTTGATTGTTTACATTTTTACATAGTGTTGCCCATACGTGCTGTCATGTTTTGAAATTACCGATATAAATTATAACAATAATATTAATGTAGTCCTATGATCAAATAACGTTTTGGATACGTAAACTGTATATTTAATCAAACGATCGATTGAGAGCCTTTCATTTAAGAAAAGAACTTGAAAATAGTGTAAATCGTAAATTTTTTATAATAGTTTTTTTCATCAAAAGATTTGATGATGTTAAGATTATTTTTGATTGGTACTTAAGGATGCATAATATTTATTTTAGGTTGCCAAAAAATGAAGGCCTTCAAAAATTGTGGATTGATAATATAGGCCAGGAAAACATAAAACCTGCAGTAGTAAGAAGAATATGCTCCTTGCATTTTAAAAAAGAATGTATAAATAAAACGCTGGATGTAGTTCGGCTTAAGGGTAATTTGGTTCATGTCTAAAATAAATTTTCCGACTAAATAATATTATTTCGTCGCGAATTTTATATATATATATATATATATATATATATATATATTTATATATATTTTATATATTTTAATCAGTATACATTATTGTTATTTTATTTATTTTTAACCCTTACTCTCTTATTTACCTCCAGTATCCACCACTAATTACGCTACTGGTGGAAGTCATTACAACTTGCAGGTTGTAAACACTATAAAATTGATATTTTGTGGTGTTACACAAATGGGATATAATGAGGAATGAGTATGGAAGTGGAAGTCTGCAGTGGCGCAGCCACCAGGGGCGTAGCTACCGCCGTATCAGCCGTATCAATGATACGGGGCCCCCGGGCTACAGGGGCCCCCAACGTGTGTAAGCAAAAACTCCAAGGACTTCTAATGGGACAGGAAAGGCTATCACTATTCTCTAAAGAAGTAAAGAATTTAGTAAAACTGAAATCGTCTTCAGCTATGTTCGCCGAACAAAAGGCACGAAAATTAAATTGTTTGGCTAGCTTAGTTCCTAGGAGTATTTATTGTAAGTAATAACTCATAAGCCCGTGTAGTGGCGGGTAAGAATACTCACAACCCCATATCTTCCCGTGGGTGTCGTAAAAGGCGACAGACGGAAACTGAGGCAGAGGATGGGCAGCAGCATCTTTCTGATAACAGCAAAACAACAATAAAAAAACTGCGCTTGCCAACCCGCTCGCCAAGCGTGGCAACTATGGCAATATACCCCCATGAAAGTAACGAAGAGATGGCCCCCAGTCCCCGGCAGCCCCGCTATTCCTGGCTAAGGTGGCGACCATGGTAACAGCGAGGCAGGGGGTGCTAAGAGTCTCCGGTGGAGGTTCTGTTGCCACCTACGACGACTCGACATGGCAACTTATAACGCACGCACCCTGAGGACTGACGAGAAGGTCCTGGAGCTAGAAGAAGAGATAGACAAGTTGCACTGGAATGTCATAGGATTATCCGAAGTCTGAAGAGAGGGGGAGGTCACGGTAATCCTCGAATCCGGCAATTTGTTCTATCACCAGGAGGGCGACCATCTGTCCCAAGGAGGTGTCGGATTTATCGTCCACAAGTCTCTCGTTAACAACGTTGTAAAGATTGGGAGTGTGTCGACGAGGGTTGCGGACCTTATACTCAGAATCACCGAACGGTAATCGCTGAAGGTTATACAGGTTTACGCATCAACCTCGGTACACGCCGATGAGGAGGTGGAAGAAATGTATGAGGATATCTCTAGAACAATGCATTCCTCCAAAACCCACTATACGGTGTTAATGGGAGACTTCAACGCAAAACTAGGCACAAGAGAGAACGGTGAGCTGAAAGTAGGGAAATTCGGAATAGGGCAACGGAACCCAAAGGGCCAGCAGCTGGCGAACTTCATGGAGAAAGAAGGACTCTTTATGATGAACTCTTTCTTCCAGAAGCGGCCCCACAGGAAGTGGACCTGGTCGAGCCACGACGGTTCGACAAAAAATGAGATTAACTTTATTATGACGACCAGACGACAACTATTCAGTGATGTCTCAGTGATCGCGAGGGTGAAAACCGGCAGCGATCACCGAATGGTGAGAGGCACACTGAACCTAAACGTTAAGTTGGAGAAGTCACGTCTAATGAAGTCAACGCTCCGTCCTTCTCGTGCTCTAATCCAAAGTCCAGAAACCTTTCAGCTCGAGCTACGAAACCGTTTTCAGTGCCTAGAAGATTGCAATACAATGGACGATATGAATGACAAGCTCGTGGAAACTGTCCATGCGGTCTGAGCTAAGTTTTGCAAGACCCGCCGCAGAAGAAACAAAAAGTCTCCGATCACACTCTAATCTCAATGGCTTTTAGACGGGGTATATAGCTGCAGTCTTCAGTAGATTTGACAGCGTACAGGCAACTGAACATACAGATCTCCAAATGCATGCGGCGGGACTTGTGCAACTTTAATTCTGCTCGTATTAAAGAAAAGATCGAGCAGAACCAGGGCTCCCAAGTCTTTGCAAGAGATCTGTCTGCCAGAAAGAGCCAACTGTCGAAGCTGAAGACCGAGTATGGCAGCGTCGTTTCCGGGACACCTGAGGTTTTGAGTGAGATTGAGAGGTTCTATTGGCAGCTGTACACATCATCGTTGGAGCCACACGTAAGTGTGAGTAACGATCCAAGAGCGAGTCTTATCCGACACTATTCCGATGATATCTCGGACGTCAGTCTGAGCGAGATTAGAATGGCTCTCCAGCATCTTAAAAACGGCAAGATCCCAGGCTGGATGGAATTACAGTGGAGCTTCTGAAAGCGGGTGGAAAACCGATACTTGATGTCCTTCAGAAGCTCTTTAATTCCGTCCTCCATGGTGGCACTACTCCGGAAAGGTGACAACGCTCTCTTGAAGAACTACAGACCGAGTTCCCTTTTGAGCCGCGTCTACATGCTGTTTTCGAGAGTCATTACTCCCGAACAAGCCGGTTTCCAAAAAGGCTTTAGCACCATATACCACATACATACCCTTCGGCAAATTGTACAGAAGTCCGAGGAGTACAATTTACCACTATTTCTGGCGTATGTGGACTATGAGAAAGCCCAAAGACTTTCAATCAAAATTACGTCGAAATTCGGGCGGTGCTGCAGTCCCTTCAGCGATGCCAAGTTGACTGTCGGTATATCGAAGTGCTGAAGTGCTTGTACAGTAGGGCTACGATGGCTATCCGAGTACAGAACCAGAGTACGAAACCTATCCAATTGCAGAGAGGTGCAAGACAGGGTGACGTTATATCCCCGATACTCTTCACCGCTGCATTGGAAGACGTTTTCAAGCTTCTGGACTGGTAAGGATACGGTGTTAACATCAATGGCGAGTACATCACTCACCTTCGATTTGCCGACGATATAGTCCTTATGGCAGAATCGCTGGAGGACCTAAGCACTATGCTTAATGACCTCAATAGTTTTTCCCAACGGATAGGTCTTAAGATGAACATGGACAAAACAAAGATCATGTTTAATGTCCATGTCACACCTATGTCGGTAGTTGTTGGTAGCTCTAAGCTCGAAGTTGTTGACGTTTATGTTTACCTGGGACAAATAGTCCGACTAAGTAAGTCCAACTTCGACCGAGAGGTCAATCGAGGGATTCGACTCGACTGGGTAGCGTTCGGGAAATAACGGCACATCTTCTAGTCAGGTATACCTCAAAACTTGAAAACGAAATTGTGCAACCAGTGCGTGTTGCCAGTGATGACATACGGAACTGAGACGTGGTCCTTCACTGCTGGCCGGATGAGGAAGCTCAAGGTTGCTCAGCGAGCTATGGAGAGGGCTATGCTCGGAGTTTCTCTGCGTGATAAACTTAGAAATGAGGATATGCGCAGTAGAACCAGAGTCACCGACATGGCCCAACGAATTAGTAAGCTGAAGTGGCCATGGGCCGGACATATAGCTCGAAGAACCGGCAACCGATAGGGAAAAAGGTTCTCGAGTGGCGGCCTCGTACCGGCGGATGAAGTGTAGGGCGTCCCCCCACTATTTGGAGTGACGACCTGGTAAGACATGCAGGAAGTCGATGGATGCAGGTGGTTCAGGACCGTGCTTTGTGGCATTCCTTGGGTGAGGCCTATGCTCTTTAATGGACTTATGAAGGGCTGTTATGATGATGATGATGATGATGAACTAGTGGAATTAGTACTTTTGCCGTTGTCGTGATAATTGACGATAATTTATGTGTACATAGAGAACTGAAGACCATTTTTATGTATATGTTTTTTATTCCTTTATTCGTTTTTTCATTCCTTGGACTTATGAAGGGCTGTAACGATGATGATGAATAACTTAAAATCAATATATAATAATTTGAATTCAATGCAAGCGTTTTTGTTCCTTTTATGAAATCTTTACTCTTCATTGGGGCCCCCCAACAAATTTTGATACAGGGCCCCTCGAAGGCACGCTACGCCACTGGCAGCCACCCCTATTGATCGAAATGTTGCATGGAAATTGGTTGTCATATGGTATAAACATGGGATGCTGAAGATTGAGGAATACGTTAGGATAGTTAAATGATTAATGGATTGTGTGAACGATGGTATGGTTAGAATGGGGCTGCTCAACTCGATTAGATTACTGAGATAAATAAATAAATAATCTTTATTATCAAAAAAAGAGAGATGACGCCTAGTAACCATGTATGAAAGAACACATGCTCCACAAACTTTAAATAAATCAAGATAAAGGTCAGTCTACTGCACGTTCATGGTGACTTGAACTGGTAACCGACCATTACCACGAAAGAAAGGTGTTGTCGAATCTTTATGGCGGCTTGGAAGTTAAGAGCGAGCGCTAGTCCGTGCAGATATATTTGAAAGAAAACTTGATGGTGTCTCAGATCACAGTACGTAAAGCGAAGCGTGAAGGTACAGGACTTGCGCTCGCAACTAACTTCCCAGCCTCTATAAAGTCTATATATATGATATAATTCACGCATACCGTTGGGGCTGGTTCGATGTGGTGCAGGACAAAACCACTGGGAAAAACTTAGGGGAGACTTCTGCCTAGTAGTGGGACAGCATGGGCTGGACAAAAAAATCATACGAAGCCTAATACATTGCCTATAGTGGTGGTTTCGTTAATCTCTGCAGAGGAGAAAAAAAATGCATGTGTCGACCCAGGGACGCACGGATGGAGTGCTTATGTGCAGATTACCGTTGTTACGAAAAAACGTTAGCTCGCTGCACGAACTCAGTATAATATTCTAGTGCACGTCGTATACATGTTTTGAAAAGAAAAGGAGTTAATGCTCCAATCAAGTGCTCTTTCTTTGGACTCTTCGCTCACTTTTGACTGTTGCTTCACCATATCTTAAAGCAATTACAGATTCAAAACTTTCCTATTCTGAGTTGAACGTAAGATTTATTTATTTATCATCTCAATACAACTATTATTACAGGATTAACCCAATGCAATAGTGTATTGATCTAATGTTTGTTTATTTAATATATACCTATGAGATGGAGAATACGTCATGATTTATATAGCATTGATACTGAAAATATCGACAAAAACAACGCTATTTCTTGTGGGTGGAGTCGTCGCCATGTTTGAAAAACACTTGACTTCAGATCACGTGACCACATGCTTTTGTATTTGTATAACTTTTAATTAATCGGTAATATTGTTTTGAAGAAATTATCAATATAATATACACTTAATAATACTTCTGCAGAAGTTGTTGGCAATACAAAAGATTTGCGTACGGGTACGGCGCGGACGGTGCGTACGTGCAAATGTGCGAGGTTTCTGTATAGGACAGTTACTATACTCTTCGGTGCGACGCCATCAGTAAAACTTGGCGCGTACGGTGCAGACAAATGTCCGTTCAGCTTTAGTCGTCTACGAATTCGACTAGTCCATTTATTATTCGTAAGCCATCTACTCGTTCATAGTACGTCGATTACGTCAGCTGTAGTACAACTATAGGTTAACTTGTTTAATTATAATATAAATTACCCTAACCATAAAAGAGCGTGTGGCGGGTGGAAGGAAAAGGGGAGATCTCCCGCCGGGCAAGGTGTTCTGCCCGGGGAGCGGCCAACGCTCCGAGTGGTAGTTTGGAGCTATTCTATATATATTGCTTTAATTTCAGAACTTTATTAGAGCGATTTAGGCTTCGATATGTTTCGCTTGTGGCGCGACGACAATGCCGCCACATCACCCCCCTGCTCAGACCGAAGATCGTAGTGCAGTCGAGATGTCGACGAATTTGCAAGTGCCTGGGAATTGCCTTGTAAGTCTGCGGTGAGTCGAGAAGAAGGCAAGTAATCTGCGAGAGTGCCGTGAAGCAGTGGCGAGCAGTAAGGCTCAGAGCCGTGCCGAACACTGTAACGCAGAGAGTAGCTTGAAGGAACAGGAAGCATTATTATTCCAGTGCTGCGATGAACCTTTGTAAAGCTAGATGGCTTGCAGAATGTGAAGACTGCAGACAATATCTGCTCGGGAGCGAATGAATGGGGTTACTTGAGGATGAGGTTTGAAGTTGTAGTTTCCGAAGGTTATTGGTTGTGTGTTCATATCACGTCGGGGTCACCACTGTGGCGGGTGGAAGGAAAAGGGGAGATCTCCCGCCGGGCAAGGTGTTCTGCCCGGGGAGCGGCCAACGCTCCGAGTGGTAGTTTGGAGCTATTCTATATATATTGCTTTAATTTCAGAACTTTATTAGCGCGATTTAGGCTTCGATATGTTTCGCTTGTGACGCGACGACAGCGCCGCCACATCACCCCCTGCTCAGACCGAAGATCGTAGTGCAGTCTAGATGTCGACGAATTTGCAAGTGCCAGGGAATTGCCTTGTAAGTCTGCGGTGAGTCGAGAAGAGGGCAAGTAATCTGCGAGAGTGCCGTGAAGCAGAGGCGAGCAGTAAGGCTCAGAGCCGTGCCGAACACTGTAACGCAGAGAGTAGCTTGAAGGAACAGGAAGCATTATTATTCCAGTGCTGCGATGAACCTTTGTAAAGCTAGATGGCTTGCAGAATGTGAAGACTGCAGACAATATCTGCTCGGGAGCGAATGAATGGGGTTACTTGAGGATGAGGTTTGAAGTTGTAGTTTCCGAAGGTTATTGGTTGCGTGTTCATATCGCGTCGGGGTCACCACTGTGGTGGGTGGAAGGAAAAGGGGAGATCTCCCGCCGGGCAAGGTGTTCTGCCCGGGGAGCGGCCAACGCTCCGAGTGGTAGTTTGGAGCTATTCTATATATATTGCTTTAATTTCGGACCTTTATTAGCGCCAAAGACATTTAAGTAGTAGTATATATATATTAAATCTCTTTGATTAGCGCGATTTAGGCTTTGACATGTTTCGCTTGTGGCGCGACGACAGCGCCGCCACAAGCGTATAGAGTAAATTGAACTACGCAATAAAATTACTCAAGTGACTGTTCTTTGTTTATGCTTCTAATATCGTTGACCATGATGTCTTATTCGGTATAATGCGCTCTCTTATAGCCTGATTACACCTACCGAGTAGAGTGGCGAAACAGTGCCTTCGGCCGAGCGCCAAAGACGTATTAAAAAAGATAGACAGATTACACACTAACATTATTGTATTTTAAAGTGGCGCAGGTAGTACTATATCTACGTACAGTTATTTATTATGACACGTTGCGCTAACAAAAAGAGACAAATGATAGGGCATACCTATCGTTAGAAAAAGATGAATATACATCATTAGTTGCGTATTGATTTCTGCCGACCGCTCATTGGCGCGAGCGCGTGACATACCGATATGGAAAATGAACACACTATAGTTCGGCCGTTCAGAGAATGCGTTCCTGACACTTATCAGTTATTCACGACTAGTGATAGGCACAACATAACACTGAGTTCGTTACCTTTCCTCCAAAATGAACCGTCGCGTTATTTTTAAGATTATTTTCGTTTTAAATTGGTGGAATCATTTAAAATTTATATTTTAGTAATTTAATTGGAAACCAAAAAAAGGTAATATTAATATAATAAAATTGTTTTATTTATTCTTTGTTACAAAGTTACAATCTGTATTTCTATGCAATAAAGTACATTGAATTGAATGTGTGTGTACAGAATATTAATCAGACTCCGATTCGCTTGAGGAGGTGGTGTCTTCATCATCATCTTCGCCTACATGTATAATTATATTATTATCAAAAACAGAATCAATCCTGATATCTCGGTCAAAATGTTCCACAACCAGGTTTTTAGTCTTCTTAACAACCTTTGCCCAGTCATCTCTTGTGACTTCCCCGCATGCTTCTTTTAATAGGGTCATCATCTTTTTCGTGCTGAATGGCGGGGAAGTATTGTGGCGGGCGGCGTAACCTTTTATTTGAGCCCATATTAGCTCAATCGCGTTATATTGGCAATGATACGGTGGAATTCTTAGAACGCGATGACCGTACTCCAGAGCCAGTTCATCAATTTCGTATCGCACATTTGCCGCTTTACTTTCTTTAACTAATTTAATTAGCTCTGGTTTTAGCATCTGCATATTTGCGTTAATGCCTTTTGCTTGTAACCAAGCCACCATTTCTTCTTTTTTATTAGCTTGGGTAGGTGGTTTCTGTATTTGAACCCAGTGATAGGAGGCATTATCCATGAATATTACAGAAGGCTCTGGTAGGCTGGGCAAAACACGTTCTGGAACCACTCTTTAAATGTAGTGGCATTCATTTCCTCGTGGTAGTCATTTGTGGTTTTTGATTGAAATGCCAGTAACGCGTTCTCCACAAAGCCGTATTTTGCAGAACCTGCGTGGCATATTATCAGACGGGCCCCCTTACCCATTGGTACTTTCGACGTCGAAGCTTGTCTCGTCAATGAACACGACATTATCCCAGTTATCAATATTTTTTGCTTCTCTCAAAAAACTTATCCGTTGTAAAATTATGTCGTATCGTTCTAAAAAACTTTTTCTTTTGTCTGTTTTTTTATACGAAAAACCAATATCTTTTAAAATTTTGGTTAAAGCAGTTTTACCCCCGCTAAACAGTCCAGCTTCTCTTAACGATGCCAAAAGCTTCTTCCTGTTGAGATACTCATTTCTGGAATAGTAACCAAATATATGATTTTTGATTGCATCGGCGTCAAAGGTGTCAATATCTGTCACGGTTTTAGTTCTACGTTTCTTCTTCGGAGTACGTAAAATATTATCTTCCGTGCCAGTAGAGCCGAACTTTTCTTTATTAATATTTGTTATCGTTCGTTTGCTAACTCCAAGCGCCTGAGAGACGCATTCTTGTACTTGTTCGACAGGTAACAGGGGTCCGCCATTTTGCCGCTCCCGCTCAAAGTAATCTTGCAGCTTGATGATTAACTCACGGGCTCCACTTTTCAATGTTTGTTCACGTTTAGGCATTATTATGCACCAAAAGTAAAAAGAACGCAATACAAAACACAATCGAAGTCCGATTTAGCGCTAATGTCAGTTTGAAAAGCAGAAACAGTCCATTAAACGAAAGCCGGATAATCAAATATAAACAGATCGAAAACACTTGAAGAACGTGGTCTATGCGCGCGAAACGACAATAGACGAAGACTGTTTTAGCGTCACAAAATGGCGGGCTATAACGCCATTTGGGGTTACCATTTTCAACCTAAATATAAAAATGCTACTTTCTTTCGCGCGTTCGGTTTGGTCGTAGTTTTATTTTTATATTTAATAAAAGTTATCTTATAGTCCATTATTTTCAAATTCTTAAAAAGAAAAAAAACGTATTTTTTTATAAAGTATAACTGTATAAGAACAGATTACAATACTGTTATTGCCTGTTATTGTTAGCACAGCACTACAAATATAAAGCGCTGACATAACCTTGTAATAGCGCAGTATAGATTTAGAAAAATATTGTTTACCAAGTTATTTGACACTCAGTTTGGCACAAAATTATAACATTCATTGATTATTGATATAATAATGTTGTTTTAATGCTCATCAATTGTTAAAACGGTAAACAACCAGCAAAAATATTTTTATCGTAACTGCAACGCCATTACAAAGTTACGTCGTCAGTTCAATCGCGACGTGTCAGGAACGCATTCTCTGAACGGCCGAACTATAGCTAGCGTCAAAGTTCACACTAGCGGTTAGTGTTGAAATAATAAAACTAATTATGAACAAAACATCTATATTCAAAATATTAATAAGACGTTTTTCTTATCTCTAATAGTTGCCGTGTAATTTGTGCACCACCTAAAACACAGGAAGGCATTTTTGCCACAAATAACTAAAAGATTTACGTGCTGTAGCGAAGGTATAGCCACGACGCGAGTGCCCGACTGAATGCGAGTCCGGCAATTACCTGACTTTCGTATTGCCATTTTAGAGCGAGTATGACGTATTTATACTTTTAAAAACATCTTAGCCGAGCGCTCGGTATTTATAAACACATAGCCGAGTGCAAGTGCTCGGCCTAGCGACAGGCCGAGACAGCCTCTCGGACCCCATACTATTTACTAGGCCGAGTACCCACCCTTTCGCTTCGCGCTGTCTCGCTCGCTCACTCGGTGAATCTGAACACCGGCACTGCGGTCACTAGTCTTGGGCATAGTCGGTCGCCATTGGGAGCGCTCAATTTAGTTCGTAGTACTGTAGCTCATTTAGTTCGTTAGTTCTTTTTTTTTTAATTTTTATTGGATCTAATTAAAAAAGATGTGTTAATTGAATGTCAGTAAATAAAAATTAATTGATTTTACTTTAAAAAACTAATAATGATTTAATTCGTATAAATTACTGCATAAAATATAATATATGCAAGATACTTGTCAAGAACTATTTGATAATACGGAAATGAAAATAAAATATAATAAACGAAACTAAACATGTTTTTATATTTTTGAAATGTATTGAATTAATGAAAATAACACAATTGCAATTTAAAGATTGTATGTCGCTAATTAATGTAACATAGTAATACAGTGTTTGATATAACAATCATCCATTTAACGAATTCCACGATTTTACGAATTTTCCAAAATCCTCCAGAACTGCCTGTAAGAGCTATAATGCAAAATATAACTCTACATTACGAATACATTTATTAAAAACCTGTTTCTAACGAATTTTAAATAATTGCAGAATATAGATAGAAGATAATATTATTTACCTGTATTGAACCAATTTTTTCAACTTGAAACCTTGACATAACGTATCCTATTAATTATTCCCATTACATAATGCTGAGGTTAATAAACAAGTTTTCTTACCTTGTTAAAATGAATCTTAGTTCCTCCTTACCTCTATATAACATACCTCTTTATAACGAATAACTTGGTATTGCGAATACTTTCTAATTCCCTTCAGTATCGTTATATCGAGGTTGCACTGTATTCGAGTATTTATTACAATTAGTAGTGTGGCAGCACGGCCGTAGCTGTCGACCGTTCGGCAATCGTCGCGAGCCCTCGGTTGCGCTGGAGCAACTGGCTCGTTTTTCGCCGCCTCGCGGCTCGCCAGTCGATCTGACCGTCCGACGCCGTGAGGCCGCTCGTCCGCGCTCCGATCCGCGACTTTAAAACTTCTTAAAATAAACGGTTATTTAATATATGTGGTGTGTTGGTTATTCGCATCCCCACATATAATTGGTGACCCCGAGTTCTCAAAAAAAAAAACTGTATAGTCGTGCAGTGTGTGTGAACTGTATGTGTTTCGGTTTAAATAAATTGACCGTTATAACGATGTCAAAGAGTGGAAATACGAAAAGTGACGAACAAGAAGTGTGTCGAGTGGCCATTACGGTACCTCCATTTTGGCCGGACGAGCCCGCGCTTTGGTTTGTACAGTTAGAAGGACAATTTGTGCTTTCAATTATATTTCATCGCTTCATTCTTCAGATATAATATTAACAACGTAGTTTCCTTATTCTACAAGGCTAAGTCGCACCTTTAAAGATTTTTACTCTACCCCCATTAAAGAAATTGTCCCTTCCCACTATCGCCTCTCGCCGTCCGAGCATACTGCCTCATTCCTTTTTCGTGCGAGGCAGAGTGCACACCTTACTTAATTATCTTAAAACAGTAAAATGTCGAAACGCAGTGCTGTAGACAAAATTGGTTATTACCAAAAGAAAATCAAAAAATTAGAAGAACAAGAAAGAAAACGATATAAACGGGTCATTGTTTACTCCGATTCTTCCGATGCCGAAGAAAATGTTGGTAAGTGTTACCGTTACGTAATTCGTTTCTAGTGCCTGAGTGATCCTTTAAAATATAAGTTAAGACTAAAAAACCTTAGCGTTGATCGTGAATCAACACGAAGACAAATTTACCTGGGGACTGGCCGAGAGTCAGTACGAAGGTATCCTAACCGGGGGGCTAGCCGAGAGTTAGCACGAAGGTGATATAAACTAAAATACACATGTACGAATATATTAAAGTGCCAGTTTCTAAGTTTTAAGTTGTGATAATTTATATTCTTATTATAACAATTTTTTGTTATCTACCTCCAAAATATACAATTTAGTTCTTGTTGTAGATAACGAAGCTGAGGATTGTAATAA
This sequence comes from Parnassius glacialis, assembly GCA_033319125.1. Taxonomy (NCBI): domain Eukaryota; kingdom Metazoa; phylum Arthropoda; class Insecta; order Lepidoptera; family Papilionidae; genus Parnassius; species Parnassius glacialis. The sequence goes on from JAVANC010000016.1 coordinate 2,607,432, forward strand.
GGTTGTAAATGATGACACCATGGTAACATCTATTCCTTCCGAGGAGCATCCTCAGTTAACAACTGAAGATAAAGAGGAAGAAACAATTCCTACATTAGACCATGAACTATTGTCAGCCTTGGGTGATACGGATAGTGACGAGCAAAAATACGGTGAAAATATTCACCAGGATCTTGCCCACCGTTGGCTTCCTCTTCTACGTAAGGGTCTTACTAAGGAAACAAGACAAAACTTGTTAAAAGCGTACTTAATTCCCGAAAACTGCAAGCTTTTGAGAGCACCTACGCTGAATCCCGAGATTGCAGCGGCACTTACCGATGCAGCCCGAAATAGGGACAAAAAAATAGAGGTCGATCAGCAAAAACTGGGCTTAGGTATTACTGCCGTTAATAGAGCTATGTCTTTACTTCTCATCGGAGACAATAAAGTTCAAGCGATAAAAATTTTATCTGATGCTTGCCGTATATTATCCGACCTCCATCACTCTGAGACTCAAACCAGAATAAAATTGGTGACACCCGGATTAGATAAGTGTTTTCTTAAAATCATTCATGAGAGTGAAAGAGATGAAACTCTTTTTGGCAATAACCTTCCTCAAAAGATTAAGGCGCTAAAAGCCATCGAGAAACAAGGTCTTGAGATTAAGAAAACAGACCCTAAACCTTCCACATCACAGATAGCAACAAGTTCGTCTTTAAGAGACAATCGCTACCAGGGAAACTGGAGATTCCCTTCCCGCTCCCAGAACAAGAGGGGGCGGGGAGGGCCAAAGAAGTCATAGGGGACCCGCAGGGATCATCCCTCTCAGGTGTATCCACAAACGAGGTCTTGGAGCAACAACAAATCTTACCATGCTCCAGTTCAGCAGTAAAACTGGTACATGCGGGAAGATTACGATATTTTTATGACTGTTGGTTAAAATTAACAAAAAATAAAATTATTTTAAGATGGATTCGAGATGGCTTTACAATACCATTTAATAGACAAATTACTCAATGTAGATTACCGCATTCAACTTTGTCAGCAAAAGATAAACAATACATTTCTATAGCTATTAGTAATTTATTAGATTTAGGAGCAATATCAAAGTGTTATCCATCAAATAACCAGTTTATATCCTCAGTTTTCTTAGCGCCTAAACCTAACGGAGACAAAAGATTTATTCTGAATTTAAAGTCCCTTAATAAATTCATTGAAAAATCTCACTTTAAAATGGAGGATTACAGAACGGCCTCAAAGTTAATACCGCGTAATGGTTACATGGCTACCATTGACCTACGGGAGGCTTACTTACTAGTGTCAATTAAGTCGAGTCATCGCAAATTTTTAAGATTTCAATTTGAAGATGAAAATTTAGTTAAAACCCTTTATGAATTTAATGCCATGCCGTATGGCCTGTCCATTGCTCCTAGAACATTTAGTAAGATAATGAAAGAGGTAATAACCAACTTAAGAAGCAGGGGATATAAGTCTGTCATATATCTTGACGATATTCTTTGTATAGGTAAAGACTACAAAGAATGTTTGGATAACGTTAACGAGACTATGCGTCTTTTACAATGCTTAGGTTTTGTTATTAATTATAATAAGTCCTGTCTAGGCCCACATATATCTTGCAAATATTTGGGATTTATTTTTGATTCCACGGAACTTTCTATAAGTCTACCCATAGACAAACAAAATCATATAGCCCACTTAGTACAAAGGTTCTCTTGCTTAACTAGTTGTTCGATTAGAGATTTCGCTCATTTGATAGGTGTCCTGACGGCCGCCTGTCCTGGGGTAAAATATGGCTGGTTGTACACTAAACTACTAGAAAGACAAAAATACCTTGCGCTTCTAAAATATAAGACGTATAATAAAAATATACAACTTTCAAAAGATATCTTACCAGATTTGCAGTGGTGGAGAAAAAATGTATTTTCAACCAAAACTTCATTTAGAATAACTAAATAAAATTATGAGATATTTACAGACGCGTGCTTGACAGGTTGGGGTGCTTGTTGTAACAATATTCGTGTTGGTGGAGGATGGAAATATAATGAACTCGAGTATCATATCAATTACCTAGAATTACTAGCCATATTTCTAGGTATTAAATGTTTTGTTAGGGATATGTCGGATTGTAATATTTTATTGCGCGTAGATAATACAACAGCTATAAGTTATATCAATCGAATGGGAGGAATTCAATTCCCCCATTTGAACGAGTTATCTCGATCAATATGGCAATGGTGCGAGAAGCGAAACATTTGGCTACACGCATCTTACATAAATAGTAAAGAAAATTTCGAAGCAGACCAAGAATCAAGGAAACTAAACCTAGATACAGAATGGGAGCTAAGCGATAACGCTTATAAGGAGATCGTACAAAAATTGGGGGAACCAGAAATAGATCTTTTCGCTTCTCGTGCCAATGCTAAGTGCACAACCTATGTGTCTTGGAGACCGGATCCAGATGCCTTATTAGTAGATGCTTTCACTATTGATTGGAAAAACAAATATTTCTATGCGTTTCCACCTTTTTCTTTAATAATCAAATGTCTGGAAAAAATCACAAGCGATAAAGCCGAAGGTATTTTGGTCTTTCCTTATTGGCCATCCCAGCCTTGGTACCCAATGTTAAATAACTTACTCAGTTCAGATATACTGTTTTTCAAACCTCACAAAAATCTCTTACGGTCTTCTTCCAGAACTCCTCATCACCTGCACAAACAACTTACCTTGGGTGCAGCGAGGCTCTCAGGGTCGCATTTATAAGAAGAGGTACACCATCAGCCGCTCTTAACGTGATGATGGCATCGCTTTCAAAGAATACTACACTTCAGTATAGCGTCTCGTATAAGCTGTGGTGGCAATTTTGTCATAAAAATAATTTAGATCCTTACGCAAGTTCTGTACCGTCAATTTTGCTATTTTTATCAGAGCAGTTTAATAATGGGGCCGCTTACGGTTCGCTCAATAACCACAGATCGGCTTTGTCATTACTTCTAGGAGACTGTGTAGGTTCTAAAGAACAAATAAAAAGATTCCTAAAGGGCGCATACAAGTTAAGACCAGCCCTTCCCAAATATACTGGTACTTGGGATCCAAAAATTGTCTTAAATCATATTGGAGATTGGGTTCCCAATGAAACACTTTTAATTGAAAAACTCACAAAAAAATTAGCAGTATTAATGGCATTATGCACAGCACACCGAGCTCAAACATTGTCTTTAATAAAGATAGACAATATTAAGATATGTTCTTCAGATGTTAGAATCAGCATCACTGACATAATAAAAACGTCTGCAGCGGGTCGTCAGCAACCCCTTCTAATTTTACCTTACTTTATAGAAAATATAAATATTTGTCCAGCCACGGCAATAAAAGATTACTTAGAAATTACAAATAAAATCAGACCCGCAGGTTGTCGGAACTTATTGCTAACATACAGGCGGCCACACAAGGCGGCCACTGCTCAATCTATCAGTAGGTGGATTAAGAACGTGTTAGCGGAGAGCGGCGTGGACGTGACTGTGTTTAGTGCACACAGTACGCGCCATGCTGTCACCTCAACTGCTAGGTCCGCTGGGGTGTCCCTAGATACGATCAGAAAAACAGCCGGGTGGTCGTCGGCATCAGAGACCTTTGCAAAGTTTTATCATCGCCAAATTATTGACGGAAATAAATTTGCAAGAACTGTCCTTTTAAATAATTAAATTAAAACTATTTGATGTATTAAATAAGATAGTTAGACAAGTGAATAATTGTACGTTATTTTGTTACGATTGAACTAATAAATGATATTTGATTATTTATGATTTCTTTTTGTTGCTTAACATAAACATAAGTTACCCAATAAGCAAAACTTTAAGCTCTAAACATCTACGTTGTTAATATTATATCTGAAGAATGAAGCGATGAAATATAATATATGATCAAACGAACTTCTCCAAGTGAAGTTCGATCAGTATTATATGAATCGCTTCATTCGAAGATATAATTTCCCTCCCACCCATAACCCACAAAAAGTTTTGCTTAGAATAATATCTCTAAAAGAATGAGGCAGTATGCTCGGACGGCGAGAGGCGTTAGTGGGAAGGGACAATTTCTTTAATGGGGTAGAGTAAAAATCTTTAAAGGTGCGACTTAGCCTTGTAGAATAAGGAAACTACGTTGTTAATATTATATCTTCGAATGAAGCGATTCATATAATACTGATCGAACTTCACTTGGAGAAGTTCGTTTGATCATATAATATATCGCAGGACAATACAAAGTTTTACCATGTAATTGCTAATCTCGATTATAAATACATATCGGAGGTTAAAGACATTATAACTAATCCACCGGTTGAGAATAAATACGAAAAGTTAAAAAAGGAGCTTATATCGAGGTTATCGGCTTCTCAAGAACAAAGAGTTCGGCAGCTTGTAGCACACGAGGAATTAGGAGACCGCAAACCTTCGCAGTTTCTACGGCATTTGCGCAATTTGGCTGGAACCGATGTCCCTGAAGAATTTATCCGATCTTTATGGACGAGTCGCCTACCAAGTCATATTCAAGCTATCATAGCTACGCAGACAGATTTGAACTTGGATAATGTAGCTTTATTGGCGGATAAGATCAACGAAGTCACTCTCCAACCTCAGGTGCACCACATAGCCACACCGCCACACTACACCACCACTTCAGCCACACCGTCAACTTCGTCCGAATTTGAAGAATTAAAGCACCGCTTAGATGACTTATCTCGTCAGGTGGCCTCTCTGACAATGTCACGTTCCCGTTCTCGTTCCCAATCACGTGGTCATCATCCCAGTGGTCAACGCCGCTCACGAAGCCGCTCTGCTACTGGCACGTGGAAGTGCTGGTACCATTGGAGGTTTGACAGTTCTGCAACTAAGTGTCGCTCCCCTTGCTCGTTTTCACAGGGAAACGACAAGGGCAGTCCATAATGGCGGCCGATGACTGCCGTTCACCAGGCCGCATATTTGTGACAGACATTAAAACAAAAATACAATACTTAGTGGACACTGGTTCAGACTTAAGTGTATTTCCGTTGTGTAAATTACGTAGTAAGAGACTACATAAAACAAACTATGAGCTTTTCGCAGCAAATGGCTCAGCAATCGCTACGTATGGTTGGGTTAATTTAACTTTAGATTTAGGCTTACGCCGCGCTTTTAGTTGGAGATTTGTGATAGCTGACGTCACAAAACCAATTATCGGCATAGACTTTCTTTCATTTTTTAATTTGCTCGTAGACGCTAGATACCACCATTTAGTAGACAATACCACCTCTCTTGTTGCTAAGGCTTATTCTGCTTCATCATTTGCTTTGTGCCAAATTAAAGTGTTTACAGGTACTTCACACTATCACAGCCTGCTGTCACAGTACCCTGAAATCACGCGGCCGTCTGGAGATCCTGCTGTACGGGAAGTGAAGCATCACACCGTCCATTTCATCCACACTACGCCTGGACCACCTGTCTTCTGCCGTCCACGATGCCTGGCACCGGATCGGCTCCGCATTGCCAAGCAGGAGTTCGAAGACATGGTAAGAACGGGTATTGCCCGACGCTCTGACAGTGCATGGTCCTCCCCGTTACATTTAGTACCAAAAAAAGATAACACGTTTCGTCCATGTGGCGATTACCGTGCGCTCAATGCCCGGACAATCCCCGACCGATATCCGGTTCGCCATATAGGTGATTTTACACACAATCTTTTTGCTGCCGAGTGTTCAGTAAAATCGACCTGGTGCGAGCGTATAATCAAATTCCGATCGCAGCAGAGGATGTATGCAAAACGGCAATCGCTACCTACACCTTTCGGCTTGTTCGAGTTTCCTTTTATGGGGTACGGATTACGAAACTCAGCGCAAACATTTCAGCGATTTATGGACGAAATCGTTAGGGACATAGACTTCGCTTTCCCCTACCTAGATGACATCCTGATTGCATCAAAAGATGAAGCTAACCACGAGCGTCATTTGTGTACAGTCTTCGAGCGCCTTCGAGACTATGGTGTTGTCATAAATACTGCTAAAAGCATCTTCGGAGTACCAGAGGTAGAATTTTTAGGCTTCATGGTCTCAGCAGAAGGTACGAGGCCCATAAAAGAAAAAGTCAGTGCTATTTTAAATTTTCCATTACCCAAAAATGTACGAGAGCTCAGAGGATATCTTGGTATGTTGAATTTTTATCGGCGATTCATATCAAATGCTGCTCAAGTACAGGCGCCGTTCTATTAATGGGAGAAAATGTAAAGCCATCTACGCTCATCGCCTGGAATCCAAAACTCGAGCAATGTTTCGCAGAAAGTAAGGCAAGTTTGGCAAATGCCAGTTTATTAGCTCATCCCGACCCAACAGCAGAATTGGCGATTGTTACCGACGCATCAGATACTGCTGTAGGAGCAGTTTTACAACAGAAGAATGACTCAGGCTGGATACCGTTAGCGTTCTTCTCCAAAAAGCTTAACACAGCTCAAAGGAAGTATAGCCCGTATGATAGAGAGCTGCTAGCTATGTATGAGGCAATAAAATATTTTAAATTTATGATAGAAGCTCGATCTTTTACATTATTCACTGACCATAAACCACTTATATCAGCGTTTAATAAAAACTCACAGAATTTATCACCACGACAATTTCGATACCTTTATTACATATCACAACTTACTACAGATATCAGGTATATTAAAGGTGACGATAACATTGTTGCGGATGCACTTTCTCGGATAGACTTACAAAAACTTAAAATTTCACAAGAAAAGGATAATGATCTCTTTAAACTTATAGAAGGCAATTCTTCACTGAAGCTGCAGAAAGTCGCCATTTCTGACTTCGGGAAGAAACTGTACTGCGATATATCCGGTACGTCTCCTCATTTATATTTGCCGTTAGAATTTCGTCGTGAAGCCTTTGATTCGATACATGGGTTAAGCCACCCAGGAGCGAAAGCTACAATCAAGTTGGTAGCACAACGGTACGTGTGGCCCAGTATGAAAAAAGACTGTAGAGAATGGGCACGCGCATGTATAGACTGTCAGCGCTCTAAAGTCTTTCGACACACTAGATCGCCAGTACAACCTTTCTCGCCACCGTCCAATAGATTTTCGCACGTGCACATCGATCTAATTGGACCATTACCTGTTTCACACGGTTATAAATATTGCTTAACGTGCGTAGACAGGTTCACACGTTGGCCCGAGGTAGTTCCTTTGGAGGATATAAAAGCCGAAACTGTGGCTAATGCCTTTACTCGTGGCTGGATCTCGCGTTTCGGATGTCCTCATAAAATAACCACGGATAGAGGAAAACAATTTGAGTCGCACATATTTAAAGAGCTATCTAAACTCACAGGTTCTCTCCACATCTCTACCACCGCTTATCATCCAGCAGCTAACGGCCTCGTCGAGCGCTTTCACCGACAACTGAAAGGTGCCATCATGTGCCACGCAGCTAAGCACTGGTATGAAGTTCTTCCGCTAGTTCTTCTAGGAATACGCTGCGCCTGGAAAGAGGATATAGCAGCATCGGCTGCTGAGTTGGTGTACGGTGAGACGTTACGTTTACCTAGTGATTTCTTTATATCGAGCCTAAAACAAGTCACTGACTACACAGATTTCGTATCCAGGTTACGCTCACATATAAGAGAGTTAAAACCCTCAACGGTCGTTCCACATGGAACTCCAAATGCATTTATTCATAAAGATTTGCATAAGACGTCGCACGTGTTTCTAAGGCAAGATGCTATCAAGAAAGCGTTGCAACCTCCTTATTCCGGTCCATTTAAGGTCATCGAACGCGATAAAAAAACTTTTAAAATTAACGTAAATGGTAAAATTATTACGGTCTCTGTTGACAGATTGAAACCAGCCTATACTCTCAACGATTATACGGAGCCCTCCGAAGAACTGCATAAAGAACCCAGCTCGGCCTACACCACAAAATCTGTCCGAAAAGTGAAGTTTATGGACTTCTACCGACCGTAAAGATCTCCGGGGGGGCTGATGTGGCAGCACAGCCGTAGCTGTCGACCGTTCGGCAATCGTCGGGAGCCCTCGGCTGCCCTGGAGCAACCGGCTCGTTTTTTGCCGCCTCGCCAGTCGATCTGACCGTCCGACGCCGTGAGGCCGCTCGTCCGCGCTCCGATCCGCGACTTTAAAACTTCTTAAAATAAACGGTTATTTAATATATGTGGTGTATTGGTTGTTCGCATCCCCACAGTAGAAATAGAGAAGTAAAATTTTAATTTTGAATAAACCGTAAAATCGAATTAATAACTATACTGTATTTATGTACTGTTTACTATCATCATCATTACAGCCCTTCATAAGTCCACTGCTGAACATAGGCCTCCCCCAAGGAATGTCACAAAGCACGGTCCTGAGCCACCTGCATCCATCAACTTCCTGCATGTCTTACCAGTTCGTCACTCCATCTAGTGGGGGGTCGCCTTACACTTCGCCTACCGGTACGAGGCTGTCACTCGAGAACTTTTGTTACCTGCTGGTTGCTGTTTCTTCGAGCTATATGGCCGACCCACTGCCATTTCAGCTTACCAATCCGTTGAGCTATGTCAGTTACTCTGGTTCTACTGCGGATATCCTCATTTCTAAGTTTATCACGCAGAGAAACCCTGAGCATAGCCCTCTCCATAGCTCGCTGAACAACCTTGAGCTTCCTCATACGGCCAGCAGTGAAGGACCACTCAGATAAGTCATCACTGGCAACACGCACTGGTTGTACAATTTCGTTTTCAGGTTTTGAGGTATGCCTAACGAGAAGATGTGTCGTAGTTTTCCGAATGCTGTTTACTATAACTTTCATATTAAAATTGTGAGCTGGCAATATTTGTTATTTGTTGTGAATTATGTACTAATAAAACTTTAACGATAGACTATAAATGATATACTTTAATAAGAAATTCGTTAAAAAGAAATTCGGTAAGAGTAAAAATAAATCAGTCGGTTAGCCATGCAGCGCCACTCCATAATAAAGCGGACGCCAGAAAACGAACTAGTTCGCATAGTTCACCTAAAGGATCGGTCTTCCCACCTAGGTCGTTCGCGAACTACCCAAGACTAGCGGTCACTCTGCAACCATTCGCCACTCAGTCAGTACACGTCATTTTTTACCGCGAATTTGGTACGACTTTCCATTGACTCCCGTGGAGTTGGCCGTTGATACGTATTTTTACAGAAAAGTTACACTATTACAAACACACACACAAAGTTACAACATGCGAAAGCGCGTAATTTTTGAGAAAAAAGTTATTGAAAATCAATTATTCTTGCATTGTTTATGTCTAATCCTACAATAAAACTGACGCCATTTTTTATTGTTGTTCGATATTTGCATTTGCTTTGCCGAATAATTTTCTGAATAACGACTTTATTTTTATCTGGGGCGCCTTGTCATTGCCTATACTTGCAGCACCTAATTAGCACTTAATTCCTTGCTATTAATATTTCTCGTATATGTAATAAATTCATTGCGTTGCTACCGAGACGTTTTGCTAGCAACGCAAATTTCAACAGTTCGTTGCGGTGAAAATTTTAGAGCACCTAATTTTTAAACTTGGCACCTAAAAAGTCCCTAATTTTGGATTTTCCCAAATGCAAATTCCCGACTTTGCGTTGCTAGCGATACACAACTGTTGAATATGCCACTACACCACAGAACACAATTACTCTTTAGCTCTTTACTACACACTAATAAATTTATGAACAAGTCACAGACTAGATAGAGAAACTAACGTTTGAACTTATGGATTGAACTCCCATTGGAAGTAAAACGCGCACCATCCCTAGCGGGAAAACTAGTCAAGAATTTTCATTAACTCGCACTTTAAATTTTACTTAAGTTCTCTTCCACACTAGCTATTAAATATAATATAGGAAATATGTAGTATATATTGAGTGCATATAATTAAAAATTCAATATATATGATTTTATTGTTTGTATGTATATATGTTTGTAGTATATGTACATATATAATACAAACCTACGTACCCGTCATCTTCGTGCAATCCTGTCCATTCATAGATCGTCTGGAAGAAATTGCTGTCAGCCATAAGACCGCCCATTGCATACTTCTTTTGTATATACCTACATATAATTTCTGTAATTTGTATGTTTTGTATGCTGATGTTCTGTGAGAGCGTGGTCCTTCCCCAATCGAGCGGAGTGATTCGTGCTAAACCATATTAAGGCTGCAGCATGGTTCTACGACGGATAAAATAGTATTATTAAAAGTAAAATAGCCAATTTCTTAATAATAAAAAATAAATCAATTTTCAATTCAGATTAATCGTCGAATACAATTTGGGCGTCTTCAAGGCAAGAGTGAATAGGCTTTTGGGATTGTGGTCAAGCACTACATTATAATAAGTAAAAAAAAATTAACCGATTCGTTGCGGCACCAATTTTCGACAAATTTTAGCTGTGGCGGCGAACAAATATTTCATGACACGCCGGGCGTGTCAAGCGCCACAGACAGACAGACAGCGAGACAGACGCCTATTGTGCCATCCGCCATGTGTAAAAGTAATGTTCTTTTTTATGCTTTTTTCACTTGTTTTATAAAAACCAAGGTTTCCAGGGTGATTTAGCTGTACCTACTTATATAAATGATTTTTTTATAACAGAAAATAGTACAAAAGGTTAATCTCTTCATAAAAAAGTCACTTTCTCTCAATTTCAAAGAAAACGCGTAAAAAAACACGTAGTTACCCACTAAAAACAAGTATCCTTCCATTTGTAACTTATGTTTGATGTCAAATAAACTTAATATTGCAATCAAAAAATGTTGCATCGGGACAATTCGCAGAATGTCAAGTAAACATGTAGAGAAAAGAAAAACACATCTTAATATATTCCACAACTTTTATTAAATTACAGAACAACAGATTAGATTAGCCTGCGCCGTTAAAAATGGCACTTATTAGCACTAAACATGTTGTGTAAAAACTTACATAACTTTGTACATGGCCACTGCAAAAATAGTGTAACCTATGCAAACATTTCACTATTTACACATCTCTATAAAATAAGTAACAATTTCGAGCTCACAATTCCATATAAAATTTTTGCATACTTAAATAAGTATAGCAATGTAAAGATAAAAAATAAAAGCATTTTAGAGCCAAAAATAAAAACAATACCTTTGAAAATAACAACAACAATATTTCCACAATTTTATGTAATCATGTCTCAAATGGGAGTATTGTTACTTATTACATGGGAGCAATTGCACAGATGCTTGTAAACTATTTTGATATTACATGATCATTTACTATGTTCAAAATTAAAATGATTTCAGAGTTCATTATACATTAAGTTTATGTCATTTTTGATCATGATGTGATTTAATATCGCAGTTTTTAAAAGAATATTTTAATTATTCAAATTAGCAAGACAGTTTATTTAAGAAAAGGAGAAATTTTAAAGGAAAAAACTATTTCATTCTAAAAGCTCATGAGACACATTATATGTTTCCCAGAAGGCACTACCACATTTCAAAATTCCGTAACCAATAGGTATAACCAAATTAGGAGCATTATTTATAATAAAAAAATATATTTACAAGCTGTACTTTAGGCACTTTGCAATGCAAAAATTTTAAATGGCAACAATTTGTCCAATTCAAGTAAATTATAATAATTACGTATTTGTCAAACATTAAACTAAAATGTGGAAAAAGTAGATTTACAATAATGATCTTTATAATAGTTTTATTTACAATTCATAATATTTTTAAGGGAACATTGCAGGACATACACAATGATATAAGTGATAATATAAGAAAATAGAGATATTTTTTCAAATATAAATCTTGTCATGAAAACATTTCATATATAGATCCCGACAGCAAATAAGAACGGTCATCTGTGACCCAGACCCGACAGAAACGAGACATATCTTAATTTATTTGTTATTTTTATACAGTTATATTAAATATTTTTTATATTCGAAATCAATGGCTAACACCGAAATATTGCCTTATGTTTTTGTTCAGGCGATACACAAAAAAATACATAATGTCTATTTATCTACAAAAATCGTAAATTATGTAACTGAACAACGATACAATAGCTATGGGATCTATCTAGGTGACCTGAAGATGCAGCTGGATTATGTAATTCTTAACTTCTAGTACAACAATCAACTTGGATTCATTAAATTATCATGTTAGTAATTATCATTAAATTGTCACGACACGTTACGACAAAAATGTATTATACTACTTATATTATGTTTGATCAGAATATAAATGGTATAAACGCAATAACAGAATATTACCGCTCGTGCTACCATGGTAAAAGGACATTAGGAAGTTGCTCACACTTTATTAGTGTTGTCTATTACTAAGGGTGGGCTAGACATTGAGATCACTTTGACCATCCCGTACTGGGTATGGATTATGTTTTATGGTACATAGAAATCCAATAAAACTTTATTTCGACATATTGGTTTTATTTTTTCGTAATAGATCATGGAACTCCAAAGATAGGTACCTAAATCTCTGATGTGCAATGAATCATCGAAAACAACGATTTTAACGAATCTTAAGTTGATTGTTGTACTAGGAGTTCAAAAATTATGTAATTCAGCTGTATCTCCTAGGTATATCACCTAGATACATCCCATAGCTATTTTATCGTCATTTAGTTACATTTATAGTATACATTTACGAATTTTGTAGATAAATAGGCATTTTGTATTTTTTTAGAGTAACGCCTGAACAAAAACATAAGACAATATTCTGGTGTTAGCCATTGATTTCGAATATAAAAAATATATAATTTAACTATATAAACGATAACAAAAAACTGAGATATGTCTCGTTTCTGTCGGGCCTGGGTTTTTTTTCTATGGGGCGTGACCGTTCTTCTTTGAGTTAAACTTGAGGAATTAAAGCTAACCGAACATAATGTTTAGGTTGTCTTTGTGGGTTACTTGTCATTGTATAAAAATACATTAGACATCAAAAGGTTGGCCAAGTTGACTTTATACTATGGCTAACACCAATAGACAAATTAAAAATGAAGTATTTGTAAACTTAATTAATTTGTATAGTAGTAACAACAACTTGGCTTGACAACTTGGCTAACCCCGCAGTTGTTTTAATAATATTGGTGAATATTCACCACATAATTTAACATTATAATTACAATTCTAATAATCTAAATTGCACTACCATTTTATTAAATATATTTACACAATAACTAAAAAATGTGACTACCCAAAATACACATTTTGGTATAAAATCTATTTATAAACATTGTATTATATCTGACAATGATAAGTTTTATAATTTGCCGTCTTTGGTTTGGCTGAACTAGATCTTTATTTCCTAATACTTGGTGTATTAGAAGTTAAAAATCTAATATGTTCTACATATATATATTGATATATTGAACTTCGAAGTACTGATTATACATTGTTAGAATAACAACTTGTTGTGACAAAGAGAACAAAATATACAGAAACCATTTGCAAATATCACAACCTCAGTCACTGACTCACATTTATTTCGATTTGTGCTAATTTTAATCATGCAGCTTATGCAAAAAAAAAACATCATTCAGCTTAAGTTAGAAATATTGTCTGCCAATTGACCCCATATGGTACTACACCAAAATTATTAAGCAAAAATATAGTCCATTATGCTTGATGTAATCGCACCAAAATTCATATTAAAACATTTTTGATGTGTATTGTCCAATATACTGCACTAGAACTGTCTTTCAGGGATATCATATAATACAGATTATAGACATTAATTTGAATGCCCATTAAACCAAAAGTGAACTCGACTTCTCTGTATTATTAGTCAGTCCTAATCGATTTACAAATATACAAAACGCAGCCATGTAAATGTGAAAAACAATACATCTTAAAATTATAGTCTCTAGAAAAAGAAGCAGTCCTAATTACCATGTTTAGTAGATCGATTGAAGGTTTTTTTTTTTTTTTTTTTTATAGGATAAGGGTGACAAACGAGCACACAGTCCACCTGATGGTAAGTAGTTGCTGCGGCCCATAGACATCTACATCTATCGTCGTTTACGAATCAAAATGCAGATGCGTTGTCACCCGTGAGGACTAAGATGGAATGCCTCATTTCCAGTAAAATGGGCCTCCGGCCACCTGCACTCACCAAGCGAAACGCAGAGGTAAACCTCTACTTCACGCTGGTATTCTGTGAGGTCGTGGTACCACCCCGGTTCGAGCCGGCCCATTCGTACGACAGTAAAAACTGCCGCGTGGCTCTACCACTGTTGAAAGTGACCAATTATTAACAAGCTCTATGCCATGACCGGCAAACACGCACTTTTTTATTTTTAACACAATGACTTGATTTTTATTCAGTTAATAAAAACTAAAACTTTTGAGTTACAACAGAACATTTTGCCTGAAAAGTCAAAATTATAAAGAGTGGCAAAACCACTTTTTAAATATCATAAAAATAAACCATGTTTTTGAGTCACCTAAAACTTATTGTTCCGCACCTTATCCAACATCATTCTCTACTCTAAAGCTTTCACAACAATGGAGAATGATGTGTAAGAAACAACAACCAGGATATCTCTTTTAAAGCACTAGACTTTCACAACACTCGCGTCAAAGGGAACGGTCACTGCATAGAAAGTCATATAAAGATGGTGAGGCCACGGCAGGCCGCAGGCCTCGATCACGTCAGTGAATCCCGAAGCTGTCGCACGGCCGCGTATACCTTGAAAAAATAGAAATTGAGGTTATATAATGTATACTACTACTTTAATTATATTATAATAAATATTATATTATGAAATCTATAGGTGGGAGACATGTACAATATCTCACACCTGTATTCTCTATCACACTGTCACTGTGATACTGTGACTGTGCGAGTGTATACGTGTACCTTGACGGCGGGTCCGAGGCGCAGGCGCAGGCAGGCGACCAGCTCCTCGCAGGAGGCCATGAGCAGCTCGGCGCCGGAGAGCCGCGCCGCCGCCGCCGCCGCGCCCGCGTCGCCGCCCGCCACGCGCCCCACCAGCATCGCCACCTCCTTCTGCCGTGCAACAATTCAAATATTTGTTCGAATACTCTGTCCAAGCTTTGCACAACATACATTCAAATATTCGTCATAAGTAGGCCTGTCTCACTCCGCACTTTAGGCATGAAAATATACCTACGCTGTGCGGCCGCCTATAAGAGGCTAATTTAGTGAGTTACACACGCGCGCTCGAGCTGATGCGCGCCTTACGTTAACAAAAAACTATTTTTCGTTATAAGTATTTATGCACTTTTGATATTTATTTTTGAGTTTTTATTCAAATATGGTCACTCCAAAAGCGAAAAGGTGCTGCATACGTGGGGCGCCCAATATACAATGTGCAGCAACAATGGTGACTTTAATTTAACATACATATACGTTTTCACATTTTCGTTTCATGAAGATATGATATTTCCATTAAACGTTATTATTTACGGATTTATTTAAAAAAAAATAGAAAATAGTACCTTAGAGCAACCTGTACTTAACTGTTGCACAGCAGTCATTTGACAGTCACGAATCATAAGATCGCATCATTGAAATTAAAACGAATATGCAATACTATTGAAGGAAAGAGCGCGCGCCCTCCCATCCCGCTGCACCGAAATCAAAGAAAATATACACTACGCGAAAAGTGACGACACTTAAGCATGTCTGCACGTAAAATCGCTTGCGGCTATGTGTGGGTGTCTGCATGTGTGAGGCGCGCGGGGCGTGGAACGAGCCGCCGCCGACTGCTCTGGCCGAGAGCTAGCCTAGTACGTAGTAGTCGCGTAGTGTTTCTATATATGATTACGAAATAATATTAATTACTGAGACTTAGCTCCTGGACAGAATCAGTGATACGGAATTATTTGATAACCGATACATTGTA
This sequence comes from Parnassius glacialis, assembly GCA_033319125.1. NCBI lineage: Eukaryota > Metazoa > Arthropoda > Insecta > Lepidoptera > Papilionidae > Parnassius > Parnassius glacialis. The sequence goes on from JAVANC010000016.1 coordinate 2,623,344, forward strand.
TACAAGCGTGATAGAAATTACACAGTTACTGGTCAGAAATACTGTGGTGGCGTTTTCATTGCGACACGTAAGGATCTAGAAATTATTCCGCAGCCTTCTTTTCATTCAAGTGCTGAGGACCTATGGTTATCGTTGTCTATTCACCATAATACCCGTAAAAAACACAAGAATTTGCATATTTGTATCTTATATTTGTGTAACGAAAATCAGGGTCTCAGTTTTGCTGCTCAACTTCAAAATGATTTGCACTCGGTTAGCGAAATTGTAATGAGTCACTCGGACGATATGTTTTTATTACTTGGCGACTTTAATCTTTGTGATATTACATGGGTGCCTGACATCGACGCCACCGACGGTACATTTTTAGGTACAAATATTCGTTCGGAAATGAAACTTTATTAATAGACGAATTAAGTTCGCTAAATTTGAGACAATTTAACGGTATAAAAAATGCCCATGGCAGAGTCCTTGAACTTGTTTTTTCTAGTGATGCTGTAACTGTTCGTGATATACGTGGAGATTCTCTTATTCCCGTTAATCCTTACCATGGAGTCCTTTTAATATATTTTAATTACGTTGATTGTGAGTCATTAAATAGCAATTCTCGCCGTAAGTTTTTAATTCATAAAGGTGACTATTATTCAGTAAATGGTGAGATTGCCAATATTCAATGGGATGAAATTATGTCTCCGTTATCGTTAGATGAATCTGTGCAATATTTTTATAACACATTCACATCACTTGGAGATAAATATATCACGTCAAACTTAATTGTTGCTGACATTTATCCTAAATGGTATACAACTCCACTTAAAAAAGCTATTAAAGAAAAACATAAATTTTTATGTAAATTTAGGATCTACGGCCGTAGGCATGACGAAGAAACTTTTAAGCTATTGCGTGAGCGTGTAAGGAAATTAGAAAAGTTAGCATACCAATATTATGTAACCTCTGTGGAAAATTCGATTAGAGCAAATCCTAAACACTTCTGGACGTATGTTAAACAAAAATCAAAATCACATTCAATACCTAGTTGTCTCAAATTTGAAGGTTCTGTAATGAACTCTGGCGAACTTATCTGTAATGCTTTTTCAAACTATTTTCGTTTTAATTTTTTTGATTCGGGTGATAGTAATACTCAGCTGTCCAAAAATTATTATAATAATTCTCTACCGTCGTCTCAATCGAGTCACCTCAATCGATATTAACGAAAATACGGTCAAAAAAACTACTTAAAACGTTGGATCCAACGAAATCTGCTGGTCCTGATAACCTTCCGGCTCATTTTCTTATTAAATGTGCGCATACAATTTGTGTACCTCTAACTATTTTGTTTAAAAAGTCTCTTAGTACAGGTATTGTTCCTTCTATCCGGAAACGCGCATTTATCACGCCTGTCCATAAAAAGGGTTCCAAGACCGAAGATACTAATTATCGACCGATTTCCAAGTTATGCATTGTATCTAAAGTGTTTGAACGAATTATATATAATCAGTTATACGCGGCCCTAAAGCATTCATTCAATCCGACTCAACATGTTTTTTTAAGAGGACGCTCTACTGTGTTATACAAACCTTGCGCTCTTTATATGCATTGACTGAAGCAATCGACAATCGTCACCAGGTAGATGTCGTTTATACCGATTATAGTAAAAGCCTTTGACAGAATACAACATAATTTGCTGTTACTGAAACTGTCCAAGATCTGTATAAACGGCGATCTGCTTAGGTGGTTCACGTCTTATATAAATAATCGACCACAAGCTGTTGTCATCAGCAACTACATATCAGGATGGATAACTGTTCCAAGTGGGGTGCCACAGGGCTCACTGCTGGGACCGTTATTATTTGTTATTTTTATAAATGACATTACCTGTTACCTGAAAAAGCTTGCTTATCATGTTTTGCCGACGATATGAAGCTCTTTTTGAAAATAACATCGATTGATGATGCTGAGGCTTTACAAGAAGATCTGTCAAATCTTGAGCGTTATTGCCACCTAAACTACTTAGATTTGAACCGTTCTAAATGTAGCTTTATGTCCTATAGTCGCAAATATAAACCGATTGTCTTCAACTATAAACTAAAAGGTGAAAATCTTAAAAGGGATTCCATTGTTAGAGATCTCGGTGTTCTTCATGATTCTAAATTGATATTTGACGCTCACTTAAGAAGCATTATAACCAAATCTACGAAAGCTCTTGGATTTTTGATGCGTAGCTCTAAAGATTTCACTAAGCCTAAAACTAAAGATCATACATTGTTCTCTTGTAAGAAGTAATTTTAGAGTACGCATCTCAAATCTGGAACCCCAGGTATGCAACATATTTTACCTGACTTGAAAATATCCAAAGAAAGTTTATGCGTTACCTCTGTTATTTCTATAACAGAGGTAACGCATACACTTTCTTATAAATCAAAGACTATCGCTATACCTCTGATAATTATATGAGTTATTGTAAAAAACATCACCTTCTTCCTCTTGCTAAGCACCGTGAGATTACTGATCTCACTTTTCTGTTAAAATAGCTTTTAGTGCTATTGACAATCCTGAGCTTTTATCTCAACTACATCTTAGCTGTCCTGCCAAACCTCTTAGACACAACAAAATTTTCAGTCTCCCGTTTGCATCTACAAATTATAGGCAAAATACATTTATATGGCGAGCGAGCAATAATTTTAACAAGCTAGCCAATGAGCTCGACTTCGATTTGTTTAACACTAGCGCTGCGTCAGCTAAGCGAATACTTAACAATGCATTTTTTGGTAGTTCTAAGTGAGATATTTTTTTTATACGAGAGGGGGCAAACAAGCATGCGGCTCACCTGATGGTAAGTGACTACCGCCGCCCATGAACAACTGCAACACCAGGGAGGGAATTGTAGATGCGTTGCCGGCCTATTAAATAGGAGTACGCTCTTTTTTTGAAGGTCCCTAAGTCGTATCGGTCCAGAAAAATCGCTGATGGTAATCGATTCCACAAGGAAGTCGTGCGAGGAAGAAAACATCTTCTAAATCGCACAGTGGTGGACCGCCAATCATCCAGATGGTGTGGAGGTATCGGGAGTTCTGCCGCGATGTGCGTTCGTGAAATTTGGCGGCTGGGATTAATCCGATCAATTCCACAGAGCACTCCCCGTGGTAGATGCGAAAGAAAATGCAAAGGGATGCAACATCTCATATATATGAGTATATACATATTGATGCGTTTGTTACAAAACTAACGATTTAATCTTTTATATTTGTATTTATTTATTTATTTTCTTTTATATATATATATATATATATATATATATATATATATATATATATATATATATATATATATATATATATATATATATATATATATATATATAACAAATGTTATATCAGTTAAGACCTTATTTGGCATAAATATGTTAGTATTGGATACTCTTGAGTGTTGAATCATGTTTATCACTGTTGTAAATTCACCTTTGTATTTATTAGTGAGGACTTTTAATTGACTTACTGTCGTTATTAGTATTATCTATTCTAATTATGATAGCTGTTGGTCTTCCAAATAAAATAAAATTAAAATAAAAAATAGTTTGTGGTAGTAGTTCGCGTCTCGTCTCTCTAATCTCACCCAGATTTTCGGTAAATGTTTGGGCAGCTATTCACAGTGACAACATCATCGGACCCGTATTCATTGATGGGTCTTTGAACGGAGAATGGTTTGTTAATCTACTAAATGATACGGTGTCAGAACACACAAACAACCTAAACATTCATCGATACCGACGAATGTGGTACCAATTAGATGGCGCGCCAGCACACTCTGTAACAACAACTAGGCAGTGGCTAAATGACACGTTTGGTGCACAATGGATTGGTAGATTTGGACCTCGTAGGTGGCCAGCAAGATCGCCAGACCGCACACCACTCGATTTTTTTCTGGGGGTGCATCAAAAACGATGTGTACACGGAGAACGTGGATTCGGTGGAACAATTACGCCATCGAATAATAAAAGCGTTTGAGAAATTGAGGGAAATGACTATAAGTGACAATTTATTTTCAAATGTGCGGGAAAACATGAAACGCCGTTTAACTCTTTGTATCCACCAACACGGTGGTCTCATTGAAAATAAGAAAATTTGAAATAAAGACAAATAAAAGCAGTGATTAGTGATGACACTTATACGAGGGCGGCACTGAAAATTTCGGGAATCAAGGAAGTGACACAACATTACTATTTAAAAATGTATTTATTGCTTTTCGAAGTATTCTCCGCGAAATTTGACACATTTTGGCATACGATGGAACCAATCATTGAAGCAACCATTCCATTCGGAAGTTGGGGTCTCCAAAATGGCCGTTTTGTAGGCGTCCACAGCTTCTTCAGGTGATGAAAATCTCTGTCCACACAATTTATTCTTTATTTTAGGGAAAGTATAGAAATCATTAGGGCTTAAGTCGGGGCTGTACGGCGGACGGTCTAATAATTCTATGTTTTCTTGCTCTAAAAACTCTTTTGTTCTGTGTGCGGTGTGAGAACTCGCATTGTCGTGATGGAGGATGATGCGGCGGTTGCAGTTCTCTTTACGGAGTTCAGAAACGACCTGTGGCAAACAAATGCTAGCATACCATTCTGCATTAACCGTTATTTGTCCCTCAAGAGGAATAGTCGTAACATGGCCGGTTTTGGAGACAAACGTGGCCACCATTTTCTTTGCAACACTCCGTGAACGAACAATTTTTGTTGGCTTTAACTCATTTTCGAATACCCAAACTCGTGACTGGTTTTTTGTTTCGGGTTCGTATGCATATATCCAGGATTCGTCACCTGATACGATGTTGTACACAGCATTTGAGGATCCTGCGTGGAATCTTTCGAGAGTTCTGACGCACCAAGTAACGCGAACCGCTTTTTGCTCTTCACAGAGCGAATGCGGTATCCATCGGGAAAACAACTTCTTTACACTTAATTGTTCATGCAAGATTATTTGTATTTGACTCATGCCAATGTCTAAAGTTGCCTGAATTTCGCGGTATGTCACATGTCGATCTTCCTCAATCAGCTTACGCACAGCATCAACGTTTTCTTGGGTGACTGCAGTTTTTGGACGACCTTGACGGGGATCATCACTGAGCTTGACACGTCCACGTTAAAATTCAGCAAACCAGCCATAAATTGTGGTTTTGGATGGGGCTTCATCACCAAATGCAGAAATCATCCGGTCAACACACTGTTTTTGTGTTAAACCACTTCGAAAGTCATAATAAATCATCGCTCTTGTATTTTCTCGAGTCAATTCCATTTTCTCAACGGCTAAACAAGTTTGACAAAACCTTGTGACAAGATCGAGAATCTTTTTTTAAATAAATAAATGGTATTCGATTTTTAAAACCAAGGAGTTTTCAATTAAAAATATTTTAATATGACAGGAACAGTGGAAATATTCCATTCCCGATACTTTTAGTGCAGCCTATGTAACTACATAATAGTAACAAGAGAGGGTCAAGTGTTTGACTAAGTATCTCCGCTGTAGGTACTCCCAGCATGCGTTAATAAATTACGCGCCTTTACGTTCCGCGGCGCACGTATTAAATCGAAATCCACCTTACGCCCGCGTGTGAGTCTGTATCACTTAGCCTGTTACGCGGCTTTGTTAAGGCCGCTCCTACTGTAGGGTTAGGTGTTGTGAGAAAACAAATTGAATCCTTTAATATTAGTAAGGGTAGGTAGTAGAATACACCGAGGTGTTATGCAATGTATTAGTAATTTGCTGATAATAATATATACGTGGTAGAGCCATGCTGCAGCTATATTTATAGTATAGTTGCAGCACGAATGGGTCGGCTCGACCAGGGAAGGATCACGCTCTCACAGAATACCAGCGTAAAATAGCAGCTTAATGCTGCTGTGTTTCGTATGGTGAGTGTAGAGAACCGGAGACCCTTTTTACTGGAAACGAGGCATTCAATCTTAGTTCTCAAGGCTGATAACGCATCTGCATTTTGATTCGCAAACGAGGATAAATGGAGATGTCTATGGGTCACAGCAACCATTTACCATCAGGTGAACTGTAAGCTCGTTTGTTGTTTATATAAAAAAAATAAGAACATTATTGTTCAAAGTGAGCAAGGTTAATATGCAACATCGAGAAAAATTAAGATTTAACAATGTGAACGTCTTTGAAATTCAGATAATTTACCTACTCACCATTTTAAGACTTCCATAAATATATTCAATTCGACTGTATTTTTTAAGTGTATTAGCTCAGAACTTTTTTCTCGGTGAACTGATTTTCATGATTCTTTTTATATTTGAAAGCTGGTGCTTATAATTTATATATCCCATATAAATTTGATCAAGATCTGACCAGTACTTTTGGAGTTATCCTTAGTAATACGTATTATAATGCGAATTAATATTGAAGTCGGTTGTACAAATTTTTTAATTTCATTACTTGTCTATGTTCCGCTGTTTTTAAAAAACGTTACCTCCACATTAGGATTTTCTCCTATATAGCAGCGACAGTTTACATACATAGATTTCACAAGGACAAACATGCGGAAACTTGTTCCGTGCGGGATTCGAACACACGGCCCTTAGCGCTGCAACTCATTGTCAAGCCACTGCGCCACGGAGTCGTCACTTGTCTGTTTCACATTTTTTGCTATTTACAAACATTCTAACAGTGGTAGAGCCATGCGGCAGCTTTTGCTGTCGCACGGATGGGCCGGCTCGAACCGGGGTGGTACCACGACCTCACAGAATACCAGCGTGAAGTAGAGGTTTACCTCTGCGTTTCGCTTGGTGAGTGTAGGTGGCCGGAGGCCATTTTTACTGGAAATGAGGCATTCCATCTTAGTCCTCATGGGGTGACAACGAATCTGCATTTTGATTCGCAAACGAGGATAGATGTAGATGTCTATGGGCCGCAGCAACCGCTTACCAGGTGGACTGTGTGCTCGTTTGTCACCCTTATCCTATAAAAAAAAATGTAACATTTATTACAAGTGCTGCAATGCTGGCAATTAGAAGTGCTGCTTTTCAATTTCTTTCTTTTATCGACCAAGTGTTAAACTATTAACCAGTATATGCTGATCTTGCATTAGTAGTCTACTTAAACTTAATGATATTTTAAGATCATTGCCATTATACGCGAAAAAAATCGAAAACTGCGAAGCTGTGGACGGGTCGATAATCAAATAATAAATCTGTAACTATGGCGTCAGTAACTAGACACCTAATTATCTAGATCTACCTATAAATAGTAATATCTTTCATTTCGATATCCTTAAGAATAGTAAAAATGAAAAGTAGACATTCCTATTGTTATTTAAGCATCCGAATGCTATGCAGTACGTTTTGCTTTTTGGGAGGCCATACAAGAATAATAACTCAAAAATAAATATCAAAAGTTCCTAAATACTTATAAGAGAAAAATACTTTTTTGTTAACGTAAGGTGCGCGCGTCAACCTCACTGAATCAGTCTCTTGTAGACAGCCGCGTAGCGGTCACGTAGCGTAGGTATATTTTCTATGTCTAAAGTGCGGAGTGAGACAGGCCTGGTATTGCGTCACGTTGCACGAGAATGTTTCCGATGATATGGATCAGTGAACTTTGTCAATAAATTAAATGTGTACGCATAAGAATAGATGACGCTCAAACTATTATAGCTACCAAAGCTCATAGAACATACGACGCAATGTACTACAAAGTGATTGTCATGTTTAAAACGTCTAGCTTGGGTAAGTATGCCCCAAATAAAAATAGACCCTTAAAAGTATTCTTTGGTTCTCAAGGTATAATAATAAATATCATGTGCCAGCATACTCGAACGAAGATATACGTATAGTATCCGATCGAACTTCTATGCAAAAACAACATATAAAAAATCTTCGAGATGAACTTAAAGCGCCGTCAGGAGGGTAGGGAGAAAAAGGAGAAGGAGACATCTCCATACATTTTTGGGCCCAGATGTTAACAAGATGAAAGTCGGACCATTTGAAAGCTTATATATAAAAAATTCATACCTAAAAATCTGGCTAAATTTGTCAATCTAGGAGCTGAGTTATTGAAGAAAAATAAAAGTGATTTTTTGTATTACCTACACTGTAACAGGCGATTTTTCACTGTAATAACACTGTAACAGGTTATTTTTCACTAATTACTTAAAGATATAAAAGGCGGATCAGTATTAAATCACCAAAGAAAAGCTGAGGTTATCTAGGAAATAAAATATTGAAACGCTTAACGAAAATTAAAACAACATTGAATTATTGTTGTTACTGTTATTTGTTGACATGTTGATACTTGGTATTTTTTCATATTATTTTGTAGATATGTTTTTAATCTGCCTAGTTAACACAGATAAATAATTAAAAATAGATATTAAAATGCTGGATTTAATCGAGAATCGATTATATTGCACTCGTTTCAAATCAAATCGAAAATTGGTCTTTTTCTTTTCTTTTAAATGAATAGTTTTGAAGTTTGAACTGTCAAATAAACTAATAGAAACAAGGAGGTTATAATATAATAAATAGAAATTACTAGTGGTAGGTAGTGTACAGAAAAGAGAATTCCACTAGTGTATTCTTTATGGTAATCGATTTATTTCCATAAAATTTTTATTTCGTTTTTCCTTATGCGAATAATAATATACTTTATTTCCAAATGAATATATCATATCAATATATCAACTTTATCATTTAGTTTTTTTGGATCCGAATAAATATAAAATCGATTGCATCAATACAATCGATTTTCTAACTTATTTATTATTTTATTATTTTTTCAAAATCTAGATTGTAAAATGAGCTAGTTTTTTTGTATTTAACTTTAGAAAAATATAGCCAATTTTTTTAAAGTATAAACCAATTAGTTAACTTCAGGCCCAAAAATCCCATTCTCCTTTCACTATAAAATATATAAACGGATCACCTAAAATTATAAGTTTCTTTTTTTTATTGGTTTCTTTTTTAAAAACGTTACCCCCACACTAGGATTTTCTCCTGTATCATGGAGCCAGTTTACAAACACAAATTGCACAAGGACAAACATCCAGACCTGGCACAATTATTTGTAGGCCATACCAATACTTGTTCCGTGCGGGATTCGAACCCGCGCCCCCCAGCGCAACAACTCATTGCTAAGCCACTGCGCCACGGAGCCGTCAAATAAGTAAGTCATCAAAAAAGTAAATAACTTACAGATATCCCAAAACTTATTGCATAAAATAAGCTATAAAATAATTCAACAATACGATGAATTGAGTCTTTATACAAAAACGTTAAAGTTTTTTTTATGCCAACATATGAGGTAAAAAAGTAGGTAAAGAACAATAGCATTTTCTGCTATTGTTCTTTACCTACTTTTTTTTCTCATATGTTCATAGTTGACAAAAAGTATTGCGTCTAGAAATAAGTTATATATTTTTGTTTTGTTTTATAAAAACGTTAACCCCACTCTAGGATTTTCTCCTGTGAGTTTTATTATTTTTCCATGATTTTTCAAATAAAAATGTATTTTATTTAAAGCCACAGAAAAAAAACAAACATTTATGGGAATATCAAAAAATCATTTTACTCTATTCAAGTGTTGCCATTTACTATATTCATACTATTTTCGTACACACTTTGTTAGACTACCAACACAACACACAAACACAAAATATTTTTATATTAAGTTATTATTAGTAATAACTATAATATTAGTAATAATAAAAATAAAAGTGATATGGTTGAAAATAAGTCTCTTCCTACAATAATACATTATCTCAATCATAGTAATATGTAACAATTCCATTTAATGTTATGGCAACACTAGCTAAAACAAAATGTCACTGCTTTTTTACTGGCTTTACGGCTCTGGGTTTTAGCCCTTCTGAGAATGTCACTGTATGACACAAATACCCTGGAGCCATGCCAGAAATACACATTTATAGTATGGAAATATATAATAAAGATACAATAATCTAAAAACTCTCAAATATGTAGGTAGGTGCATTATGTTGAGAATGTATTAAGCCAACATCAAACAACCACAGGACGCATGACTTAAGACAACCTAAAAAGGTTCAAATCTAAATATCGTTTTTTGAGGCCTTCTCAGGACAAAATTCTTTGACAGAGTTACTAAGGGACTAACTCTTCACATTTTAAGATATTTTTATATATAGACGCTACCATACCTTCTCAACTAATTTTATGAATGAAAGTCGGCCATTGTTCTTTGACGAACTAAAATGTATTCTTAAAGGTATTTCTCATAACACTCACATTATTCTTTTCACCGAGACGTGGATTAAAACAAAAAATGAAGCTGAATTATATCAAATACCGGGCCACACACACTTATATAACTTAAGGTCAGATGGATTAGGAGAAGGAATTTCCATATTCATACATAATAATTTTGATTTTGAAATTATGGAAGAACAGTATATAAATAGTGAAAATTACTTGTGAATTCATATTAAAAAAAATTGCCTTAAATATAGGATTAATTTAGCGACCATCGCATACTAATATAAAAAAGTTCATTGATACTTATACAATGCAGTTAGAAAAATATAAGAGGGCACTCGTATTCGGAGATTTTAATATTAATAAATTAAATTTGGAACTATGTACAATTTACTACATCAATTCAATGAGTGAATCTGGTTACACCATTATAAATAATATTACCTCTGAATATAGTACACGAGAAACTGGGCACTCGAGCACAATTATTGACCATGTCTGTACCAACCTCTTAAATTCCTTAGTCTCCTCTATGAATATAATTGACTCACCAATATCAGATCACAAACAAATATATATCGAATTACGGAAACAAAAAATACCAACTAGACAGAAAGTACAATATCAATTTCTAGATTATGAAGTTTTTTATAATAGTGTACAGGAAAATAAATCAAAGTTAAGTCACAACTACAACAACTATCCCGCACTTGAAAGCTTTATTAAAAATTAAATAGACAAAAATAAAATTCTAAATCCCCGCTGCAATTGGATTGACAAAAATATAATAAGTAGGATCAATAAACGTAATGAATTTTGGTATAAACACAAAAAGGATCCCACAAACACGGAATTGGAAATGAAATTTAAAGCTGAAAGAGTAAAGGTCGATAGAATGATAACAGAAGAGAAAAGAAAATACTACTACAGTGTCTGAAAAATGCAAAAAAACCTAAAAAAATGTGGACTATAATAAATAGTATGGCTACAAATAAAATATCAAATAGTTGCGCTCTCCCTAAGCTTATTATCGACTCTAAAATTATAGCTAACGGATTCGAGGTTTGTAACGCGTTTATGTTTTCTTTTAATCCGTAGATTCTTCTTTAGCAGATAAAATAATGCGGAAACAAAATACAATAACTGATATTTCTCAAGATAATACTAATAAACCTAATAGCTTTAGACCATGTACGCACCAAGAAATTACAAAAAATATTGATAATTTAGATAGCAATACTAGCTCGGCAATAGATACCATTTCAATAAAAGCAATAAAATGTATTAAAAACTTAATAAGAGGCAACCTAAAATCTTGCATTAACACGTGTCTGGAAAATGGTCAATTTCCAAGTCTAAAGTCTAAAGACAGCAAAGGTCTCTCAAGTCAGTCAGTCTCAGGACTCTGTTGAGATTGGTTTCATCCTCTTACCTCTTTCTGCCACAGGGGAAGTACATTTATTGTTTTAATGAGAGCTAATAAACTTATGCTGACTAGATGTCGCTAGTTCGGACTGAGGTGTACTTGGGCGTGTACTATTTGTTACGCAAACGGTGGCACAGTGTCATCATCATTGAAAAATTGCGATTTAATATAAGTTTTTCGGTTTCTAGTATATGTATACATATAAAACACCTGAGTTTCTCAGACATCCTTGTATTAAAAAAAAACAAGTGCGCAGTTCACACGCAGTAGAAGTCAAATCTTCAGAAAAGGAGACCGAGATAATAGGAAACACTATACTGATATAATGAGATTATTATCTCATTCTCTCGCATGTTAAATCGCATAGATTTTGTTTGTCGCTTTTTCGTTTCGTGGAGTTTGAAACGACGATTGTAAAGAAGTGTTCAGTTCAAAAGGCCAACCTGTGTCCAGGCGACGGGGTCGGGCGGCAGCTGCAGCTGCTGCACGTGCGCGGCGAGCGGCGCGCGGGGAGGCGGCGGCGGCGGCGTGCGCCCGCCCTCCCCCTGCCCCTCGCCCTCCGCCTCCGCCGACCCCTCCGCCTCGCCGCCGCGCCACCGCTTCACCCCGCCCGCACCGCTCGACAGCGACTCGTCGTCTGATCCCTGTGGACATAACCTTGTTATCAACATCCTCGTTGTGCTCGTAAACGCGGCTGCTCCTACATTCGAAACCAGAATCGGGCCAAAATCGGTTATTGTGTTTTAATGTCAAGAAATTCTCAGTAGCAACCCAAAGTCAGGAAGTTGGCGGTGTTTCGCCTCCGTTCCAGGGAAAGCAAGTAAAGTCGTTGGTCCTGCACCAGATCTCTCTTCAGTCATGTCAGATAACCATACCATTCCACTTTCTATTGCATCATTCACAGTCCCATGGATTTTCAGGACCGACACGACTTAGGGACCTTTAATAAAAGAGCCTAATCTTTTTTAAAAAACCGGCAACGCATCTGCAATTCTCTTGGTGTTGTAGTTATTCATGGGCGGCGGTAGTCACTTATCATCAAGTGAGCCGTATGCTCGTTTGCTCCGTCTTATATAACAAAAGATAATTTAACATCTAAAATGACAGTTTATTTGTTTTAAACTACTTAAAAGAAAATATAAGACATTATATAAGTATATAAGACAGTATCAATATAGGTACTTACATGTTCATTTTTAGCAAGTTCGACTCGTTTGTGTTTAGGCGGCCGTCCACGTGGTAATCTGAAACAAACAGTTTATTGATAAATAATAATCTTTTATCATTTATTTAACTAAGTAAGTAAATATTTATTTGAAAAAAAAAACCACAATTCATTGCATAAAAACATCCAATTGTTATATTCATTATTTTACGTACTTTTTAAAAATTGTAAATTATCAAAAAGTTCATGATACTGTAAGCTGTAGGATGCAGATAATAAATGACAGATGCAAGTTTCCTCATGATGTGTTCCTTCAAGGATGAGCATGTGGTAAGCTTGCACTTTAAATTGTTATATCATTAAGAATTTCAATTTGTGCCGTCGGAAATCGAAGATGTATTGTGAAATTTTCAGCAAGAGCCCCTTAGACACCAATCCCCACGTTTAGATACGCTTAGAATGTTATATTTTCGTCATACTATTTGTAATTTTAAGAAATTTTGTATTGAGATACTGCACAAAACGTATTACCAAATAACGAGTATGTAATGTCTATTATATTCATAACACTATACACCTCGCTTGTACAATGACTTATAAAAAATAATGTTTTACGTGGTAGAGCCGCATCTATATTATAGATGTAGCACGAATGGATCAGCTCGATCGGGGAAGGAAAATATCAGCGTAAAATAATAGCTATATGCTGCTGCATTTCGTATGGTGAGTTAAGAGATAAGGAGACCCCTTTTTACTGGAAACTAGGCATTCCAGCTTAGTCCTTAGGGGTGACAACGCGTCTGTATTTTTTAATTCTTAATTGAGGACAGATGTAGATGTCTATGGACCACAGTATCCCCATACCATCAGGTGGACTGTGTGCTTGTTTGTCATAACAGTTAACAATAAAAAGAAGAAAAAAGAAAGAACACAAACTTTTCTTTCGTAGTGTCGCTGGTCGGCGTGCTGATATCTATCGAAGGTTTGAGCGTTTTATTTGGTATCCTGTAATGAAAAGTATATATTGAGAAACAAACATCACTAAACTTTCAGCAGTCATTAGTTTTAAGATGCAGCATTGTATTCACGGTTATTAAGGTTACATCGGCAGTATGGGTGTCTATTGTGTTAATAAAAGACATTAATTCGCGTGCGCTTGTGCGTTAGTATAAGTATGTGTGCGTAAAGATGCGTGCATGCTTGCATAATTATTTATACGTGTGCGTGCGTGCGTGTGTGTACTTGTGTACGAGTGCGGGCGTGAGTTTACGTGCATGTGTGTACGTGTGCGTGCGTGTGTGTACGTGTGCGTGCATGTGTACGTGTGTGTACGTGTGTGTGTGCGTACGTGTGTACGTGTGCGTGCGTGTGAGTACGTGTGCGTGCGTGTGTGTACGTGTCCGTGCGTGTGTGTACGTGTGCGTGCGTGCGTGTACGTGTGCGTGCGTGTGTGTACGTGTGCGTGCGTGTGTGTACGTGTCCGTGCGTGTGTGTACGTGTGCGTGCGTGTGTGTACGTGTGCGTGTGTACGTGTGCGTGCGTGTGTGTACGTGTGCGTGCGTGTGTGTACGTGTGCGTGCGTGTGTGTACGTGTGCGTTCTTGTGTACGTGTGCGTGCGTGTGTGTACGTGTGCGTACTTGTGTACGTGTGTATACTTGTGTACGTGTGTATTATTGTGTACGTGTGTATACTTGTGTACGTGTGCGTGCGTGTGTGTACGTGTGCGTGCGTGTGTGTACGTGTGTATACTTGTGTACGTGTGCGTGCGTGTGTGTACGTGTGCGTGCGTGTGTGTGCGTGTGTGTGCGTGTGTGTACGTGTGTATACTTGTGTACGTGTGTATACTTGTGTACGTGTGTATACTTGTGTACGTGTGCGTGCGTGTGTGTACGTGTGCGTGCGTGTGTGTACGTGTGCGTACTTGTGTACGTGTGTATACTTGTGTACGTGTGTATACTTGTGTACGTGTGCGTGCGTGTGTGTACGTGTGCGTACTTGTGTACGTGTGTATACTTGTGTACGTGTGTATACTTGTGTACGTGTGCGTGCGTGTGTGCGTGTGTACCTGGCGAGGCGGTCGGGCGGGTCGGCGGGGCGCGCGCGGTACGGGCAGGTGGAGGCGGCGGCGTGCTGCTTGTGCGCGCCGCCGCGCACCGAGCCCAGCCCGCGGCAGCCGCCCACGCCGCACGGTCCGCTCACGCGCAACTCCTCCACCGCTGCGACAAACATCACTCTTATTATATTGACCGTCGAAACAGAAAGGGACAGCTCCCGCCGGGCATGGTGTTCACCCCGGGAAGTCGCCAATGCTGAGTGCTATGTGACGTTTTCATTATAATAGCAGAGTAGTTAGGAGAATTTCGACGGCGCAATTAAAGCTTCTTCTGTGGCTATTCACACCTTAGGCTGGTAGTAGAATAAGATTTATTCATGTGTCATTGATACCCCAAAAATGATATCCATTAATAGCGTTTCCAAGAATAACTCATTTGGCGTATTTCTTGAATCCTAATCCTACACCGAGTTAGTTGACAAGCGCAGAATCTGTACCAAATACTCTTGTTTTGTAAAAAAAATTGAACATGCAGATGAGATTGCCGTGGGAAAAAATGGCACATTACTAAAGGTAATGTGCCATTTTCTCACTCACTCTCCACTACAACCAACTTCAAATGTCACATAAATAATTTAAATGTACGTGTTTCACAATTCGATAATTAAACAAAAATAACTCCCTCAAGCATAAAATCTACTAAGAGATTCGCGTATAATAACGATGCAGTTAAACTTGTGTGGGGAAGAAAGGTTCTTGAGTGGCAGCCTCGTACTGGTAGGCGAAGTATAGGGCGACCCCCCACGAGATGGAGTGACGACCTGGTAAGACATGCAGGAAGTCGATGGATGCAGGTGGCTCAGGACCGTGCTTTGTGGCATTCTTTGGGGGAGGTCTATGTTCAGCAGTGGACTTATGAAAGGCTGTAATGATGATGATGATGATGATGATAAACTTGTGCAGTACTAAAGTGAATATTTACTTAAGGGCGGTTCCAACGGATGTCCGGTCTTCAGGCACCAGCCGACCGGATGAAGATCGGGGGAGTCGTCGTCCAGCCAGCAGGACAGCTCCTCGGGCCAGCCGTCGAACGTTACGCGCACCTGGTGGCCTTTCACCTCGGCGATCGTCGCCACGCGGATCAAAAACGGCACCTGATACAAACATTTCCATTTAATTGTAACATTTCACTAGCACCTATTTCAAACGTAAACTTTTCCAACCTTGGCATACACACAGCAATGTAACTCTCGTGGGAATCGTTACCGGCGGTTACGTTTTGGCGGTATTCTCAAGTATTTTAAGAAAACACTAATATCCGGATTTTTTTTACGTGGTAGAGCCATGCTGCAACCATATTACTGATATAGTTGTAGCACGAATGGGTCGGCTCGATTGGGGAAGGATCATGCTCTCACAGAATACCAGCGTAAAATAGCAGCTTAACACTGCTGTTTTGTATGGTGAGTGTAGAGAAGAACCGGAGACCCTTTCTACTGGAAAAGAGGCATTCCATTTTAGTCCTCACGGGTGATAACGCATCTGCATTTTGATTCGCAAACGAGGATAAATGTAGATGTCTATGGGCCGGAGCAACAACTTACCATCAAGTGGACTGTGTGCTCGTTTGTTACCCTTATCCTATAAAAAAATACAAGTGAGTACCTTTTCTTAATAACAGCGCAAACTAATATATTAACATGAAAACAAACTTTGTTTATTCATTAATTCGATTTTCAAATGTATACTTTGTAGCTTTCAATATGTCTTTCTTATCGATATAAAAATGATTTCATTCGTCGTGTGGAAGAGATGGTTACATAAACATAAACGAAATTGAAATTGAAGTACGCCACTCTAAGAAGACATGCCATAATCATGTTTTCCATAGCGTTCCGTTTAAAACTACAAATCAGTTGGCAGTATCAATCTTAAAGTATTCCCTGTTTAGAATTTCAATTTTACAGGCCGGTTGAAAAAAATTGTTTTTAAGTTAACATTAAGCTGTATGATGTTATTGGATGCATTTTTATTTATGAATTCATGAACAAAATCCACATACTTTAGATACATAATTTGAAATTAAAAATTTTGTACAGCCGACTTCAATATAAGTTATTTAAGAATAACTCAAAAACTATTGGTCTGACCTCAAATTCAAATGGGACCACACGAGAAGTACCAGCTTTCAAATAAAAAAAGAATCATCGAAATTGGATCACCCAGTAAAAAGTTTTGAGCTAACACACATAAAAAAACATACAGTCGAATAGAGTACCGTCTCCTTTTTGGAATTCGGCAGAAAAATAATCATCAAAATCGGTTCACGTAAAACAAAGTTGAGGTAAAACGTATAAAAAAAACAGTCGAATTGAGTACCTCCTCTTTTTTGTAGTCGGTAGAAAAGGTCAATAGATAGATAGATAGATAAACAAAACACAGAATAAAGATATATGTAAGATATAAAATACATGTAAGGTCCGTCCTACAAAAACTTTTTGTGTATGAAAATTTTCATTGTAGTTATACAGGCTGGCCAAAAAGTCGTGGATCAAACGCAACTAGGGGTTAGATGAGGTCATCAGCTGCAAAAAATTGTTCTACGGGGGGTCCTTAAGGTCAACCCCTGCAGAGTTATAATTTATTTTGTGTTTTTATGAGAAAATTGACTTTTTTTACTAATTCTTACTAAAATTCGAAAAAATGTACACCTGTATCTTTTTTATAATTTTCAATAGATTGGTACAGATGAGTCCTTGCTTTAGACATACTATTTATGGTTGTTTATCGGGTGTGTTAAAGAAAATATTAAGTTTTATGAATTCTTTTTTCTCAAATCATAACTTTTTATTTACTTCGGAACCCACTGTGGAAAAAAAAATACTCTACCGAAAAGTGACCCTGTATTACAAGTTTTGGCGCATTTAATAGGGATTCTGAAAAGGTATTACACATGGCCATGAGTGGCTCTAATATCTTTCTAGGACGAAAAAACAAAACAACGATTGTGAAATAATTGTTTTAATAAAAGAAAACATTTTACAATAAATGCTCAAAATTCCTACCTCTGACCATAATACATAATCTGCACCGTCTAATAAAATTCCTACGTAACCTACGGAATGCACCTCTGTTGTTAATAACTTGCACCCTAGCAAATTCGAGCTTTTGTCGTAACTCTTGTTCGCTATTGTTCTCTCCTTGATAAACTATTTTTTTAAAATAGCCCCAAAGAAAAAAATCTAATGGATTTAAATCGGGCGACCGGGGTGGCCACGCAATAGGTCCGCCTCGACCAATCCACCGGTTGGGGAAGCGCTCGTTCAAATGATCTCGAACTGCTCGAGCGTAGTGAGGCGGGGCGCCGTCGTGTTGCAGCCACATTTCTGCTATTCTTGCTTCTGGAACCTCAGCTTCGTTAAGAATTCGGTTTAAATTATTTTGTAAAAAATTTAAATACAGAGCACCATTCAGCCTTGCTGGCATTTCATGCAGCACCAACTGCTGGCCAATTATACCAGCCCACAATGCTGGAATCGATCATTTCTTATGATATGGGGGTTCACTCTGGAGTAAAAATGTAGGTTGTGGATATTAAATACTCCCATTCTTCTAAAATTTGATTCATCCGTCCATAATACCTTGTTGAAGAACTGCGGATACTCTCTGTGATATCTTAGCATCTCTCTGCAAAACCTCACTCTAGGTTCATAGTCACCGGGCGCCAAAGCTTGCACCCTTTGCACGTGGTAGGCGTGATATTTCTTTCTTTTAATGATTTGTTGCACCGTCGACCTTGGAATCCCGAGATTACGGGATATTTGGCGTTGACTTATACCAGGATCCAATCTTAATTCTCTCAGCACTTCATTTTCATTTTCAAATCGCACCGCTGGTCTGCCTGCTCTCGGAGCGTGCTGACCGGGTAAGACTCCCTCCGTGTACGAATTATGTACGCGCATAAAGACCCTGTCTAGTCTGGAAAACGATCACGGCTAAGGTAGCGTTGACGATATTCCCTGGCAGCAGCCCGAGCATTGCCGTCGCAAAAGCCATACAGATAATGCATTTCTGCATACTCCCGTTGGGTGTATTCTCTCCTTGCAGCAGCCATCTGTCCACTTTTGTAGCCAATCTGTCCGATTCCGAATCTAGTCCGATTCACACAGCACTGGATATAGGTAGGCAATCTATCACAAGTCCAAAAAACAAAGCGTAGGTCAAAGGAAAGAAACTGATCACAAGTCGTCGTAAAACCGAGAAAAAGAACACGTGCGTAGTCACAGGCAGGAAGCGAGTCAGTGTGAAAATGACCTCGAATGGTCAAATCGTTTAGAAGTTACACAATCACTAACAGATGCACCAACGATTATATACGACAGGCCACACAGAAAGTTTTGAGTAATAAAAAGTTATTTGGATGTAACTCAGATATCATTTATTTTAATAATTTAAAATTAAAAATTTTGTACAGATGACTTCAATATAAGTTATATAAGAATAACTCAAAAGCTTCTGAAATAACTCAAAAGGTCTGACCTTGATCAAATTCATATGGGACCACACGAGAACTATCAGCTTTCATATAAAAAAATAATCATCGAAATCGGTTCACCCAGTACAAAGTTATGAGGTAACACAAATAAAAAAAACATACAGTCAAATTGAGTACCGTCTCCTTTTTGGAATTCGGCAGAAAAAGAATCATTAAAATCGGTTCACGTAAAACAAAGTTGAGGTAAAACGTATAAAAAACAGTGGAATTGAGTACCTCCTCCTTTTTGTAGTCGGTAGAAAAGGACAATAGATAGATAGATAGATAAAACACAGAATAAAGATATATGCTTGTAATATAAGATATAAAATACATGTAAGGTCCGTCCAACAAAAACTTTTTGTGTATGAAAATTTTAATTGTAGTTATATGTAATATAGTGTCTCTCAGAGATAAGGTTACAACCATCCCTGAATATTGTATGAATATTATATATAATATGAGATATAAAAGCGATAGAACAGAATAGGGATGCACGTCAGAGAGGTGCAAGACATCTGAATCTTTGGGAGAATCTGAAATTTTTGGAAGTCGGCAGAAAATTTTGTACAGCCGACTTCAATATAAGGTATTAAAAATAACTCAAAAACTATTGGTCTGACCTTGATCAAATTTATATGGGACCACACGAGAAGTACCAGCTTTCAAACAAAAAAAGAATCATTGAAATCTGTTCATCCAGTAAAAAGTTATGAGGTAACACACATAAAAAAAACGTACAGTCGAATTGAGTACCGTCTCCTTTCTGGAAGTCGGCAGAAAATACGATTATTTAGCAGTAAAAATAAGAATATTCTAATTTAAAACTTCCCTCCACATTTTTCTATTACATTTAATCGTATATACACTTCAATCGAGGATAGCATATGATCGGATATGACAAATCCAGCACGGTCAACTAACTTTGAGAGATGTAGAAAGAAGTGGTCGCCCTTTAATGTCAGTTACGAAAGGAAACGTGTCAGCAGTGAAAAATCTAATTGAAGGGAAAAAAAGACGTATTTTATTTCTATATATCTACTTTTTATCTATTTGTGTTCAAACGGCACGACACACAAACAAAGTGGTAACAAAATATAATGGCACAGTTTTCTTTATCATCATCATCATCATCATTACAGCCCTTCACAAGTCCACTGCTGAACATAGGCCTCCCCCAAAGAATGCTACAAAGCACGATCCTGAGCCACTTGCATCCATCGACTTCCTGCATATCTTACCAGGTCGTCACTCCATCTAGTGGGGGGACGCCCTACACTTCGCCTGCCGGTACGAGGCTGCCACTCAAGAACCTTTCTTCCCCATCGGTTGTCGGTTCTTCGAGCTATACGGCCGGCCCATTGCCACTTCAGCTTACTAATCCGTTGGGCTATGTCGGTCACTCTGGTTATACTGCGGATATCCTCATTTCTGAGTTTATCACGCAGAGAAACTCCGAGCATAGACCTCTCCATAGCTCGCTGAGCGACCTCGAGCTTCCTCATCCGGCCAGCAGTGAAGGACCACGTCTCAGTTCCGTATGTCATCACTGGCAACACGCACTGGGTGTACAGTCTCCAAGTTTTGAGGTATACCTGAGGTTTTCTTTATAATCTAAGGTAAATAATATAAAAAAATATTTTATGTACAAAGTAAAATAATAAAAGTAGAATGCAATGATTATAATTAGCATTCATTTGCAGTATTTGATTCGACCGCAGAGTGCAAAAATATTCATTTCATATATTTGTCTTGTATATATATCTTCATATTCGGCTTATATTGTAGACTAGCTGTTCCCCGCGACTTCGACCGCGTGTTATTTGGGGTTTCAGTTTTTTTTACGCGGAACCCTAATTCTGTTTCTAAAAAAAAGTAGCCAAGTTACTCCTTGTGACATCAGCTATCTGCCAGTGAAAATCCCGTCAAAATCGGTCCAGCCGTTTCGGAGATTAGCCGGAACAAACAGACAGACAGACGGACAGACAGACAAAAACTTTAAAAATTGTATTTTTCTTATTAGTACCTTACATACTTTCCTATGCATTTAGTAAAAAGCTGTAATTTTGACATTACAAACAGACACTTCAATTTTATTTATTTGTGTAGATGTATAGATTGAATCGGACACCATGAAATTTGAATATCGCGTGAGGAGGATAGTTTACTGCACAGCGTCACCGATGCACAGAAGTAGGCCCGCATGGAATTGTGCAGTGAGTATACTAAATTTGAAGTAAGTTCGTCTCGGTGTGTGAGATTACATTTTCCATCCATCCATTATATAATTACAGCCTATAAAACTCTATTGCTGAACATAGGCCTCCCCGTTGATTGCCGCCTAGGAAGGATTTTGCCATAATTGCAATTATTTTCAACAAAAAAAAAACAGTTGCCACATTTGGCAGGCGTGTTGACAAGCGGTTTTTTTATTATTTGGAGTTGTTATCAGGAAGATGCTGCTGCCAGTTTCAGTTTCCCTTTTTTTTATAGAATACAAGTATAAAAAGGCCAGCGTGGGCTTAGCCCGCTCCACACATGTTATCTTTAAAATCAGTACAAATACTAAAAGTAAATAAGATATTATATGCGTTTCGGCCTAGCCTTGTCTCGTCTTAGCGAGCGATCCAGGCAGTCAGCTTCACTTGTCAATTATGTTTAGATGGGTGAAAAACGAGCACAGATGATGGTAAGTGGTTGCTGTAGCCTATAGACATCTACATCTATCTTCGTTTGCGAATTAAAATGCAGATGCACTGTCACCCATGAGGACTAAGATAGAATGCCTCTTTTCCAGTATAAAGGGTCTCCGGTTCTCTACACTCGCCATACGAAACACAGCAGCATTAAGCTGCTATTTTACGAGCGTGGTCCTTCCCCGGTCGAGCCGACCCATTCGTGCTACAACTATACTATTAATATAGCTGCAGCATGGCGGCTCTACCACGTATAAAAACCTCTGTTCCTTTATCGGCTCTTGCGATACCTACGGGACGGACGGTATGGGGTAGTGGATATTCTTACACCGCCACTACACGGTCATTTTACATGACTTAATACAGATTAATAATCTAAGATTTATCAATACGATCCAGGATAAAGGCGCTAGTGGGCGGTTCAGGTGATAAAAAAAAACCAACGCCTACCACAACGGATGCGATCGAGAAGCGCGGGGAAAATTTTGATCGCTATTACGCTATTTTTTTTTTACTTTGACGGGATATGTAGTGTCAACTCCTACACGAAATCGAAGTAGCACCGGTGCCTAATGGTTCTACCAAATGCTTGCGCAACAAGCGACCAAACACGGGGTTCCGTAGGCTACTGCTTCACGATTCCCCAGGCTACTAATTCCCCAATGCAACGCGCCCGTCCAATAGGCACCCAAATTGAGGACTACATGGACAGCACACCGCTTAAGCTTTTGGATCACCCTCCAAACAATAAATGTCCTAATTTATCACCATATGATTTCGTTTAATCCTCTTTAAAAGATCACCTGAAAGGGATACAGTTTTCATCGCCGGAAGAATAGAATACGTGGTAGAGCCATGCTACAGCTATATTATAGTAGTAGCACGAATGGATCGGCTCGACCGGTGATGGACCACGCTCTCAGAGAATACCAGCTTATAAAAAAAACCAAAATATAGAAAAACCAGCGAAACACAGCAGCTTAATGCTGCTGTGTTTCGTATGGTAAGTCTAGAGTACCGGAGACATTTTACTGGATACGAGGCATTCCATCTTAGTTCTCAGGGGTGTACGCAACTGCATTTTGATTGTTAATGGAGAATAGATGTAGACGTCTATATGTAACAGCATCTACTTAACATCAGGGAGACTGTGTGCTCGTTTGTCACCCTAATTCTATTAAAAAAATGCGTTAAAAGCGTTCGAGAGGAGACCGCCGTAGATGAAGTGTCTAAGGCGAACAGGATAGTGTTTCAAAAATCGATTCAGACACATGCAACCTTGTGTAGATGCTAATAAGTTTTTTTTTAAGATTTAATAATAACCTTACTTAACAATACCTTATTTAATTTTATTAAGATATGACTATAGAATAGAAAGATTTTAGTTCAATATAAATGATTTCATAATACTTATTGAAAGTCATTTTTCGTAGTGTTTAAAGTATGAACATCTTTATTCTTATCAGTTATTTGTTTTTTGTACATACATTACATTTTCACAAACATATTGCGATGCCAAAGTTTATGTTTATTTCTTTTAATTTTTCTCTGTATGACTCATTACAATTTAAGTTATAAATCGCCCGTAGTCTCTTTTGCAAAACAAATATGGATTCAATGTCAGTCGCATTACCCCATAGCAAAATTTCATAAGACATTACTCTATGAAAGTAACTAACATAAACTAATATATCATTAACATTGGTGAGACTTCTAATCTTTCTTACAGCATAAGCTGCAGAACTGAGTCTGCTTGCTAATTTAGATATATTTCATGTTGCTACTTTATCATGTATATTATGTATATGTAAATGTGAACGTATATATGCACACACCGATGTATAGATATATGTATGTGTATGCTCAATCGCATATACAATGTAAACTTATTTACAAATAATACCTCATATACTGATTTCTCTCCCCACTCGCTTCTCTGAATGTTTTTTATTATTATTTTTAGGTTTCAGTAATATGTCCGTCCGTGAAGTCAATATTTTAATACAGCAGCAGTTAGCTAAAATAGGGATTTCTTGTCATTTATTTTGGATCGGCTCGACCGGGGTCTCACAGAATACCAGCGAAAAATAACACCTCAAGGCTGCTGTTGCGTGTGGGACGTGTAGAGAAATGGAGACCCTCTTTACTGGGAACAAGGCATTTTTTCCAGTCCTAATAGTCCTCAACAAAACTGCATTTTTATTCTTAATCGAGGATAAATGTGAATGTCTATGGGCCACAGAATTCACTTACTTATCAGGTGGACTGTGTGCTCGCTTGATCGCAAAATATATAGTATTTTCGCACCACGTAAAAACTCCATGCAATGCGTAATTTGTTATTATAGGTTTCTTTAAGGCGCCTGTCAACTTCATCAAACGTGTGTGAAGATGGAACAAAGATGCTTACCCTCGGATCCACCACCTCGAGCTTCATGGCGGGCTTGAAGCCCTGCGGAGCGCGAGGTTTGAAGGCGCGCGGGGGCGCCGCCGTCGACCGCGTATCAGCCAGGTAGCACACCCACGAGAACGACTCAGGGTCCTTATCTGCGGACAAAATATACCAAGATGCAATTTATTAAAATTAATTATTTATAGCACTAGCACTAGACTTCTAAATAGCAGTAAAATAGTTAATTCAACTGTTTTCTTTTGTACGTATGTAAAGAAAACGTATTTTTTTTTTATAGGATAAGGGTGACAAACGAGCACACAGTCCACCTGATGGTAAGTGGTTGCTGCGGCCCATAGACATCTACATCTATCCTCGTTTGCGAATCAAAATGCAGATGCGTTGTCACCCGTGAGGACTAAGATGAAATGCCTCATTTCCAGTAAAAAGGGCCTCCGGCCACCTGCACTCACCAAGCGAAACGCAGAGGTAAACCTCTACTTCACGCTGGTATTCTGTGAGGTCGTGGTACCACCCCGGTTCGAGCCGGCCCATCCGTGCGACAGCAAAAGCTGCCGCGTGGCTCTACCACTGTTAAAAATTTTAGTTTAGTTGTATTTAGCAGCGTTATAATATTGTGTATTATTTTAGTTGCGCATACGTAATGGCATTTATTACGAATGAAATAAAAAACAGAGCAACAAAATAATATAGTTCATTTGATTTGTCAATCCTAAAAAAAAGAAGATAAAAAAAATCTTATATGTAGGTTCTCTTCTTTTTCTTCGTTTCTCTATCTTATATGTAGGGTATCTTATATGTGTTACGCGATATTATCAATTATCATTATTATAGGTTGGTACAATTTCAATTTAAAGAAAAAATCCACGCCTAACGATTTTTGTCTAGACAAAATAGGGGATGAAGTTTTTCATTTGACTATCAAACGACGCTCCAATTCCAAATGCTAGTTTAGGGTTATTTCGACATTCAAATTAAACTTTAAAATGTATAAACGAAAAGAATGCAGGAAACGGATTGAATTGAACTTCTTATTTTTTAATCGACTTCGAAAAAGGGGTAGATACTCAATTCGACTGTAATTTTTTTTTGTGTGTTACCTCAGAAGTTTTTTTTAGGTGATCGATGATTATTTTTTTATTTGAAAGCGCTTTGTATGCGCTTCTCATGTGGTCCTATATAAATTTGATCAAGATCTGACCTGTTGTTTTTGAGTTATTCTTAATAATTTATATTGAAGTCGGTTGTACAAATTTTTTAATATTTTAAATTATTCAAATTACGATGAGCCACCAAGTAGCCGTGCTCGCGCTGCTGTGTTCCAGCCTGATAGGTACAGAGAGCCAGTATCATTACAGGCCATGAAGTCATCTAGGTCCTCAGAGGTGACAATGCATCTGTAACCTTCTTTGTTCGAAGTTTGCTACAGGTGTCCATGGACTGCTGTAGTCACTTATATGAACTGCAAGTTCATTTGTCACAACGGTATAAATGCTAATTTGGAGTATACTCTATCACTTTCTTCGTGCTCTCCTTATTTTATTATACACGCAATATTTTGTTAGCTGTAGCCGCGACTTTGTTTACATGAAAGTCTTAGCCTTTGTCCTTTTTCAGAATACGACCTATCTCCAATCCAAAGATCATCAAGATCGGTTTAGCAGTTTAACGTTGAAAATATAAAGAATGCACTTATTTCGTCTTATTACGAAATGTGTTTTTTTAATAGTGTTGGGCTTAAGCTAAGGCTTAAGAAGTATTTTTCATGAAAGAAATCTCTTAGTTGAGGTCACAATCTTCGCAAAATTTGACATTTGCGGTCAAATACTATACATACTTACCATACATACATAATATACATGCATACTATACTTTACATTTTATTTAGCATATTTTCCACAGGATTTCTTTATTGTAACAGACTCTAAACATGAGACTATAAAGTACTTTTTGTAATAAGGCGGAATAAGTGGTGTGATGTGCCGTTCTCTGTCATTATTACTTTTTAAACATAAAATATATGTTATTGAGAACAAAAAAATGAATAATTACAATTCAAAATGGCGACTAATTTTTACGTTTCCAGTTCTGAGCTATGTTCAAGTTAGAGATTTGAAACTTTTAACATGTCTTGGTTAATAGTTGGTTTAAAAACGATTGTAAAATTTGTACGATTAAATTAAAATTTGACGTGGTA
The DNA here is from genome assembly GCA_033319125.1 of Parnassius glacialis. Taxonomy (NCBI): domain Eukaryota; kingdom Metazoa; phylum Arthropoda; class Insecta; order Lepidoptera; family Papilionidae; genus Parnassius; species Parnassius glacialis. The sequence goes on from JAVANC010000016.1 coordinate 2,650,050, forward strand.
TAGTTACAGAACTTTATAACTTGGATATGGTATAATGCTACGTTTTTAAAACAAAATACCTAGAAGACAATTTTAAGCTCAATTTTTTAAATTATACTATATTTTATATCTAATATTAAATTCTATTAATGTGAACCACTTGCAACTACTTTTAAAGACTTGTAGTAGGAGATGACGAAAATAGTATGGCGGGTTCGAACTCACGACTGTAAGATATGCAGCAGTTACTTTCGCTAAACAATGATCTTAATAAAGAGGTTGTAAGACTTATTAAACTTAAAACTTACTTACTTATAAAAAAGGTTTATTTATGTAAATAAGCGAATTAGAGCAATCAATGTTTTGAAAGTCCAAAAACATTCTGTGATCTAATTAAGTTTGTTACTTTATTACATAAATGAAAATAGCTTACATTCGAATATATTTTTTAACTATTAACCGGTGCCAGAAACATGAATGTTGTAATTACTTGAATATTAATATGCAGAGACGTAATATCCACGGACAGGGGACACTGCAGACAACGATCATAAAACAAAACTTTTTGCACACGAGACTCAAAGTATTCATGAAATTCCCATACACATTTACATATTAATTAATTAACACAAACTACTTTTAGATAAAAAAAGTAACATTAAACTCGCAGTGCGTTTGAAATACCTTTAATTAATTTTGTTCGAACATTAAACATTCGATAATTATAAACCGCAAGTAAACCGTCGACTCGGAGTCGAGCGACGTTTGCGACTGATATGGACTCGTCGCGTCGGTAAACAATGTATCGAGCGATTAAAAAGTATTTAAATTATCCTACTTCGGCTAATCGAGAACTGGCCGACTGTTATTATGTCGAAGTCAAATAGAGATTGTGTGCACATTTATTGTATGTATGCTGTACCGGTTGTCCGTTATAACTTATACGTGTAGAATTATATGCTTAATATTTCTGTGTATGTAAGTATAAACCGTGCCACGAAAGATGAGACTTGACACATCACGTGGTTTGAGTTGCGCATTAGTCGATTTATCGGTCTCTTTAGCGGTATGAAGTCTGAGGCGGGAAGGGACCGGGCGTCATCGGCGCCGCTCATTCATATTAGTTGCCTCCCGCTCTCCGCGCCCCGTGCACTTACCGCTTGACTCCGCAAGTACAGACAAGTGCAACTTGTGTTTATAAATTTCTACTTTGTTTAGAGTTGTGTTGTTCTATACGAGTGAAACTTTGTGAAATCTTGATTATGCCTCGAGGTAAAACATTAAGACGACAAAGTAGGAAGATGGTTTACGACGTGTACACCTATATGTCAAAAGAAGCAAAGGAAGGTGTACAAAATTTGAAGCAGGTACAAATGCGTACAGCGGCCGCAACTAGAACATCATTAATTACAGTAAAAAGAATTGTGAAGGAAGGAAACAGTTCCGAGTTACTACCAATTTTCCGCACTCCCGGAAAAAAAAGGTCAAGACCTAAACTTTTAACCGACATAGATGACTTTGACAAAGGAGTGATAAAAAGATGTGTTCACAACTTCCATGTTACGAACAAGGAACTGCCGACCCTTAATAAAATTTTAGCAAAGTTGCGTGATGATATTGCCTTTCGAGGTTCGAAAACAAGTCTACGCCGCATTTTGAAAGACCTTGGTTTTCGATGGAGGAGGACCGAAAATAATCGAAAAATTCTTATAGAAAAATCCAATATCAGACTGAAAAGAATTGAATATTTAAAAAAAGTCAGAAAATATCGCCAAGAAGGCCGTCCTATTGTATATACTGACGAGTCTTACGTGCATTCCACGCATAGTACCTCCAAATCTTGGTCTGATAATTCAGATAAAGGGCTCAAAAAACCAATATCTAAAGGTCAGCGCGTAGTTATTGTACATGCTGGATCTGAAAGTGGTTTCATACCAAACGCTTTACTGACTTTTAAATCGGGGTCAAAAACGGGTGATTACCACGACGACATGAATTACGAAAATTATCAGAAATGGCTTCGAACCCAGCTAATACCCAATCTTCCACCAAATGCCGTCGTGGTAGTTGATAATGCCCCGTATCACAATAAGGAGTATGAATCTGCACCAAGCTCAAATACCAAGAAAGCTGATATGCAATCTTGGCTAACCCAAAAAGGAATTCCCTACACTCCAGATATGCTTAAACCACAATTGTATAAATTGATAAAAATACATAAAGAACAATATAAGACATTCAGCATTGACAAAATACTATCTGAACACGGTCATGACGTACTGCGATTACCTCCATACCACCCAGATTTAAATCCAATCGAAATGGCTTGGGCTTCAATAAAAGGTTATGTGAGTAGTAAGAATGTGCAATGGAACCTCAAACGTGTGATAGAGTTAGTAACAGAAAAGGCAAGCCAAATGGGACCAAATGAATGGAAAGCTCTATGTGATAAAACAAAAAAAATTGAAGACTTTTACATAGAAAGTGATCACATAATAGACAATTTGACGGATACGGAGATAATTATCAGACTAGGAGAAGATTCCTCTGACAGCGACTCAGGGGACTCAGGTAGTTCCTCATCGTCATCTGACGAAAACGATAATCTGTTAACTCCTGGAACAAGTAGTGTATTTTCTAGAGTTAATGTACCTGGTTGCAGCCGCGTTACAAACGATAATCTTCCCGCTGGTGTATCATTTATTGACAGTGACAGTGACTAGGATAATCAGCCATTTTTATCTTTAAATTTATTATTTCGTAATAAATATTTTTCAGAATTTTGTTACGTTGTGTTAATTTCAAATGTCGTCGAAAAATCCCTGAATAGATATACAAATTAGGGATAATATTTCGTACACGACAATACCTGCGCAAGCTCCCCACTACTGACGCTCGCCAAGTCTCATCTTTCGTGGCACGGTCCGTACCTATGCGTTTTTTTAATAGAGTAACGGTGACAAACGAGCACACAGTCCACCTGATGCTAAGGGGGTGCTGTGACCAATAGACATGTACATTTATCTTCGTTTGCAAATCAAACTGCAGATGCGTTGTCAGCCGTGATGACTAAGATGGAATGCCTCTTTTGCAGTAAAAAGGGTCCCCGATTCTTCTACACTCACCATACGAAACACAACAGTATTAAGTTGCTATTCTGTGAGAGCGTGGTCCTACCACGGTCGAGCCGAGCCATTCGTGCCACAACTATAATATGGCTGCAGCGTGGCTCTACCACATATAAGTTAAGTGTTATTATCAGGTATGGGGTGTACGGGAGAATGAATATGGATCTTTTTTCGTGTGTAAATTCACATTTTACGTGGCGCTTACTGCTCATTGCCTTCAGAGACGACCGACTAATGGTGAATGATAACATTCAGAACTTTTTGTACCAACCCTTCTGTACAGAGTTGGCAAGGTTGGGATTCAAATCAAAACACAAACAGAAACTTTTTTTGCTCAATATAGATTATAAATAATAATTATTGAAAGTCACCCTTTTGTTTAATTAATTACCACTGGTTCGAAAAAAGCCCTCTGTCCTGGAAAGAACCAGCAAGAAACCCAGCGGGACTAATTTTTTTAAATAACAGCTTACAATGTTGTGTTACACAATTAACAACACAACAAATTAGAAATAGCTTAGTAGCAATCACCTCATTCCCAGGGGTTATTATCATCCATAAATTCCTTAATATTATAATAACCCTTTTTATATAAACTTTGTTTAATAAAGTTTTTGACCTTTGAGCAGGTCAAATTTTGTATATTTTCTGGGATTTTGTTGTAAAAGCGTATACATAGCACCAAGAATGAATTACTGACTTTGTGGAGTCGAGTAACTGGTACTACCAGCTTGTGTCTGTTCCTAGTATTTACAGAATGAATATCACTTATTTTAGTATAACTACTTTTATTTTTTGTACGTACATTACATATTTATAAATGTATTGAACGGATTAGTAAGCTGAAGTGGCAGTGGGCCGGCCATATAGCTCGAAGAACCGACAACCGATGGGGAAGAAAGGTTCTTGAGTGGCAACCTCGTACCGGTAGGCGAAGTGTAAGGCGACCCCCCACGAGATGGAGTGACAACCTGGTAAGACATGCAGGAAGTCGATCGATGCAGGTGGCTCAGGACCGTGCTTTGTGGCATTCCTTGGGGGAGGCCTATGTTCAGCAGTGGACTTATGAAAGGCTGTAATGATGATGATGATGGTGAAATGTATTGAGAGGCCAAAGTTAATATATTATTTTCCTTAAATGATTTTCGGAGCGACTCTGTAGGTTATAAATCATAGATTGATCTTATGACCCTCTTCTGTAAAACAAATATAATTTTAGTGTCAGTCGTGTGTCCCCATAGCAAAATACCATACGACATTATGCTATGGAAATAGCTAAAGTAAGCTGTTTCCACACTGGTAAGATTTCTAATCTTTTTTAAGCTCTCCACTGAAGCTTCGCGTCTAGTGTTATTCCAAGAAAAAATGGTGGTATCGACAAGACTCAGTTCCTCCCCATTTAAAATTACATTAGTATTTAATGGTTTGACATTTGGAGTAATGAATTTCATACATTTCATTTTAGTGCCATTTAAATGCGATCTTTTAATATATAGAACATTTGGCGTTATCTTGGAAAAGCCTATATCCACTAGACATGTGACGAGTACTCGGTTTGGATTCTGTACTCGGCGGGTTCGGCCTTTTTTTAAGGTTCGGCCGAGTACCGAGTACTCGGCCTTAATTATATCTCAGAAAAAAAATAGACAAAAAGCCAGTTTTTATCATTATTATTACATTAGACACATTAAACCATCGGGAACATGAGAAGCAGCAGAAATATTTAGAACTTACATAAGAATCTATAATAGAAATTATTATTACTAATATTTAAAATTTAAGAGAGTAAGATTGTGATGCAAAAACGCAAGTCTTACGGCCCTATTTGGGTCTAGTTTGTAAGGGAAAAAAACGCACGCCGCCCGCTAACGCTTTTTTAAAAGCCGAGTATTCGGCAGAGTACTCGGCCTAATCTAGACCGAGTACCCGGTGGCCGAGTACGTGGCGAATCACTACTCGTTCCATGTCTAATATCCACCAATAAATTAAAATTAAAAGAGGAAGAAAAAGAATCTTGACACGGTTTTGATTTCGGAAAATGTAAGGAAGATTAATAAAATTAGCCAGACTGACATACTTTTATAAAAAAAAAAAAAAAACATACAGTGTAGTGAAATTCATTCGGTTAGAATCTACTACTTAGTCTGTGGTGAAATTAGCTAAAGCATGAACACAGTTTGGAAGTAAGTACTAAGCGCGTGTATCTCATTCTGACGGTAAAAAAACAATTAAATAATAAAATAAATAAATAATGCGTTTATTTCCGCAATCTTGTTAATAAGTAGTTAACCTTTAACAATTTTAATTATGTTTTTTTTTTATCTCTGCCTATCCAAGACGATGAGATTTTTATTTGCAACTTATGATAATAGTCATAGTCATAGTAGTCATAGTAATTTATTCCATTGATAACAAAATACATTGTAATTTATGATAAAAAACAATATTGCGTAAATTTTCACCTTGCCGACACTTTTCGGACAACAGCGATAAATCGCGACTACAATCGGATAAAAAATCTCGTTGCCTGCTCTTGTCTCGTTTGTTTAGTGGTCATAAAGGCGATTTCTGATCATGGGGACCTTTAATACCGGGATGAACCAAAATCAGTTACTGGGTTTTTCTGTAAGAAATTCTCATTAGCGGCCGGAGTTAGGAAGTTGATATAATCTTTTGAATTTCGCAAAGAATTTTGACAGAATGATTCAAGAGGAAAGTTTATAACAATCATAATAATGTCCCCAGACCGCCTTTCGATCACGGCGGCCCGTCTCAAAGGAGATTAGCCAATTGCGCAAGACCGGATTATAGTGCCCAAGTATATGCGCAAGCACAGGCGCACTCTCTATTCCCCCACACTCATAGTCCGACCAACGGCTTTACGTGCTTTCCGAGGCGCGGGGGTGAGACACCGCCAACTTCCTGACTCCGGGCAGCTACGGAGAATTTCTTGATGAAATAACTGATTTTGTTTTTGGCCTGACTCGGGATTCGAATACGGGACCTCATGATCAGCAGTCGCACTACTACTACAACCAATACACCAACGAGGCAGTCAATTAAAGGTTTATAATATGTAATATATAACACATTTTTTTTATATAGGATAGGGTGACGAACGAGTACACAGTCCACCTGATGGTAAGTGCATCTATCCTAGTTTACGAATGAAAATGCAGATGCGTTGTCACCCGTGAGGACTAAGATGGAATGCCTCTTTTCCAGTAGAAAGGATCTACGGTTCTCTCCACCCACCATACGAAACACAGCAGTGTTAAACTGCTCTTTTACGCTGTTATTCTGTGAGAGCGTGGTCCTTCCCCGGTCAAGCCGACCCATTCGTGCTACAACTATACTACTAATATAGTTGCAGCATGGCTCTACCACGTTGAAACACATGTATATTATATATCATATAATTCTTCTTTTCGTGTGTGTGTGACTGAACTCCTAAACGGCTGGACAGATTTCGATGAAATTTTGTGTGTGTGATTAAGTTGATTAGAGAATGGTTTAGATTCACAATTGGACCCGGCAGGTGGCATTGTTGTAGAGATCCAGAAATCAACCGTGCGAAGCTATTACCAATAAATAAGTCTATTCCCTACACGCGTCATACTAAACACAGCAGCATTATTCTGTGAGAGCTACTACGAGAGGTTCTACTCCTTCCTACCCCGGTCGAAGCGACCCATTCGTTCTGCAGCAATAGCTAACGAGTAGCTGCAGGGAAGGCTCCACCACGACAAAAGTTTACAGATAATATCTACATAATTATATCTACAGTTCAACACAACACTGTGAACGGATTAAAGAAGCCTTTACAATACTAGGCAAACATAAATTGTAACACAGTGAGCAACGCGTTTAAGAACCTACGAGTACTTCGTGCATTTCTGAACGTATAGATACATTTTTTTTAAATGAAGACATGTATAAGGAAATTGAGGGCAACACAGCGCTGATAACAGAGACATTCTTGTTACATGTACACTAACTTCTGTACAACTATGGTGACCGCGAATGAAGTAACACGATTAAATACTTCAAAAATAAAAAGTAAATTGAATATTTAAAAGTAAAATGAATTTGACAAAATCACTAACTTTTGGGTCTAAGTGTCGATATAATGACTTTTTGTGTTTTTTTTTATAGGATAGGGTGACAAACGAGCACACAGTCCACCTGGTGATAAGTGGTTGCTGTGGCCCATAGACATCTACATCTATCCTCGTTTGCGAATCAAAATGCAGATGCGTTGTCACCCGTGGGTAAGAAGGAATGCCTCTTTTCTAGTAAAAGGGGTCTCCGGTTCTCTACACTTACCATACGAAACACACCAGTGTTAAGCTGCTATTTTAAGCTGGTATTCTGTGAGAGCGTTGTCCTTCCCCGGTCGAGCCGACCCATTCGTGCTACAACTATACTACTAATATAGCTGCAGCATGGTTTTACCACGTTTTGAAATTGAAATGTTTTAAATCTGCAAATTGACCTATAATCACAGAATAAATAACTCTAGTTGATTTTTATAGCCAAATATGTATTATTATTGTTGCTGTATATTCTATAAAAAGCTGTTGGATTTCTAAATAAATAAATAGCGATTTGGTATAAATTTCCATTTCTTCCCAGGGCAGAAGTTTTCTCCAAATCAGTGATAAAAGTAAAAAACTTTTTTAATAATTAATTTGTTAACATATGTTGATAAGAAAACTACTTAAAAAAGATGGTAATTAAAAACATCTTTTTCGGAGAAGTCCACACTAATTTGTATTTATGGCGACCCTAAAGCACACCGTATCAAGGTTGTGTATTGACCGGATTGAAGCTTATTTAACACGGTCTAGACACGTAGTACATAATCCTTTACGAAACCGAAGGGCGTGCAACAAGAATAATTATTTCGATGCAGACTTGACCTCAATTTATTGTTACTTGAGCGCCGATTAAACGAATCATTGGTTTGATTCGTTTGGTCGTGGTATCGACACCCGAGTAACTTTTCTCTCACTCAACATCGGTTTAGACGAGAGAGAAAGCAATAATATGCTCACGCCTTACACTTATATACAATACAGTACAGCCGCGCCCACCGTCAGGAAAGTTTCGAAAACTTGTATCAGTTTTATCACAATAATTACACAACATTAATGAATTTCATAATGTAATTTATGTGACTGTACAAGATGAACGTAATACTACAGACAGCCGTGTAAATTAATTTGTATTTTACCGTGTCCAAGGTTACAGGAAACATAGGGGGGACCCTTCCGACTTCACAACTGGATACAGGCCCTTCCAAGAATGCGCCAGATGGTAAGCATACTCATTACTTTGACTTGGTGAGCCCAGAGCAAAACTCCACCTTACTCTTCTGGTAAAGCACCTTTTATCTGTGATTTTTTTTTTTCAGAATATTTGTATGGAAGTTCCGGCATTAGCAGATCGACAGAGTCACGTCATTCAACAGGGTGCACCGCTGGTGAAGAGGCAGTTGTAAGGATAACGGAAGCGTCCGATTGATAACAGTATAATGGTTATCATGATCAAAATTAACATCAAATTACTTTTTTTATAGAATAAGGGTGACAAACGATCACACAGTCCACCTGATGATAAGTGGATGCCATAACCCATTAACACCTACATCTATCCTCAATTAAGAATCAAAATGCAGATGCGTTGTCACCCCTGAGAACTAAGATGGAATCACACGTTTCCAGTAAAAAGGGTCTCCGGTTCTCTACACTCACCATACGAAACACAGCAACAATAAGTTGCTATTTTAAGCTGGTATTCTGTGAGAGCATGGTCCTACCCCGGTCGTGCCGACCCATTCGTGGTACAACTATACCAATAATATAGCTGCAGCATGGCTCTACCACGTTTACGTTAATACTATGTTCTGCAAAATATAAGATCTTTCCTCTATCTGAAAAAAAAAGTCCGCGATACCATAGGCCTATTTCTTTAGATAAGCCACAATAAGGAATTTTGTGATAAAAAATATTGAAAATTAAAAAGTGATTTATGAGCGTTATTATTAGGCATGGCGTATTAATCCCTACGAACGAAAGTTACTTCATCAGCAAGACAATTTTATGAAGATAAACTTTGCTCTTTATAGCATTCTATTTGAACGCATAGTTTAAGAGATAATGAAAAATTAAAATAATTCAACACTTGGCTCGGCACGAGAACGACGTCTAAGCGATGAGAATCGAGACACCAGCAGTGAAGTGGCGTTCACTGCTGGTGTCTCTCGGTTCTCATTAGCGAGGGGTCATGTCTAGCGGCTCAGACGCGTGATATGCGCGGGTGATACCGCGGGGAACAGCTAGTCATGTATAAAGTGTTTCCTATTATCTCGGTCTCCTCTGTGTGCGGTGCTTAAAAAATGGTTACCAATATAACTTTTAACTGCTAAAATAAAGGATTAAAAAATTGCAAATTTATTATCAAATAAATAAAATTAATTATATTGAATAAAATTATCATATCCAAACCATTATTAACAAAGCACAATTTCATATCTTACCGATTTGTAATAAATTACTCGTGTCTAGGTCATATACTGTCTATTTTACGGGCCACCTTGAGAGTCAATCAATTTTTGTTCTATAAAATGATTTCACTGAAGTAGACATCGCTATTACCAGGCCTGTCTCAAGTCCGCGCTTTAGGCATGAAAATATACCTACGCTGTGGGGCCGCCTCCAAGAGGCTTATTCAGTGTCACAGGCACGCTCGAGTTGACGCGTACCTTGCGTTAAAAAAAGCATTTTTCTCTTATAAGTATTTAGGCACTTTTGATATTCATTTTTGAGTTCTTATTATTGTATGGCCTCTCAAAAAGTCGAAAGGTACTGCATAGCATACGGATGCTTAAATAACAATAGGAATGTCGACTTTTCATTCTTTACTGTTCCCTAGGATACCGAATGGTAATATATTATTATTTATAGATAGATCTAGATAATTAGGTACTTAGTTACCGCCGCCATAGTTACAGATTTATTATTTGATTAGCGACCCGACCACAGCTTTGCAGTTTTCGAATTTTTCGCGTATAATGCTAATGAACTAAAAAATCGTTCAGTGTAATAGACTTCCCAGTACTAGTGACTACCTACTTATGCAAGATCACGCTCATGCATCATATACTAGTTATTAGTTTAACACCTGGACGATAAAAGAAAGAGATTTAAAATAGCAGCACTTCTCATTGCCACTCTTTCAAAGTAATGAGTTGCAGCGCTAAGGGCCGCGAGTTCGAATCCCGTATGGAACAAGTATTTGTATGGCCTACAAATAATTGTTCTGGGTCTATTCTACTCCCTGCGACACATGAGAAAATCCTAGTGTGGAGGTAACGTTTTTTAAAAAGAGAGGAAGAGAGACAACTAATGAAATTAAACTTTTTGTAAAACCGACTTCAATATTCATACGCATTATTAAAGATAACTCCCAAAACTACTGGTCAGAATTTGATCAAATTTATATGGGATTTATTAACTATAAGCACCAGCTTTCAAATAAAACTAGAATCATCAAAATCGATTCACCTAGAAAGTCCTCCTTCTTTTTTTTGAAGACGGTTAAAATGGTAAGTAGGTAAATAATTATCTGAGTTTTAAAGACGTTCAACGTTGTTGTAATCTTTATTTTTCTCGATGTTGCATAATAACCTTCGTCACATTGAACAATAATATTTTTATTATCAGCAAATTGACGGCTGCGTGGCGCAGTTGGTTAGCAATGAATTGCAACGCCGGGACCGCGGGTTCGAATCCCGCACGAAACAAGTATTTGTATGGCCTACAAATAATTGTTCTAAGTCTAGATGTTTGTCCTTGTGCAATTTATGTTTGTAAACTGCCTCCACGATACAGAAGAAAATCCTAGTATGGGGGTAACTTTTTTTTAACAATAAAATACTAATACATTGCATAACACCTCGGTATATTTTACTATATACCAATTACTAATATCAAAGGATTCAATTTATTTTCTCACAACACCTAACCCTACAGTAGGGGCGGCCTTAACAGAGGCGCGTAACAATACAGACACTCGCACGCGAATGTAAAGGTGCGTACGGATTGCGCGTACCCTGGTACGCGTACTCAGTTTACGCGTATTCGGAACGCCTAGTCCATACCTGCAGCTACGCGTTCACTCTTAGGCGGGCTCCAGACTCCTGTGTGATTCACGGCGTGAATTCACGCCGTAATTTTGCCGCGAAATCGTCGCGAAAAACATGTCCCTCCACATTCGCTATCGTTCACAGTTTAGTTCGCGCGCTCGTCAAGAATGGACGCCGAAATATGCACTGCTATCGCCGTGACGCTATGCGCTTTGGCTCACTACAATTACGTGTATATAAAAGATAAAAAAGAAATAGAGAAGACGAAGATGGTGGATGACAAAGATACATTTTATCAGTCTCTTCAATACTCATTATTTCCTTTATTGGCATCCATGCGTCATGTACTTTCATTTTATTTTATGATCTTTGTGTTTAGCATCCCATAAAATGGGTTCGGCATGATAACACTCGATCAACATGAGTTCTTGCTCGTTCGTCCAACTGACGCTCATTTTGACCCACCGTCCTCCGTAAACAAGTCTTATACGTGTTAGAGCCATGCTGCAGCTATATTAGTAATATATTTGTAGCACGAATGCGTCAGCTCGACCGGGAAAGGACCACGCTCTCACGGAATACCAACGTAAAATAGCAGCTTAACACTGCTGTGTTTCGTATGGTAAGTGTAGAGAATCGGAGACCCTTTTTACTGGAAATGAGGCATTCCATCTTAGTCCTCACGGGTGACAACGCATCTGCATTTTGATTCGCAAACGAGGATAGATATAGATGTCTATGGGCCACAGCAGCCACTTGCCATCAGGTGGACTGTGTGCTCGTTTGTCATCCCATCCTATAAAAAAATACAAATAAGCACATCCTCCCGGCACCGAGTCTCGTGCGTTACTGATTTCACGCGCGAGTGTGGATGCGCTTGCGTTCGCAGGAGGTTCGCGCCTCGTAAACCCTTTGAAGCGGGCGTAAAATACCGATACTGAACGGGGAACAAGGCGTGAACAGGCGCGAAGCCCGTGAACAGGCGCGAAAGCCATCCACATTCGCGTTTCGCGGCTTTCACGGGTGTTCACGGCGCGAATGTGGAGGGCGCTTTAGGGTACGCGTGCCGCGCGAGCCAACTCGCAGCGCGAGCCATCGTCAGTCGGTTTTTGGTCGCGCGTCAAAGAGGACGCACGCGGCCGGCTACGCTATATTTGGACGGCAAAATGAATAAACACGCGTGTTCTTCGAGTTTCAATAATGAAAATATTATCAGATTGATTCAACTTTATGAATTTCACCGAGTCTTGTGGGATAGCACACTAACTGATTATCGAAATAACGATTTACGCCATGATGCATGGAATAGATATGAGCGCCGCGTCGGCGCGCCGCCGCCGCCGTAATTCTCCCCGCGCCGCCGCCGCCGATCCTAGGCGCCGGCGCGCCGATCCCGAGCGGCGACATTCAGTTTAACCTGACACGCTAAACAAATCGAACGCACTTCTGCCTAAATGCTAACAAAATGGCGGTTCTAAACGTAGACGTTTATAAAACGAAACTCTCTGACATTACAATTTGTGTGATGTCCAAGTTATCAGCAAACAAACACATTTTTTGTTGGACTTATTTTGGTCATTTAGTTATTAATATTGAGGGAAAAAAGCGAACAGTGTTGGGCGAACAAGTGTTTTGCGACGCTTGTTTGAAACAAGCTAAAGAAAAAGATGGCGATGTGCATTTTTCCAAGTAAGTTTATGTACCTTCGTTTATTTTACAATAATGAAATACCTACTTATCTGTAGATAGGTTTTTTACGAGTTTACTAATTTAATGAGTAAGAAGGTATGTTGTATGTTTTACGGCTGGTCTCAATAACCTATCTATCTCATACTGGAAGTTAAAATGTCTACCATTGCTATCTATAGTTATATTTTTCCGTTTCAGTAATCAAAGATAGATAGAAATATTTAACCATCACATTGATCTACCGTTCGGAGGACTTACCGACTACCTGAGTTACGTGGGTTCATAGAAAAAAAAACAGCTAAGTGTTTCAACAACGTTTTGGCAGATAACTGGCGATAGTACAAATTACCAGATGTCAGAGTTTTGTCTATCGTCAAATTTTGAGAGTTATCAAATATTAATATTTTTTTTATTAATATAAATATTAATAAGGTCTTATTTTTATCTAGCATACATTTGTTTGTTTCTTTTAATTATAAAATGTAGTTGAAATATTTTTAATTGCTTATGCTATGTAACAACTATATTATCTTGCTCTTTATTTCCGTGTGGTTGGTATATTACGTTTTTATTGGGATTTCATTTTTCATTTTATCTAAGGTATTGTTGGAAGCTTGACAAATAAAATTTCCTTAATTTTGTTTCAGAGCACTCGTCAAAACCTACAGTCAAAATATAGCCACCAACAATTTACTGCGTCATTTAAAGGACGAACATAACTTAGAAGATACTCAAAATAGAAAAAAAGTAGCCCCCATTAAGGGGTTTTTTTCCGTACAGAGTAAATCTAAACCAGTCACAAAAAGTGGTGAAACTGGTGGAATAAAAGACAAGTGGATGCTAGCGCGCGATCTGGCGCTATGGTTCGCCAGATCACTATTGCCATTCGACAGCATAGATGATGAAGCCATAATTGATTTTTAAAAAAATATAATATAATTGTGGCTGATGACGATCTACCCTCACGGCATAATATTGCTCGAGAGGGGTTAGAAGATGTATATAATAGTATGTTAACATATGTACAGAGTATAATTAAAAAACAAAATATAAGATTTGGTGCACTAACAACAGATTTTTGGACAGATCAATTTAGACGTCGCAATTATATAAGCTGCACTTTCCATTTTATTTCTCATGAGATGAAACTTTTGAAATTCACGCTAGCCACCCAACAAGTTATTGGAAAACATACAGGTGAAAAGATTAGATACGAAATTCAAGGTATTTTGCGGACATTTCAGATTCCACAAAAAAGATATTGTCCTTGTTACCGACTCTGGCAGTAATATGAAAAGAGCTGCTGATTTATTAAATATGAAAAATCATCTTTGCCTGGGCCATGCTTTGCATAATCTGGTCACCGTAGATGGTATTCAGAACACTGATGCGGTTCTTTGCCTTATTAATAAATGTAAGAAAATAGTCAAGCACTTGAGGTATAGAGCTCCACAACTAGAAGCCGCTGCCAGCAAAGGAAAATGTGATCTGCTCTCATCTTCGGATCACGAAGCTTCATCGAATGATTTTGAATTAGATGAGGTTTCGACAAGATCTGGAACCAGCGCCCCTCCAACTATAAAGACGAGTACACCAACGAGATGGCACAGTATGCTTATGATGCTAACAAGCATCAGCCACAATGCAAATCGCCGACCCATTAGAGACATGTTGATTGATATAGGCCACAGTGCTCTTTTACTAGATGAGAACGAGTACAATTTAATTACTGACTTGACAACGTTCTTTAATAAATTCAAGACGACAGTGGAATGTTTGAGTTCTGAATGACAAACCACTATTAATTTAGCATTGGTTTTTAAATCCGAAATTAGAAGGGTGCTAGAAGAATATAACGACGATGAAACTGTCATAGTCACTAGACTAAAAAAAAACATGTTGCAACGTTTAGATCATCGCTTTCCTGTTACAGACACTATTGTGGCGGCTACTTTATTGGATTGTAGGTTTCAATCAATTAAGGAAATCGACATTTACATGGAAAGTCAAGACACCAATAAGGTAGCATTTTTGTCAAATTTTTTAAAGAATATTTTGAAAGAGGAAGATGTTGTTGACCCAGCAAGAGATGCAACACCTGGACCGGGTTCCGCGCCTAAGCCATCAAATTTTTTGATGTATTTGGTTGAGAAGCACAGCAGTACATCCAGTGATATAGACAGCGTGGTTGAAAATGAATGCTGGAAGTATTTTAGCACAGCTAGTGTCAAAGATCTTCAGCCCTGCGACGGTGATCTTTTGATGTTCTGGAAAGACAGAAAGATTTCCTTTCCATGGCTGTCAACTTTGGCTCGAGCAATATTGTTTGTACCGGCGACAAGTACGCCAAGCGAAAGAGTTTTCTCTGTTGCAGGGCAGGTAATAACCGCAAAACGGTCTCGATTAAATCCCCTAAGGGTAAACCGAATAATATTTATTCATGACAACTATAGCCATTGCAAACGATAAACCGACATTTGAATTTAATTGGTAATTCATCTTTTAACTGACTGAACCTATGGATCTCATGTTTTCGTTAGTTTTAAATAATGTTTACAATTTTAATTATAATTGTTTTTAATATGTTGTAATATTTATATGACAGTACCTTGAGTTGGAGATGAAAAGATCCTGCTGATTGGTTGTTGATCTTTTTTATTATTGTCGTAATTAAAGCGGGTTTTATGTTCCTAATTTCCTTTTGATTTACAGCTATGTTACTGAATATTAGACTTAATTTTGTTTTCTCTTTTATAATTTATCTTGTCAATTCAATTTGTCACGTCAAAACTATAATAAATCTTAATTATACGTAAACTTATGTTTTATTTCTTTTCTTAAATTGTACTATAATATGGAGGTCACGCCGCCGACGCCGCCGACTTCTAAAAGTCGGCGCGCCGCCGCTGACAAATTGACTTTCGGCGCTCATATCTAGCATGGAAGGCAATTTCAAATGAACTGAAAATTCCAATAGATGAATTTAAAAAAAAGATGACAACTTTATTAGCAACTAATAGAAAAGAAAGGAGCCGTTTGTTTCTCTTTTTTTTATTTAAAATGTGTTGAATAATGACGCAGCAGTGGTGATGCACGCAACCGCTAAATTTGTCGAATGACAAACTTAGCGGTTTGCGTGCATGTCATGGCGAATGACTGGGGCTCGCGGAGCGCTCTGTATCAATTGACCTCGCGTACAGGTTCGCGGCGGTCCGTACAGGAGCTGTACGCGTATCCAATGTACGCGTGGACAGTGTTTCCCAACTACGCGTAACACAGGAACGCGCTATCCGTACGCAGCTTAAGGTGCATTTTGATTTAATACGCGATTATGAATTAATTTTTGTTTCGACGTAGGCTAATTTCACGAAGGTCGCTTCCGGGGCGTGCAAAGTATTATGAACATTAGCAACGTTGTAACTAGGTTTAAACTCGCAAGTTTGCTATCAGAGAGTGTTCCTTCTGTTCTTGTACTATTATTTATTCTGTGCTATTGCAAAGTAATTTCAGTTGAAAGAAAATATTCTTTTGATTTACAATAAAATTTCGGCTCTACATGTCTAAAAATAAGGATTGTAACATTTATTTGCTATAAAATTAAATTTTTATCTTATATTTTATGCCGCACTTGTGGTTGAAAATTATCAACTTATCAAAACCAGCATTTGAAATCGCTTGTTTACGGGTTTGGTTGTTTGTGTCTCTGATAATGTACCCTAGCTTTCTTCTTACCGCGTTAAGCGTTGACGTCGAGCGCGAGTAGGTTAGGCTAAGTGAATCCCGCACGGTACAAGTATTTGTATGGCCTAGAAGTAATTGTTCCGGGTCTGGATGTTCGTCCTTGTGCAATGAATGTATGTAAACTGCCTCCACGCTGGCGGTTGTTTTGAAAAAAAAAATTGTGGTAAAGCTATACTTTGTAGGTGGTAGGACTGAACTCATTTTCTGCCTAGGAGTCCGTCTGAATAGATTACTACCCTCTTACCTATTACTGCCGCTAAATAGTAATACTTGCAATATTGCGTTCCACTGTGAAAGATATCGAGAACCAGTATAATTACGGCTGTGAGGCATTCCGCCTGAAACCTTGAAGAACTTTGAAGTTAGCTGTAGATGTTCATAGACTGCAGTAGACACTTGATGGTAAGTGTGTGGTAAGGTGGATTGTAAGTTCGTTTGTCACTACAGTTGTATAGAAAAAATACTGCGGCTGGATTATGGCTGCGGCAAAAAATGGGTCTGCTCGACCGGGGAAGCGCCACGCTTGCACTAAATACTGGCATAAAATTGCAATATAATGCATACCAGTTCAATGCTGCTGTTACGTATGGTGAGTGCAGAGAACCAGGGACCCTTTTACTCGTAACGAGGCATTCTATCTTAATCCTCGTATTTTTATTCTTAATCAAGGACAGATGTAAGTGTAAGGTGTAAGGTAGATTGTGTGCTCGTTTGTAACCTTTATTTCTTTTTCATCAGACTTTTGTTTATAGGATAGGGTGACAAACGAGCACACAATCCACCTGATGGTAAGTGGTTGTTGTGGCGCATAGACATCTATATTTATCCTCGTTTGCGAATCAAAATGCAGATGCGTTGTCACCCGTGAGGACTGAGATAGAATGCCTCTTCTTTTCGAGTAAAAAGGGGTCTCCGGTTCTCTACACTCCCCATACGAAACACAGCAGTGTTAAGCTGCTATATTACGCTGGTATTCTGTGAGAGCGTGGTCTTCCCCGGTCGAGCCGAACCATTCGTGCTACAACTATACTATTAATACAGCTGCAGCATGGCTCTACCATGTAAAAAAAAAGACTAATATGATGTTAATTTGTAAAGGATTACTGACGTATATTTTAACACGAGACGCTTATATAACATCACATTAGGCATACACCAAGACTAGCAGGGAACGCCTGAGAACGAATTCAAATTTATACGGACCAAGCAATAACAACCGAATTCAAGTGTTATTCAATAACCTGATTTATCACTGTCATTTTTATTCGATAGATTTTACGCACACAGACAACGAGCCGTTGTAAATGTGCGGAATACGATTTTTTTATTATTTGCATTGCACACGTAAGCATTCATTCATTATCAATTCCTTTTATTACAACCTATCTAAAATCCACTGATGAACAAAGGCTTCCACCATAGATTTCCTGAAAGAGGGTTTGGCGTTGAAGGAAAAGGGGAGACCTCCCGTCGGGCAAGTCGGTCGACCCCGGGAGCGACCGACGTTCCGAGTGGTAATTCGACTTATGCCTGGTTTCTGAAGTTCCTAGTTATCTTCCCATTAGCTATTGATTCAATAAAGTTATCTATAGGATAAATGTCGGTTAAATGTCACTGCGTTTCTGAATACGCAACGAATCGTTCAACAACTATGAAACCATTAACAACTACCATAATTTGCCGCTAGATGGGCCTGTTTAAGATATCGAGTCTAAAATTGATTTTTTAATTTCAATTCTTCATTTATACTAGTATTATTTATAAAATATATATTTTTGAGGCTAAATAAGAGGATATGCACTGTTTTAGTAATAAAATATGATAATTCCATATTTATCAGAAACTGTATGAATGACATCATTGTATTGTCAAATTGTTAAAAAAGAAAACCTCAATCTCATTGCTTTTATTCGAATGTGTTTTTATTTTTCATAACTTTCTGATTTTAAGTTTAGTGGTATTTACTATCCTTTTTGCATTATCCCAAACATGAAATCTGGAAAACGTAGTAAAAAATTTTCTGAAAGAGAGAAGAGTACTCGTATTCATTTCACTTCTATTAAAATTATTTTATCCCTTGAATATTTTAGTATTTAGCGGCCACTGGCAATTTATTTCAATAATAACACGTTATAACCTAAAAGTTGATGTAGTTTGCTTGAAATTAAACGTCAAATAAAGTTATAGAACCGATAAACGGCACATATTGGCCAGTTAAATTAAACACAGCTTAAACGGAGTTTATCTTACATTGCGATGTTCGGAAACGCACTTTCACAAGTTATCGAACCAATAGCGCTAACGAATAGATAAACTGCCGACAAAAGTACCTCAGAAACCGAGCATCATTCGATATATACCGCAATACTTCGGAATTTTGATAGCATGATTTAGACTTCGATGCGTTTCGCTTATGGCGCGGGGTATTTTTCATAGTTACCACACTTTGCAACCGCTGTATTTCATTATTTTGAGCTTTTAGTAGGAAGATAGCGTTGGCTCTCTCCTGTTTCATTACTCTCTGGAGCCTCTTACGACACCCACGGGATGATATTGGGTACTCGATTCTCTTACGTCACCACTACAAAGCGAACCTCACTTACTAAATATTACACAGCACAAACAATCACACGTACCTTTTCAGGCATAGCTATATGGAAAAGGTAGAGGCAGACATCTAAAGAATTTTTTCTTCAACTAGTGATCCCGGCTTCACACGGTTGATTTCTGGATCTCTACAACAACACCACCTAACGAATCCAATTGCGAATCTAAACCATTCTCTAATCAACTTAATCACACACACAAAATTTCATCAAAATTGGTCCAGCCCTTTAGGTGGCGTTCTGTCACATAAACACGGACAGAAGAATTATATAATATGCATGTATTATAGATATAAACCTTCCTCTTGAATCATTCTGTCTATTGATGAAAACCGCATCAAAATCCGTTGCGTAGTTTAAAACATCTAAGCGTACAGACGACGGGAAACGACATTGTTTTATAATATGTAGAGAAGAGACAGGGTAGAGGCGTATTCCTTGACGCTATAAAAACTTTACTATGAACTAGCGTTACCCCGCGACTCCGCCCGCGTGTAATTTAGGGGTTTTTTTTTTTGCGAGGAACCCTAATTATTTTTCTAAAATAAAAATAGCCTAAGTTACTCCTTATGACATCAGGTCGGTGATTATCCGGAACAAACAGACAGACAAACAAACATTTTAAAGTGCTTTTTCGTTATAAGTACCGTTTATACTTTCATTTGCATTTAGTAAAACAGTGTAATTTTGACATTACAAACAGACACTTCAATTTTATTTATTTATATAGATTTATGAACTAATTTTTTAATAATTCAGTTTACTATTTAAATGATAGTTGTTGGGAGCACTAAGCTCGAAGTTGTTGACGAGTATGTTTACCTGGGACAAATAGTCCGACTAGGTAAGTCCAACTTCGACCGAGAAGTCAATCGACGGATTCAACTCGGCTGGGCAGCGTTCGGGAAGCTACGACACATCTTCTCGTCAGACATACCTCAAAACCTTAAAACGAAATTGTACAACCAGTGCGTGTTGCCAGTGATGACATACGGAACTGAGACGTGGTCCTTCACTGCTGGCCGGATAAGGAAGCTCAAGGTCGCTCAGCGAGCTATGGAGAGGGCTATGCTCGGAGTTTCTCTGCGTGATAAACTCAGAAATGAGGATATTCGCAGTAGAACCAGTGACCGACATAGCCCAACGGATTAGTAAGCTGAAGTGGCAGTGGGCCGGCCATATAGCTCGAAAAACCGACAACCGATGGGGAAGAAAGGTTCTCGAGTGGCAGCCTCGTACCGGTAGGCGAAGTGTAGGGCGTCCCCCCAAGAGATGGAGTGACGACCTGGTAAGACATGCAGGAAGTCGATGGATGCAGGTAGCTCAGGACCGTGCTTTGTGGCATTCTTTGGGGGAGGCCTATGTTCAGCAGTGGACTTGTGAAGGGCTGTAATGATGATGATGATGATGATTTAAAAAAACACACCCATTTCATTCTTAATCCATACAGCAAAGTGTAGCAACAGTGCGCATGGTGTGTCCCACTACTTGACGCAGGCCACCTGTCATTTACGAGAGGTACCAGTAAATTACCAGAGGAGGGCGAAGACTGCCACAATTGTCATACTTTTGAATCGGTGCTGCTTACGAGGTGTATTACTTGAGGGGTTTATTGCACTTAGGGAGCTTTTTTGGGTGAATTGTTTCTTAATTTTATAAACTACTTTTATTGTAGGATTGGCTGTGGAATTACAACAAAATATCGAAACTAGCAGTTTTACACACAATTTTTTTCTTAATAATAGAAACCTCATAAGGAAACAGTAGTTGAAACCAGTACTTAATTTAAAAAAGGGACATTTGCAAAACAAATTTTAAATCCTTACAAAGAAAAATAAAAACATTTAATTTCATTTAATAACATATTTAGTAGCGATGTAGAAGATCCATTATTATAACCAAAACAAATGAGTATGGAAAATAATATCTATTTGTATTGGTTAACTTCATCATCATCGTTACAGTCTAAAATATACCACTGCAATCCATAAGCCTCTGCCATAGATTGCCTTATTGGGGGGATATTTGACATAGTTGTCACTCTTGGCAGATGGTTTCGCAACCACAGTATTTAATTATTTTGAGTTGTTATCAGGAAAATGCTGCTGCCTATCTCCTGTTTCATCATACTCATTTGGAAGTAGGTGAAAACTGAATTAAAAAACTCTATTTCATTCATATATATATGTATATATATACTAGCTCACCAGGCAGACGTTGTTCTGCCCTTTCCAACAACCCTACCTATAAAAATCCTTAAATTCGCAATAAACAATTTTGAGGGTCATTTATCGGGATAAAAACTATCCTATCTCTCAAGTTGGACCAAAATGCACACAGTGTGCAAAATTTCATTGTATTGTATATATATATAAGTGAAGCTAATAAAAGTGTATTAATAATTATATGGTATAACATTGCAGTTAAATATTTAAAATTTATTACTGTCGCACGCCATAAACATACGTAAAAAATATGTTTATGTATAAAATGTGTCACATTGAAAATTAAAAGCAAAAAATGAGGACTTACCATTGGGTGGTGTCAACATGTATCCATTCTGTTTGGCCCAGCCAACTGGGTGTATATAGGGCGACGTTGGGTCTGCCCAGTAGTCGTAAACATAGTCCCAGCCGTCGAAGTTGATCAGGAGCCGGTTATCTAGCATGTCTGCCACGCTCGCTACACACACCATATCATTCTGCAAGTCCTCAGCTTCTAGCTTCATGCCAATACGGAAGCCATTCGGTTTTACCATCTGAAACAATCCATGTCTATGTAGCTTCAACTTTATTAGTTTATAACAGTTCAAAGTTGAATAAAGGCTTGAATACAAAGCTGATAATCTGGGGATAGAAACTTGGAATCATTTTCCAAAATTAACATAATGTGACAATGTTCAATTAAGTTTCACAGACCACTTATTAAAAGTTGGATTAGAACTATAATTATTTTGATTTTTTGATTTTCAATATACTGTTCCAAATAAAAAGAGAAATTCATTAAATTATGTATAGGGTAGTTAACACTATCATTGATGCCTAAATCATAAAAATTTGCTATATTTAGTATGCATACTATGCTACATGTAGTATTTAAAAATATACAAACAAAACAATTATTTCACTATAAAACCGATTTTATGGGGGGGGGGGGGGGGGGGCGCAAACGACCAATGTACAAACTGCAACAGCAAGGGAATTGCAGATGCATTGCCGGCCTTTTAAAAAGGAGTAGGCTCGATGTCTAGAAAACTATGAATTCTATAGAAATCTTTGTTTTAACAATGTAAATGTTATATCAATTGACTAGATCGAAAGTGTCAAATACCTAATTATCTTAATAAACTACATTGAGAAATCAATAATTGAAAAATATCTCAATGGCAAAAAAAACTTCCTACTTGCATTATTAATTAATAAATGATTTACCATAATGTGTATAAAAAAATAAATACTTACTGTAGACGTAATATGAGGGAAGAGATGTCTCGGCGCAGCAACAGCCCGCATTTTCTTCAGATACAACGGCCAAGAAAACGTCTCCACTGTGTAACTAGCAGGTGGTGTTAACAAACGCCCATTCTTCTCGCACCACCCAGGCGGAAATATATCTATAGAGTCTGCATTTACCCAATAGTCATACAGATCAGGATATTCATCGAAATGTAGACGCATCCGATATCCCTGCACCTCCGCCACTGATACCACACAAAATAGCGAAGGATGTTGAGGGTCTATTGCTTCTAAACGCATGCCCACTTTAAAACGATTTCGATTGTAAGGGAAGGGATCTTTGAATAACTTGACAGGTGCAGCTTTAGCCTTACAAATATCTAGATAGCGCATCCATGAAAATCCATTTTTACCACACATCCATGGATATTTCTCATCCTCAATTAAATCGTCACCCATTTTAAGTAATGCAGCTTCTGATAATTGGGTTTCAGCTGGTGTTGACTCATAATGTTTGAGAGAAACTTTGTCATCCTTAGTTTCTTGCAACAAATCTGAGTCAGACAATTGCTTTCTCATCAACAATTTTTTCATTTTATGCCTTTTTTTCGCCAATTCCGCTCTTTCTTTCTTCTGACTTATCTTCTGAACTTCTGTTTGGCAAGTCAAACTGCAGTAATTAGGAGTAATGAACTCCGCCGCCATTCCGTGACACCCACATCCATCGCAACGGTACAAATCCTCTGGTGACGTAGACTTTTTATCCCTACTGTTTCTTTCTATTCGTTGTTTAATTGGCGTATGATATTTGGCACTCGGATTCATAAGTATTGTATCGTGATCACTGCTTTCAACCAAGTCAATAAGACCAAATTCATTTGTCTGGAATTGTAATTTGCTACCCTGTAGTTGTGCAATACCATTGCTCCATAGCAAACCTGGAGGATCTTCTTCTGAACTAGGCTCACTACTATCATTGCTTCTTTTACTATCCTTTGAATTATATTTGTTCAAGTGTTGGTTATACAAAACATCATTGGTTTTATCTGTAGTCGGTTTATTTTTTTCCTTATCATCATCAGGATCAGAATCTTCAACATTAGTTCTAATATCCAAATCTTTGTCCAATTGCTCATCACAAAATAAAGATGGCACACGATGGTCATCATTCATATCTGTATCCGTTTTAGCTTCCATTTTATCTGTTTTTACCTGTGGAATTGCAAGCTTGATAGTTTTATTTGATAAATTTTCGTTGCAAAGTGAAATGCGTCTCTTAATACTTGCATTGGAAATTTTCCTTTCACT
This sequence comes from Parnassius glacialis, assembly GCA_033319125.1. Taxonomy (NCBI): domain Eukaryota; kingdom Metazoa; phylum Arthropoda; class Insecta; order Lepidoptera; family Papilionidae; genus Parnassius; species Parnassius glacialis. The sequence goes on from JAVANC010000016.1 coordinate 2,674,105, forward strand.
ATTATCAGAATTAGAACGTCGAAGAATTGCTGGGGCAGCCACAGGGACGGGTCCAACCTCAGATCTATCAATAACATTTTTATTTAATAAACTTTTACTTTTCTCTGGGATGGCCAAAGTAAATGATTTCTCTCGAGTTTGGCCACCTTCTTCATCTGCTATAGACACTGTATAAATGTCATCATTCATAGAGGCATTTGTTTCAGGTATTGATAAAGTGTATTCACCCTGCTCTCCAGTAGGCTCAGCTCTTGAACCGGGTATAGATATTGCAAATGATTTATCATTTTTAGGACTCTGAGGCACTGCATTATCCTTCCCATTTACATTTACTAATGTTGCTAAAGGCTGCAACGGTGGCATTTCTGACGTCTCCATAGTCGCAGTATCTCTCATAACAGTTATGTTTCCTTGAGGATCATTTTGAATTTGTCCATTAGCAATTTGTAAGTTTATTATTGGACCTTTTGAGGCCATTGTGGCTGGCAATGTTACAGGCAAAATAAATTTAGTGTTTTGTATCTTGGGCATATTCATAGGAGTCAAGAAAAGTTTTTGATTATTTGAATTAACATTTGATTGATTGTTTGATATAAGGATTGATTGATTTTCTGATAAGCTTTTTGTATTTGTTTTCTTTACAGATCCTAGATAAGCGATTGCCTGTTTTCCTTGGGTTCCTGGAGCAATACTGACAGGAACCATCATTTTATCATTTGTTTTGGGCTTTTGGATTACAATTGGTTGAGAAGCATTTGCAGGGGCTAGAATAGACGATTTATTCTGGACTGGCACTTTTGGAATTTGTGCAATATTTGGCTTATTGTTCATATTTGATATTAAATGAATATTGGAATTACTGGTAACCTGAAACAAAATAAAATATTTCAATAACAGAGTTATTTAACTATTATCTGAATGTACACAGTAATTCCTCTAATTCAACCGGTGATGTTTCAAGGGACTTACAATTTATGAACTATACATATAGATATTTATATAATAAACATTTTTAATATTTAGACACTAGCTTTTGTTAATAGCCATGTTATCTAGTATATTATACTGGATAACATTTTTAAGTTTTTTAGAAAAGTTGACAAACAAGCATGAAGCCCACCAGATGATAAGTGGATGTTGTGGCCTACCTAAGACACATACATCTACCTTCCATTAAAATCAAAATGCAAATGCATTGTGAACTTTGAGAAATAAGATATAATGCCTTGTTATCAGTTCGGTTCTTATTACTCATTATATTTCATAAACAATCTACGCGTAAAAAATATAATTTATGTCATAATCAGCCAAAAGAGAAATAAATACTGCTAAAGATGCTATTTAACACAAATTTCAAAAAGTGTAAACATTGTGGTATGTTCAAATGGGGCAGTATGAGTGTTAGAGAAAGTTTGCTCACTCCCTCACATTACCAATTTGTGTAAAAATTATCTTACCACAAGATTTTAAATAAATGCTTTACTTTTGACCAGACTCTTTAATTTTAGAAATAAAATCAGGCAAGTGCGAGACGACCTCGCGCATGAAGGCGCTTCCGTAACATCGTACAAGATTTAATACTATGTAGGTACTTTTAAATTATAGCAATACAAACTTTGTGAGCATTTCAAGCGTCCACTTGTTGCCATTATTAAGGAGTAAAACAAAAAGTAAAAAAAAAAACACGTTTCTAGTAGGGAAGCCCCCTTTAATTTTAAATTAATTTTTATTTTTATTATTTGATGTTATAGCGACAACAGAAATAAACATTCTGTGAAAATTTCAACTGTCTACATATTACGGATCATGGGATACAGCCCTCTAACAGACAGACGGCCGGATGGACAGCAGAGGCTTAGTAATAGTGTTACCCTTGGTTACCTTCGGGTACGGAACCCAAAAAAGAAAGCTTGTACTATTGCATCAACAATCATCTCTATATAAAAATCAATTGCTGTCCGTTAGTCTCGCTAAAATGGATTGACCGATGATGAAATTTATTGTGTGTTGTGTATGGGTCTCTGGGTGCTTAAGATTTACAATTGGATCCGGTAGGTGGCGTTGTTGGAGAGATCCAGAAATCACCCCTGTGAAGGCAGGTGGATCACTAGCGTGAAATGAAAATTATTTTTTGCACTATAACAAAATGTTTAGCTGCGGTCCTCCCACTAGACATGGAGAACCTGATAGGCAAATACATCACTTGTCTTCTATTAACTGAGGATATAGTCATTACCGCAGTTGGAAGACTTGTCCTGACCACGCTCTGTGACCTCAATATTGTCTTCAGAGAGTATAGATCTAAGATAAATATGGGAAAGAGTAAGATGATAAATAATATTCATATCACACTTTTATGATAGTTGTTGGGAACACTATGTTCAAAGTTGTGGAAGAATAACTTTATTTAGGATGAACTGCCTGAGTAAATAAGTCTTACTTCAATCAAAAGTTGTTTGATAGATCCAACTTGGTTGCACATCTTCACATCTAATATTCCCCAAAACCATTAAGAAAACTAGTGCATGTTGCCAGTGACGACTTGTGAAACCAATACCTTTGGGAGCTTTAAATCACTCGGCAAGCTATGAAGTGGGCTATGCATAATTTTTTCTATATGATAGAATAAATAATAATGAAAATATATGTAGTAGAACTAGAGTAACTTAGCCAAATGGGTCAGAAAGCTGTGTAAGTGGCAATCAGCTGGCCATTTAACTCAGAGAATAGAAAGTCAATAAGGAAGAAGGTTCTCATACTAGTAAGCAAAGTGAAAATCAGTACATTATATATAAGTTTACACAAATTATATGTTTTTGATGTTCATGTGTTATTCCTTAGCTCTTAGTCTCTTCAATCATTGCTACGTACTATCAGTACACAATAAAGTGAAATATCTATTGCTGCTTGGAAATTATAGGAAGGAAGAACTTAAAATTAGTCATAATTTTTACCAAGCTTACATATCAAGCTCTCAATATTATACCAAAATAAAAAAATATGTATGGGAAATTTAAGTTGAAATTGCAAGTCCCCACTCTTTTTAACCAAATTCCAAAGCCAATAAAGACATGAAATAAGCAAAAAAAAAATCAAATTTAAAACTTAAAAGGATTTTTATCAACTAATTAACAACTCCTACTAATAATTTACGCTTTAAACAAAATAATAGCTACTAATACACATAATTAAAGTGTGGATTATATGTAACAAAAACTATACTCATCTATCTAAGAAAAATATGCAGAATTATATGCAAAATATGCATACCAAACCTAACATTTGTTTCCTTTTTTTTTATTTATTTCATATCATTCTTTAAATACTAATAAGATATAAGAAATTCATACAAAATATATAAGCAATAATAAAAATAAAATGATAGTAAATTAAATTAACCGATTCGTTGCGGCACCAATTTTCAACAACTTTTAGCTGTGGCGGCGAACAAATATTTCATGGCACGCCTGGCGTGTCAAGCGCGAAGCGCCTATTGTGCCATCAGCCATTTGTAAAAATAATTATCTTTTTTTTATGCTTTTTTCACTTGTTTAGACCTAATTAAGTTTATTTGACATCAAACATAAGTTACAAACGGTAGGATACTTGTTTTTAGTGGGTAACTACGTGTTTTTCTATGTGTTTTCTTTGAAATTGAGAGTAAGTGACTTTTTTTACGCAGAGATTACAAATATTTTGTCCTATTTTTTGTTTTATAAAAAAATCATTTATATAAGTAGGTACAGCTAAATCACCCCGGAAAACCTTGGGTTTTATTAAATTAAATTTTCACCTAATAATAATATTTGCAAATATCAAACAATCAAGAACCTTAATTTGGAAAAAAATAAGGTTTATGATTCATTAATATTTACGAATGTTAAATATTATTTAATGTTATACAAATGTAAAAGTAAAGTAGATTTGAAAACGTCTAATTAGTAAGAATAGCAAAACAAGTGTTTTCAAAAGGAAACAAACGGCGGCGGATTGACGAAAGACTATTTATTAGCGAACTTTTTTTATGCATGAACGGTTTCAAACTGTTACAAGCAAAAATAAACCTTATACCAAATCACAAGAGCACATGGTACTTCGTAGGTCTATTCGGCCATAATATGATAGTAATAAGATGGCAGTTCAACCATTTTAAGCAAAATTAAACAATAAGACAAACGTATTGTTTTTTTTTTAACAGGAGATTTGTTTTCCAGAAATCTATTTACAACTTGAGTTTGTGAGCGATCGCTATTATTTGTCACTTATTAGACTATTTTTCCACAACATGATTTAAAACCCACAAAGTAAAAAGAGTACCATGTAAAAGTTAAAAAAAGGTTGACAACCCCCAAAAGTTTCAAATTTTCAAAATATCCAGAAATGAAGCCGCAGGCATGAACTACTTGGAAAGTAATGAATATTTTGTTCTGGATAAATTTTCCAAAAACGCAATTTGAACGAGTTATAAAGATTTTTAAAAAGACACGACTCGTGTGTCATACGCCACACACAAAAGTAATCGATGGCACGCCTGGCGTGTCACCTGCACTGAACCGGTTAAAAATCATTACTTTGTTTGTAACATTGAATATTAACTAAATTATTCAGATCAAATCGTCGCTAACTCCACATAGGGGTGAACCTCAATTTTCAAAAAATTACAGGACAGCAAGAAAACATGTATTATTTCCCCATTACTAGTTCTTTTTCATCAGAAAATTAATCTTATTTGTAGTTTTCCATTAAGTACGATAAAATCCATAAAAAATAGTTTTAATCAATGTGTAGTGTTTGTGTAAATATAAGAAATCATTATCTATTCAAAATTTCAAAACCTGTGTTTTTATTTAAAATGGTATTTAATTTTTTATTTAAGTTTAACAGCACTACGAGATTTTTTTAAACATGTTTATAAAAATATATTTGTTATTACTTCAACTGACTTTGTGAGTGGAAGCATTGTTTCTTCTAATTTTAACATAGTTTCAGAGACAAACCATAGTTAGCTTTTATAAAGCCTAACTGTTGAGGTAGCTCTGATTTGCTAATATAATTTTTAGATCTACAATTGCTTGAGATTCATCCAAAATATCTAAGATTGTTTTATTTTTTTGGAAATGTTCAGAATAAAATAGATCTGCCATTAAGTATCTTTATTACATACAAGACAAACTCTAAATTGCAGATAATGTTTGGGAGAGCAAATAAAGCAATTATGTAGTAAAATATCTTTCCACCGGCACAACTAAATCGTTCACTGTTGTTCAATGTTTACACTTCTGTTTACACTTGTATTTACACTTATTTTAGTCCAACAATGTAAAAATAACAAAAATGTATGTCTAACAAAAATATGCAATTTATGCAAACTAATTAAAAATAAGCATAAAAATATCAAAATATGCAAAATTAAATTGGTCTTAATCAATCTCGATTAATGTTTCCACCAGATATGGAAAGATTTACATGTAACTAAAATATTAACAAATATGCATTATACATACATACATACATATACGAGGGTGGATTGAAAAGTACTCGGCCTAACACAGATCCATTCAATTCTAAAAATCAAATCTACCCACAATATTTAGTTCAGTTCAGACTAGTTCATTGTGTGAAGTTCGAAACGTGTGCGATAATTAGTTGTGATTTTATAAATTTATTAACAAAGTAATCGGACATAATTTCCGCGAATGGAGCAAATCGAGCAGCGTGCCGTCATTAAGTACCTCCATAAGAAGGGGCTATCATCAAAGCCATCCATGATGACATGGTCAGTACATTAGGCGATTGTGCTCTGTCATATTCATCCATCAAAAAATGGATAGCAGAATTTAAGCGTGGTAGAGAGAGTGTGAAAGATGAACCCCGCTCTGGAAGGCCTTCGACGTCAACTACTGACGAAAATATTAAAAACGTACTTGATTTAATAATGGGAGACCGCAGATTAAAAATTAGAGAGATAGCCGAGATTATAGGCATCTCTTATGAACGAACTCAAAACATCATTGTCAACGAGTTGGGTTTCCACAAGGTGTCTGCGAGGTGGGTTCCGCGACTACTTTCAGTTGAACAAAAAAGGATGCGATTGACTATTTCACGCGACTGTTTGGAGTTATTTGAAGCCGATGCAGATGATTTTTTGAATCGTTTTGTTACTATAGATGAAACATGGGTTCATTACTGTACACCGGAAACAAAACAACAATCAAAACAGTGGAGAAGACCTGGTTCACCACCCCCTAAAAAGGCTAAGTCGATTTTGTCGGCAAATAAGGTGATGGCTTCAGTATTCTGGGACTCGAAAGGTGTGATTATGATTGATTATCTTGAAAGGGGTCAGACTATAAACTCTGATTACTACTGCACCTTACTACGTCGTTTACGAGAGGAAATAAAAGAAAAACGTCGAGGAATGCTCAGAAGAAAAGTCCTGTTTCATCAAGATAATGCCCGTGTTCACACGTCAGTACAGTCAATGGCTGAAATTCACAACTGTGGCTTTGAACTGTTACCGCATCCGCCGTATTCACCTGATCTGGCACCATCAGACTTCTTTCTGTTCCCTAACCTAAAAAAGCACTTGGGAGGTCAAAGATTTTCAACAAACGACGAGGTCAAAGCAGCTGTAGACGCATATTTTGACTCTAAGGAAGAATCATTTTTTTTCAACGGTCTAAATGCTTGGAAGGGGAGGTGGCAAAAGTGTATTGAACTTGATGGTGATTATGTAGAAAAATAAAAATATAACTGATTTAGTATGTGTTTATTTTCTTGGTTAGGCCGAGTACTTTTCAATCCACCCTCGTACACAATTATAACATTATATCCTAATTATTAATCTTCATTTAACATACTAATTATGCTTTGCTTGGGTACATGCATAGTTCATAAATTATTTTTCTATTTTGTTACACCAGATAGTGTACATTAGTAAACAAGCAGCCTCAATGCGAACCTATTATACACAATGGAAGTTATGATTCGGCAGTATGTGGAAAACCTATTGAAAGGTAATTTTGTACTGTTAGATGTTTATTTGAAGGCTATAATTTTGTAAGAATAAATAAATAAATATATAAAAGCAATGTTACATATGCTATGTAAAATAATTTAAATGAGGCAACTTAGTAATTATTACAAAGCAGGATTGCAATTAACTATCAAACAAAACCTGTTTAAATTTAAATTCTATAAACCTTCAATACCTATGCAAAATTTTATAAAAAAGACCACAAATTATGATTGAAAAGAGTATGCACTAGTATAGAGTCGCACATCAATATTGATATATTTTTAAATTATATTAAAAAGGATATATTGATATCAAAATATTCTTAACTAAAATTTTTAATGTTGAATCAAGTTTAGGTTGTAATATTATTTTAAAGAATTTAGATAATCATTAGAAAACCATAAATATACAAGTATTATATAACCACATAACAAGTCTTTAAGTTTTAAATATATTATAAATATTAACATTTATTTGTCGATACAAATATATATTGATGTTAAATGCTAAATGTACTTACCGGTCTTCTTACTATTATTTGTGGTGGATTACCACTAGTGCTGGCTTGGCTTATCACCTCTGTACTTGTAACTGGTTTCAGACCAGTTGGTGTTTGTATGTAGACTACATGAGGGACAGTTCTAGGTCCACCTCTTAGTTGTACAGTCCCAGAATTAGAGTTCGGTAAAGCCAATTGTATAGGGTTGTTAGACGAGTTGGGGATTTGTACAACAGTAGAGTTAGCACCAACTTGTACTTGGGATACTGATGTGGAATTATTCATTTTTACTTGAACCGTAGATGAGTCAGGAAGTTGGAGCTGTGTAGAACTTGACACACTCATATCAGAATTTGCTTCAATATTTGTGGGTCTGGCATTTGATCCCATATGGACATGAATTATTGAACTGTGAAGAGGCTGAGCAGGGCTTTGCAAAAGAGGCATAGATGGCAATGTTTGTCCTGTCAATTGAATATTCTGACTAGCTGTTGGTAATTGCAGAGGAACATTAATTGTTTCACCAGCTGGTAACTGAACTGGTACATTTGTAGTACCTGAAACTTGCAATGGAAGACTGACAGGAGCTATTTGTAATGGTACTGTGCTTGTAGCACCTGATAACTGAACAGGGACATTAATATTAGAAGTGGAACCTGGTATTTGCACTGGTACATGTACAGTTGAAAGTTGCAATGGATATGGAGAATTATTAGTGTGAATTTTCACAGGAGCTATAGAATGTGTAACTAAATTGTGAGGGATTGATATAGAGCTCTGAGGCGCCTGCACCGAGGACACGATCATGCTGCTCGAGATCGGCGCCTGAAAAATAGTAAACAAAGTCAATATGTGCAAACCATATTTATAGTAATTTATGAGTTTAGCTCAACTCACGCGCAATGTATTTAAGAGCACATTATGCTGCGAACTGTTCTGCGTCAAATTAGCGCTAAAGTTAGAGTTGGCAGCTTTTAATAATCTTTTTTTCAAAATTTCTGTTTTCGGATCGTCAAAGTTTTGAAGTGTATTAGTCTGCTGCCTCTCCATTTCTCAGCCATGAAAACATAAGCTGAACCATTACAGATGTTTGATTATCTTTTGCAAATCATTATTGACCACCTGTAACGTATTTAAAAATAAAATATTGTCAAGTAAAAATCATCTCGAAGCAAAACTCACTTTTATTAATTCACACTTTGTGGTAAAGTTTGTTGAATAAAATAAAAATATTTATAAAAAAATAAACATATTTTATATTCACTTGTTTATACCAAAATTAATACATTTTTCTTTCGCGACTATCGCACTCTATCAATTGTGCAGCTACTTTTGCAGGACCACAACCTTTTAAAAAGAAAAGTTCTCGAAACACGAAAACAGTATATTATTACTTACATTTAAAACATAGAGTTTAAAGAAGAATTTTCTATGCAATATTTTATCTATAACAATGCCGTTATCGTGTTAAAAACCATTAAAGAAAAATACATTTTATTCAGCAAAGCGACGAAATTTACCTGCCTACACAACTGGTAATAATTCTGACAACATAGCCAAATTATTACAGCATTTCTGAGGTTGGTACTTTCAAAAATTTTAACCAATCAAGTACAAGCATTTCTATGACATAGCTTTCGCGCCTGATTATTCAGCTAAAAAAAGGAAAAATGAAGATGAGTGCAACATATTAATTATTATTGTAACTATAGTATAACTCTTAAAAGAGTAAGTTATATCCCAATTTTTCAAATATGGGGCATTATTTTACTTAAATATGTTGCCCTATGTCATGTTTTAACCTTGTAAATAATAAAAATAGCTTCAATTATTTGACATTGTTGCTACGTAAAACGTAGTTAAAAATATATTTCAATAAATAAACTTTTGGATTTTATTGCTTAACACGCTATTAGGCACCAACATATGATAAGCATAAATTTAAATAAAAAAAAAGAAATATTTTTATTAAAAGTTTAAGTAACAAAAATATAATAACAATTCTACAGTAATTACCGGAAACGGAAATAGAAATATGCTTATCATACATTCCTATAGGTAGGTAAAGAATTTAGCGTATTTGTTCTTGTTGTTAATATTATAATATAGGTACAATATTATAATCTATGACTCTCGTTACGAGTTTCCGTTCGAATCATTTTCCATTCGGATACCTGCACTAAAATACGGAGTGTGATTTTTATTATATTATATTTATTGAAGTAATATGTACACCTCTCCTATAAAAAAATGCATAGTTTACTTTAAATAGTCCGTGGTAATACTTTTTTTTACAGGTAGTAAGTGTATATTAGGGTTTTTAATAAGCTTTGAGTAGTCACCGCAAGGTTTAAAATGTAATTATATGAGACCATAATTAAGAAACACTAAAATTTAATTGGCGGTTACGACCAAAGACGTATTAAAAAGATAGACAGGTTACACACTAACATTATTGTATTTTAAAGTGGCGCAAGTAGTACTATATCTACGTACAGTTATTTATTATGACACGCTGCGTTAACAAAAAGAGACAAATGATAGGACATACCTATCGTTAGAAAAAGATGAAGATACATCATTAGTTGCGTATTGATTGCTGCTGAGCACGTGACTATGAGCTATAATATTGCTAATATTATTGTGTATGTATTTTATTAATTTATCATTTGTTTAGGATATGGTGGCAAATTGAAAATTGTCTGTGACGTCGTACGGCCATGCCATTTTTTGCTCGAATTGGCGGGGGCACTGCCGTGCCCCCAGATTTGTGCATTTTGTGATCGCTTCAGATTTAAAATTATTGATTTTCGACAAAAATGATTGAAAATTATAAAAAGAGAAGAATTGGATCCCAAAATAAAATAGTCGACTGTATGCAGCAAGTACGTTGGAGAATTTTTTTTCTCATAGAGGTGCTCACTGTGTAGTGGCGGTGTAAAAATATCCACTACCCCATATCATCCCGTGGGTGACGTAGAGGCAACAGAGGGCAAAAAATCAAGAAATGGGCAGCAGCGGCTTCCTAATAACGACCAAAAATAATAAAAATGCGGTTGCCAACCCACTTGCCGAGCGTAGTAACTATGGTAAATAAACCCCCTATGAGGCAATCTATGGGGGGAGACATATGTTCAGCAGCGGACTTTAATAGGCTGTAACAGAAACATAAAGATGCATTAACATTTTCAATGTCCAGTTTTTAGACACAATAGTAAGAAAATAGCAATGACCTATATGTAGTTTACGGGACAGCGAAAGGATTAAGGGAAAAACTACGATACATCCAAACATAAACACTTATTAATAAAATTACTGATTAAAACTTATTATATTATTAGAATATTTTAGTATATTTATTATAGGCACCTGAATAGCAATATACTAGAATTATTTTCTCCGTGCAGTTTGGGTTATAAATCATCAGAGTATTTAGCTCTCTCTCCCACTCACGGGCCTAAGGGGCGAGCATAATAATACGCATTATTGTTGTCGATAATCGTTATCGATAGTGTATTTAGTTTTGTCATTATGTGGGTTAGTGATAAAAATGAAAAAAAAAATAGATAAAACAACGTATTTATTAAAAAAAAAATAATAATGATTTAAAATAAATTATTAATTAGGTATCTATGTATTAAAAAACTATAAGTACAAATGTTTGGAATGTAACAAGTTATATTAAAAATAAATATAAAGATAATAACTTATTTCTAAAATTAAATGTAAAACTTTTTACATTAAAATTACCGTGCCGTGTACCTGCCTCCGATGATTCATTTGTTGTTATCGATAATGGCGTTGCGCCCGCGCAACATGCGGACTGAGGCCGAGCTATGATTTATGACCCAACTGCATGAACAAAATAATTTTACTATATTCGTATCTGAATATGTTTTGCAATATTTTAAAAATTGACATTGTAGTTTAAACCTTTTTAGTATACATTTCCTGTCGCAGTTTGGTTTTAGTTACTAACTTTTAATTAATTAAACATCACGCATATCATTTGTAAGAACAACGTTTCTTTCAGAGAATTTATATTAACAATTTTTGAAATTTATCTATGAACTAAGTGGTAGGTACACCATTTCTGTCTGGGAGGTCGTCTGGGAAGGTATTACCGGTATAAATACAGACAGTAAGGCATTCCATATCAGTCCGTAGAGGTGACAACAACCTTCTTAGTTTGAAGTAAGTTGCAAGTTTTCATTGCTTGCAGTAGCCACTTACCAACGTCGTCTGTACGTTCGTTGGATACTTCAGTTTTATAAAAATATTTTAACTAATAAATCCTAATGAAGTAAATTTTTTAACATGTATTTTTGGAATGTCGAGAATATTCTGAATTACACTTTTATTGGATCGCATACACGATATCTCGAACCATTCAGCGAGGAAACGCAGCCAGCGTTCTTGGAAAAATACTACAGGGAGTAGGACTGTATGATAATTTAAGTTTTTGTTTTAGTTTTTCTTACATACAGTTTATTAAAATATTAAAAAATACATATAATAGTATGTATTTCAATGCTTTATTATGTCCACAATAAACCGTCATGTTATTTTTTATGTGACTTCATGCAGCTTAAGCCCCGCGAAAGGGCAAAATGTTTTAAAGATATATAATTTGTCAATATATGATGAGTAGTTTAGAAGATCTAAGAACAGATGAATAAACATACATACATAGCCTTCTATAATTGTAACCATCGTGTTGGCTTTGCCTTAGTTGGGTAAAAATATTCACTTACATCATCTGCGTCAAATCAGAAGACACGAATATACTGCAATCGGTATCGATAATTATAATTGAGGCAGGCAATGTATGGTGCAGAACTACTTGTCATTGTCACCCAACATGCACATTAAAGGGACACTGGTGTATTTTAATTTTGGTCTCGCCCAGTTTCGCCATAATCACTCCATTGCCAACGTAGACAAAGAATCCAATAGATGGTGTGATGTGTTTTATTTCATCTTCAAAACAAAGGACGCATTTATCATGTTAGCACTTGTAAGAAAGAGAAAAAAAATTAGGGGCAGACACTGCAACTGTCATGGAGTGTTTCAATGTTTAATATTTTGTAAAATATTTTATACCTTATCTTGGTGTCGTACAGTGTTATAGGCTGTAAAAGCCGCAGTGAACAAAAAATTGAAGGCATTACATTTCCCGCGTAAGTAAACTTATTTCGTGGATATGTATTTAAATAACTTTCTGAATCACGATTTACATGGAAGCATTAATTAAAGCGATGTTCACGGTCATTTATTCTATAAATTATAATGATATTATCATTATTAGCGATATTATAACCACAAACGTTTAATGGCAGCTAAAGTATATAATTACCCGAGGTACAACCTCATCGCTTACAATTTCAGCGAGAGTTCCTAATATATTATACTACATATTTAGCATTGTGTTAATACACCTGTGCTTATTATGTCATTCAAATTTATTCATCTTGGATTTTTTTTTATTTGTCGTTTCCCAATTGATTGGGAAATAAAAAGAAATTGAGTTTTAGCAACCGGTAAGAAGAACTGGGAGCCTATTAAATACTCTCTACTTTGCTCCAGGCACTTTGAAAGGAATTTATTAGTCCGAAAAAGGACAAGAACTGAATTGTTTCGTAATGCTTTCCCAACACTTTAATATACAATAAAGGTTTGTATGCTTAAATATGGATGTATTTTAAATCTTCTAACTGTGTTTTTTATGTAGTAGATTGTTAACTTAAGTGTGTAAGTATAATATGATGGGCTATGATAGGGTAAAAGGGAATTTAAAAGTCATCATTTCTTTTGCACTGAATATATAGAAGAAAATTGAAAAATGTAACACAACCTGAGCCTGATGATTTAGTGATGGAACAATCAAATACGGTGCGTTTTAAATTTACATTGCCTTGCTAACTAAACATTAGTATTAGTGATAAGAATTAATATAAAAGTTATAGTTATCATGTAATGACATGCTGTTATTTTTTTATTGAATGCTAAATAATATTGAAATTATTTGATATTTTTCCAGGGGGACGTTAAAATTACTAAAAATGGGCATTAGATTTTTTTTTTACTTATTATAAGCCAGTGCTTGACCACAATCCCACCTGGTGGTAAGTGGTGATGCAGCCTTAGATGGTAAATCGCACTGTCTTATCGTAACAAAAGCCTATTCACTCTTGCCTTGAAGACGCCTAGATTGTATTCGGACGGAAAGATAGACGCTGGCAAATTATTCCACTCCTTTGCTGTACGCATTACAAAAGACGAAGCAAACCGTTTGGTTCTAATGCGTGGGATATCGACAACAAAGGGATGAAGACCCGCCGACCGTCTGGTTGTCCGATAGTGGAAAGGAGAGGGAGGAAAAAGGCGTGTAACTCCTGCGCACACTCACCGAAATGCATCCTATAGAATACCGAGAGACTGGCTACTCTGCGCCTGTGCTCAAGCCTGACAAGATTGGTTTCAACCAAATCAAGGTCACCAATGAGCCTCTTAGCACGTCTCTTCACTGAGTCCAATGCTGCCAGGTGGCATTTTGCAGCACCAGCCCATATGTGACAGCAGTACTCCATGCACGACCGGACTTGCGCTTTATATAAGGTAAGAAGCTGCCCCGGCGTGAAGTACCGCCGCACCCTTGCAAGGACACCAAGTTTCCTTGCGGCTGCTTTGGCTCTGGACTCAATGAACCGCCCATAGTTTAGGTTCGGAGAAAATTCAATCCCTAACAACTGAAGGCGGTCAGTGTACTCCAAGGATACATTCCGGAAAGTAGGAGCCAAGGTGAGCGGGCTCCTTTTAGCGGTAAAAAGACACGCTTGTGTTTTGGAGGCGTTAAATCTCACGAGATTGGCATCGCCCCATTCGGAGACTGCCTGTAGTGTGAGACTCACACGCTCAACCATAGCCTCTCTTTCTGACTGGATTTGATCCCGACTGGCCCGGGCGCTTGGTTGGTATCTCTCCACAACTGTGCTGTCGTCTGCATACCCATAGACACCGGGAATGAGCAGATCATTTATATGCAGCAGGAAGAGAGTTGCGGAGAGAACGGACCCCTGAGGAACACCGGCGTTAGTCGCCACAGTATTGGATGAGCAGCCATCAACGACGACCCGGAGAGACCGTTCACTCAAAAAGTCCTTCACCCAGATAATTAGGCCAGGGGATAAGCCGTACGCTGAAAGCTTGCCCAATAGACTAGCGTGCCAAACCCTGTCAAAAGCCTTCGAAACATCGAGGGAAACAGCAATTGCTTCACCACAGTTCTTGAGAGCTTCGCCTCATATGTGAGTGGCATACGCTAGAAGATCCCCAGTTGATCGATTTCGGCAAAACCCGTACTGGCGATCACTGAGGAGATCATTTTGCTCTAGGTACGCCATAAGGTGGGCGTTTAATATACGCTCCATAATCTTGCAATTTCAATTACCTCCATAGGTAATTGAAATTGGCAGATAGTTGGCAGGGTTTGTACGGCTACCTTTTTTAGGCACAGGCTGCACATTGGCCAGCTTCCAAGATTTAGGCACTATTCCAGTCCTGAATGAGAGGCGGAACAAGCGTGTCAACACAGGAGACAACTCAGGTGCACAGACCTTTAGAACTATAGCTGGTATACCATCAGGTCCACTAGCTTTGTTCACATCTAGACTTTGCAAGGTTTTAAGAACCTCCTTGTTGGTGATACGGACCTCAGTCATAGAGGTACCGCAGTGAGGTAATTGAGATGGCACGCTGTTGCTACTGTCCAGACGCGAATTGCAAGCAAAAAGAGAAGCAAATAAGTCCGCTTTCTCCTTAGGCGCATGCTCTAGTGAGCCATCTGGTTTTACCAGCGGAGGCAGTGTAGACCGAAAGAAGTTTGTCTCGACCGCTTTGGCGAGAGACCAAAAAGCTCTACTGCCAGATGGTTTGACAGAGAGCTTTGTGCCGATGCGTTTAATGCGGTCGAAACTGGCTTGGCGTAATACCTTTTTGCACGACTTGGCGGCTTGGTTAAAGGCTCTCTTCTTAAGGCTAACATCCGGAGCTTTACGATCTCGAGCATCGACCCAGGATAAGTACGCCATATGCTTGTGCTTTTCAGCACGAGCGCACTCGGCGTTAAACCAAGGGCGAGCTTTACCACCAATGGGCACGTCAGCAAAGGGGATGAAATACTCCATCGCTTGACGTATCACATTGGTTATGGCATCCGCGCAGCCCGATGGGTCTCTAGAGGAGAAGCAGACCTGCCGCCAAGGATAAGATGCAAAGAAATGCCGCATCTCATCCCAATCAGCTGACTTGTATCACCACATTCGTCGCACTCCATGGAAATCGTAGTTAGGTGGGGAATATAACGACACAGATTTC
Source organism: Parnassius glacialis (assembly GCA_033319125.1). Lineage (NCBI taxonomy): Eukaryota > Metazoa > Arthropoda > Insecta > Lepidoptera > Papilionidae > Parnassius > Parnassius glacialis. Next base: position 2,689,998 of record JAVANC010000016.1, read on the forward strand.
ACCAGACAGTGGTCAGAAGTTCCCAAGGGTGAGGTAACCTGAACATCGTACCTGTCTGGATCGGTCGTCAGCAGAAGGTCGAGGCAGTTGGCTGTGTGCCCATCTACATCAGGTACCCTAGTCGCTTGTTGCACCAGCTGGGAGAGCCCCAGCGACAAGGCAAAATTCCACGCCTCTCTCCCAGCGTGGTCGGTCTTCTGGTATGGGAACAACCAGTCCTGATGACAGGCATTAAAGTCCCCCAGAAAAACCAACTGTGCATTAGGGTACCGATCTAGAGCCACATCAGAGGCCTCACTGAGGTGTTCAAACAGCCTAGTTGTCTCCTGGTCACCGTTGTGCGATCGGTAGACACAAGAATAAATAATTTTATCCATTCCAGTGTCTATCAATACCCAGATCGTAGAGAAAGTGTGGCGGATGGTGAATTAAACCACACATATACAGTTAATAGTTTATTACAGTATACACAAGAGTAGAAGGAACACGAAGTAAGAGAATAGTCAAGACACATATAATTAGCGAGAAGTACGAAACTATAAGAGTTATAGAACAGTCAGATATTGAAAGACGCATAAAACAATTAAGGGTGAACAACGATCGTATCGCGTAGGCGTGAACGGGGCGCAAGACGGGCAGCCTCTCGGCGTCGCGTAGCTAGACCGACTGGTGAGCTGGAGAAAACCGAATGCTCTTGAAGCTGCGTTCGCGCCGCCGACTGTTTACGAGAACGCCCGAGGCGGAGCGCGTCGTTTCTCCACATCAGCCCCCCCGGAGACCTTTACGGTCGATAGAAGTTAGCGAACCTCACTCTTCTGCCGGATCTGGTGGTGTAGAGGGGAGGTTCTTCTGATGGACTCAGTTTACTCCGCTGCGAGCTCTCTGGTGTCTCGGTAAGCAGGTAAGCAGGCTTAAGTCTGTCAATGGAAACAGTTGTGATTTTACCATTAAGATCAATTTTAAATGTTTTATCACTACGTTCTACCACTCTAAAAGGTCCAGCGTAAGGTGGCTGTAAAGCTTTTTTTATGGTGTCGTGCCTTAGAAATACGTGTGATGATTTACGTAGGTCTTTGTGTACGAAAACTTTTGTTGAACCATGTCTTGTTACCGTTGTCGGCTTTAAGTTTTGAATATAGTGTCGTAATCGTGATAAGAAGTCATTATAATCTACGACTGCTGTGGAAGTAGAGTCGAAAAAATCGCCTGGTAGTCTTATAGCTTCACCATATACAAGCTCTGCCGACGAGGATGCGATATCTTCTTTCCATGAACTCCGTATTCCGAGAAGAATTAATGGAAGGATTTCATACCAACTTTGCTCAGCATGACACATGATGGCTGCTTTCAGCTGCCGGTGGAACCGCTCCACGAGTCCGTTTGCTGCCGGGTGATAAGCAGTGGTGGTGATGTGATGTGCGCCTGTTAATTTGGAAAGCTCTTTAAAAAGGTAACACTCAAATTGCCTGCCTCTATCTGTAGTTATTTTTAGAGGGCAACCAAATCGTGATATCCAACCTCTGACGAATGCGTTGGCTACGGTTTCTGCTTTCATGTCTTCGAGTGGCATCACTTCAGGCCATCGTGTAAACCGGTCAACAACGGTTAAGCAGTACCGATATCCTTTGGAGATAGGCAGCGGTCCGATAAGATCCACATGCACGTGAGCGAATCTGCTAGTTGGTGAAGCAAAAGCATGTACTGGAGATCGTGTATGCCGTGATACCTTTGAGAGTTGGCAATCAACACAGGTACGTGCCCATTGTCGACAGTCTTTTCGAATATTAGGCCATACGTATCTTGCTGTCATCAGCTTAATCATGACTCTCGCGCTTGGGTGACTCAGGCCATGAATCGTATCAAAAGCTTGGCGTCGTAACGTTTTAGGTAAGTATAACCGTGGAGGCATACCTGATACATCATAGTAGAGTTTCATTCCGGTGCCGGATAGGTCTAACTGCTTAAGCTTCAAAGATGTATGATGGCGAAGATGCGGAAGTTCGTCGTCTGTCTCCTGTGCCGCACGTACATCCTCTAAGTTGACTGCACTGCTTATGATATCTACTCGAGATAAAGCATCTGCAACGACGTTGTTCTCTCCTGAAATGTAGCGAATGTCGGTTGTAAATTGGGCGATATAATCTAGGTATCGAAATTGCCTAGGTGAGCAGCTGTCCGAATTTTTCTTAAAGGCGGAGATGATGGGTTTATGATCGGTAAACACAGTGAATGGCTTAATTTCGACCATATACCTAAAATATTTTATGCTCTCGTATATCGCTAGCAACTCTCTATCGTAGGGGCTGTATTTACGTTGAGCGTTGTTCAGTTTCTTTGAGAAAAACCCTAGAGGAATCCATTCTGAACCAGATTTCTGCTGCAGCACTGCGCCTATAGCACTGTCGGAGGCATCAGTGACGATGGCTAAGCGTGCTCGTGGGTCGGGGTGTGCTAACAGAGTCGCTTTAACTATACTTTCCTTACTTTCCTCAAATGATTTTTCTAGTTCGGTTGTCCAATATATTGGTGTAGTGGACTTCAGAGACGTCCCTGAGAGGAGGCGATTTAATGGTGCCTGTACTCTAGCTGCATTAGGTACAAATCGGCGGTAGAAGTTCAACATACCAAGATATCTGCGGAGTTCTTTTATGTTTTTCGGAAGTGGATAATTCAAAATGGCACTAACCTTATCTGGTGTTGGCTTCGTTCCTTCGGCGGTTACAATAAAGCCCAAGAACTCCACTTCAGGTACTCCAAAGATTGATTTTGAGCTGTTGATTAGCACACCATATTCTTTGAGGCGCTCGAAGACAGATCGTAAGTGTCGCTCGTGATCTTCTATGTTTTTAGATGCTACTAAAATGTTATCAAGATAAGGAAATGCAAAATCACAACATCTTAGAATTTCATCCATATAACGCTGGAATGTTTGCGCTGAGTTGCACATTCCAAAGCCCATATAAGGAAACTCGAACAGACCAAACGGAGTTGCAATGGCAGTTTTAGGTACATCCTCAGGTGCTACTGGTATTTGGTTATAAGCACGTACCAGATCTATTTTGCTGAAGATGGTGCAGCCAAAGAGATTGTGTGAGAAATCTCCGATGTGTCGAATTGGATAGCGGTCAGGTATCGTGCGTGCATTTAACGCCCGATAGTCACCGCATGGACGCCACGTGTTGTCTTTCTTTGGGATGAGATGCAGAGGTGACGACCACGAGCTGTCGAAGGGTCTAGCAATACCTAATCTTACCATCTCTTCAAACTCTTCTTTTGCGATGCGTAGACGGTCAGGTGCTAATCGGCGTGGACGGCAGGTGACAGGTGGTCCAGACGTGGTGCGGATGTAGTGCACGGTGCTGTGTTTCACCTCACGCGCAGCGTGACAGCATGCTGGGCGCGTAATCTCCGGGTACTGTGCTAGCAGATCATAGAAGCGTGAAATGCCTGTAAATGTTTTAATTTGGCATAAAGCAGGTAATGCAACAGGAGATGCTTTAGCGACGAGAGAGGTTGTATTATCTATTAACCTATGGTGTCTAGCATCAACAAGTAAATTATAAAACGATAAAAAGTCTATTCCTATAATTGGTTTCGTAACATTAGCTATAACAAAGCGCCAATTAAAAGCACGGCGTAGTCCAAAGTCCAGCACTAAATCCACCCAGCCGTAAGTAGCAATGGTAGACCCATTTGCTGCAAAAAGTTCATAATTAGTCTTTAAAAGGCGCTTATTACGTAGCATGCCAAGCGGATATACACACAGATCTGACCCGGTGTCCACTAAATAACACACTTTCGTCTTAATGTCCGTAACAAATAAGCGGCCGGAAGTATGGCAGTCATTGGCCGCCATCACTGACTGCCTTTGGTGTTTCCCGGTTGGGGATCGGAGAACTTGCACGGCGATCTACACTTCTTAGCAGAGCTTCCGAACTTCCAGTGATACCAGCACTGGTTATGAGTGGAAGCAGAACGGCTACGTGAACGTTTACGGTAACTAGAAGTACGCCCTCGTGATCTTGAACGCGCACGATGCATAGTCAGTGAAGCTACTTGGCGGGATAGGTCATCCAAGCGACGTCTCAAATCGTCAAACTCAGATGGCGTTGCGATCGTTGATGTTGAAGCCACGTGTTGCACCTGCGGCGGGAACATGACCTCGTTGACCTTGTCAGCCAATTGTGCCACGGCGTCTAAACTGGTACCTGTTTGCGTTGCGATAATAGCCTGGATATGGTTAGGCAATCGGTTTGTCCACAGTGATCTTAGGAATTCGTCTGGAACGTCGTTACCCGCTAAATTTCTTAGATGCCGTAAGAACTGGGACGGTTTCCGGTCTCCAAGTTCTTCGTGCGCCAATAGTTGCCGCACTCGTTGTTCTTGGGATGCTGATAATCTGGTTATAAGCTCGGTCTTAATTTTTTCATATTTGTTTTCAGACGGCGGGTTAGTAATCACGTCTTTCACCTCCATTACATATTTATAGTCTAAATTAGAGATCACATGATTGAACTTCGTATTGTCTGCAGTAATATTTGCCAGTTGAAATTGTCCCTCTAATTGTGCGAACCACAACGCCGGTTCGTCAGGCCAAAATGGCGGTGCTTTTACACCGACACGGCATACGCTCGATTCCGGCAGCGTCGGTGCCGATGCGTCAAATTTGCTATTGTTCATTTCGAAAATAGACGAATAGCGAAATTAAAGTCTTAACACTGTCCTTACACTCGCGCGTGCGGGGTCACCAAATATATGTGGCGGATGGTGAATTAAACCACACATATACAGTTAATAGTTTATTACAGTATACACAAGAGTAGAAGGAACACGAAGTAAGAGAATAGTCAAGACACATATAATTAGCGAGAAGTACGAAACTATAAGAGTTATAGAACAGTCAGATATTGAAAGACGCATAAAATATTTAAGGGTGAACAACGATCGTATCGCGTAGGCGTGAACGGGGCGCAAGACGGGCAGCCTCTCGGCGTCGCGTAGCTAGACCGACTGGTGAGCTGGAGAAAACCGAATGCTCTTGAAGCTGCGTTCGCGCCGCCGACTGTTTACGAGAACGCCCGAGGCGGAGCGCGTCGTTTCTCCACAAAAGTGGGGTCTTCAAGGTGACGGAGACGCTTACAGCAGATGTCGTTGCGGACGTAAATACAGACTCCGGCGCGCTGATGAAAATTATGCTCCAATGTGTACCCAGGGTAGCCAAGGTACGCCGCATCTAGAGGACATCTGATCTGCGTCTCAGTCAAGAAGAGTAAGTGCGGCTTGTTAGTGTCAAGGTGGTAATGGACTGCATTGAGAATACAGTGCAGGCCTCGGATGTTTGTGAGGTGCACTTTAATGGAGAGGGAGTGCAACCGCTGTACAAAGTTACTCTTCTTTTTCCTTTTTTTCATCAATGGTGGGAGTGAATAGGTTGAGAGAGTGGCAGTTGGACGAGGCGTCACACATTTAACCTAGGGACGCAAACAGAGTCATAGCATCGATGGAACCTAGCATGGAGATTGCGGGGACGCCCGAACCCCCCCGGAAATCGCCACCAGGCCCTCTCCTCCGGTCACCAACTGGCATGGTGGAGCCATCCCAGGATTTTTCGTAAGATGGCCGGGCAGCCTTTCATGAGTGGCTGGCTCATTAATTGGGCCCCCAACTATCTACGGTCGGCCAGCGGTGCAACCGCGCTTCGGATCCCGCTAACCTCCATAACCAGGCACCTGACACTAAGAAACGGTCGCGTCGCAACCGGTCCGTATGCGTAACGCAACTGTCCAGACCCATTCTCCCTAAGAAATGGGTTTCACCTAACATCATACTGGAACACGATTTGCATCATTTGGCGGTATGTCTTTGCCAGGTGGGTGGTAACTAACCCTCGGCCGGGCCTCTCACTAGTAGAGGACCAACCTACCACCAGTATGTAGTACTGCTCGCTTAGCACTACCTAGGGGATACGTGTAGGGAATCAGGATTCAAGTAATTCCTACGGACGCGAGCAGCTTCATCCCCCAAAATTAGATTGTAGATAGTAGAAAGTAGATTGATGATGTAGTTACGGAACAACCAAGCACATTTTTGGTAGATTTTAAGTTTTTAAACGATTGTGTTGTGCCGCTTACGAAAACTGATGGTACCTAACTATCATACAAATGGGCTAAGGGATTAAACGCTAAAACCAGAGACTAAACAGTAGCGTATGTTATATTTACCTTTAAATTTGTATATGTAAAAGAAGCTAAACTACTCATTGACTGATTAGCTGACATTAGGCACAGCATTATTTGTCGTTAATTTTGAGAGCCATTGCTTTCCTTGTTTACATCTTTTATTTTGTTTTGCTGAATATGCTATAGGTGACATGTAACATTATGAACACAATTGATAAATCTCTTGTTTGCGATCAATAACTGTAGCTAATGTGTTTATTGGATTAAAACTTTCTTTTTCAGGCACTGGGTACGCCATGAAGTCTTACTTAAAATTGAAATAGCAGCAAAATCTGTCGGAGATGATGTTGATAACTTAAGAATGGTGCACGCTCTTCGTCAGAAAACAAGGCGTCTAAAAATAAAAGTGGCTAATCTGGAAAAACTGAAAAAAAAATATTTCGAAGACATGTCAAGTTCCCCAACACGCACTGGGGCAGCACGGAAAAACCCTCTCAGAAATGAGAGGAGGCCTGCGCCCAGCAGTGGGACGTAATTAGGCTGCAACTTTACTTTACTTTTTAATACAAATACTTTTTACATGAAGCCAAAATCTAAAACATTTTAAAAATTTTACAACTTAGCATTATTCGTTTCAAGACATTTTACATAAAGTTTACACTACAATAAATCACTGCTTCCCAAAGTCGCTCAGTCTTAGCATGGGGGGTCAAGTTTCTATGGAGCCGATGCAAACATCGGGCAAAATAAGCGAAACAGAGACAGCGCTATACGCAAGACAGAGAAATCACTATTGAACCATGTTACGCATTGTATTTCAATTACAGTTTAGGAACTTTTATTTTTGCATTTTAATATCTTTGTCGCCTGCCCATTAAAAATTATCTTTACTTATCCTATAAATTATAAACTATATATTTTGTAATATACATAACAAATAAAAGTTGTTTAATCCATGAAAGTATAAATTAAATGATACGTTCCGATTATTTTTATGTCCGATTGAAATGATTACTCTGTGCAACAAGCTCTGTAGCCGAAAATATAAATGTATCTATGTCTGTTGTGAAATAAAAACGTAAACTAGATTATTATTTATTACATATTCATAAAATTAAGAAAAGAACAAGTTTCAAAGTTTATTTTACATCAATTAGATATTATTTTAAACGGGAATGTTTCAAATCATTTTCAAATTAAATGGAGTTAGTTGCGTTTAACTTTTCTAAGCCAAATTCAAAACTGATGTTGATTTAGTATATTTCGTAGAAAAATAACTTAAGTGTGGTGTTACTAGCCAGTGAATATTTAATTTATGGTGATTTATTAGAGTTGTTTTACTTAATGATGATGTTTAACGAATAATAATGGATTGCTGAAAATGGTGTGTTATCATGCGATATATATCGATACTGTTTAAAAATATAGATTCGATATATATCGATATATTTTTTTTCCCTTTGCCCATCCCTAACTCGAAACGTCCGCGGACGCGTCCCGTGCCCTGTGCACACTGTCCGAGGACGCACAAATATCCAGCCGGCTAGATTCTGTTCGGACGTCTGAACGCTCAAGGACGACCCAAGGGCACGTCCGCGTCTTAAGCTGCGAACAAATTATCGGACGCGTCCGTCAGCCGCGGCTGACAGTCGCGGCTTAAGCTGCGAACAAATTATCGGACGCGTCCGTCAGCCGCGGCTGAAAGACGCGGCCTATTTGAATCTAGCCAGTACATTTAATACTACACTGTGCAAACTATCAGTCGTAAGACGCGGACGTGCCCTTGGGTCATCCTTGAGCGTTCGGACGTCCGAACAGAATCTAGCCGGCTGGATATTTGTGCGTCCGCGGACGGTGTGCACAGGGCGCGGGACGCGTCCGCGGACGTTTCGAGTGTCATAAACGAACCGACCGCGCTCGCGACATGTCAGACGAAGAAAATTTAATTGAATGTGTTCGTGGCCACGAAAGCCTATATAACTATAATCTGCAGCACTATAAAAATGCTACTTTAAAACAGGAAGTGTGGGAGCAAATTGCTGCTGAATTAAACATCATTTTCAATCAGACTAAGCAGAAAATTAAAATGGTTTTCATTCATTCTTAAGTACATTTTGTAACGTTTATCATCTTTTTGTCATAAAAATTTATTTTTATGACAAAATTATGTTAAATATTAATTTTTATCACAAAATGGTTTATTTACTGAAACATTCTTTATAATCAAAAGTTAATTTTGTAAATTGAATTTGAACTTTTTTATTTGAAATTAACACTGATAACATGACATTTAGTAAAGGAAACAATATACCACCATAAGATTGGAGGAATTTGCACTCAACTTAATACGACCATTTTAAAAATGTTGTCAAATAGGTTGTTGAATCTCATAACCACATAGCCTTTTAATTTTATCTTCTTACATCAATAGAGGCGACATCTGGTACCAACAGATGGATCTAGTACATTATAATACGACAAAATCTAAAAACTATACGTTTGATAGACTTTAAACGTTCTTTTGGTTCATCTAAATTTAGTATAATAATAATTGCGTTTTTCAAGCATTAATGTACTAAGATTCTATGCCCTGGACGCCTCACTTCAGTCATTCTATAAAGGTGTTTCAATCGAGAAACATGGCAAGCAGCGACAACGAGGACGAATTTATAGAGTTAGCGGCAGCTGCCTTATGTTGTCCTCCAAAAAAAAAGTGAAAAGGGGTGTTTGGGTCCATGATATTAGTGTAAAACGACTCTGAGTATGGTGAATTTTATACATTGTATCCAGACTTACAAAAAGATGATAATAATAATAATAATAATAGCCATTTATTTCCCAATTTTCATACACAGTCCATATTAGAGAAATAATTTACAATTTACAATATTATTATGATTCATGCAATATTGTTTCCTTTACTAAATGTCATGTTATCAGTGTTAAATTCAAATGAAAAAGTTAAAATTCAATTTACAAAATTAACTTTTGATTATAAAGAATGTTTCAGTAAATAAACCATTTTATGATAAAAATTAATTTTTAACATAATTTTGTTAATAAAAATTTATTTTTATGACAAAAAGATGATAAACGTTACAAAATGTACTTAAGAATGAATGAAAACCAATTTAATTTTCTGCTTAGTCTGATTGAAAATGACTTCACACTTCCTGTTTTAAAGTAGCATTTTTATAGTGCTGCAGTTTGTAGTTATATAGGCATTAGTGGCCACGAACACATTCAATTAAATTTTCTTCGTCTGACATGTCGCGAGCGCGGTCGGTTCGTTTCATAGAGTAGAGTAATATATACCGGAAGTTCGTTTATGACACTCGAAACGTCCGCGGACGCGTCCCGTGCCCTGTGCACACCGTCCGCGGACGCACAAATATCCAGCCGGCTAGATTCTGTTCGGACGTCCGAACGCTCAAGGATGACCCAAGGGCACGTCCGCGTCTTACGACTGATAGTTTGCACAGTGTAGTATTAAATGTACTGGCTAGATTCAAATAAGCCGCGTCTTTCAGCCGCGGCTGACGGACGCGTCCAATAATTTGTTCTCAGCTTTACGACCGATAGTTTGCACAGTGTAGTATTAAATGTACTGGCTAGATTCAAATAAGCCGCGTCTTTCAGCCGCGGCTGACGGACGCGTCCGATAATTTGTTCTCAGCTTTATGCAGTGAACGGATGTCAGTACATCAGAGAAACACAAGAAACATACTAACATTACATTTCACGAGTAACTAATGCTTTTGAACTTATATTTTTACGTAAAATATTCATCAAAAATAAATATGAATTTTAAAAACTGACATATAACATTATATGGAAATGTTGCCAAAGAGAAAGGAAAATTCTCCGTCACTTCACGTCAATAGGAATGACTTTTTCTGCTACCACGGCGGCGGCACTTTACAGTGAGGTAAAATATTTGACAGATTTCATAGCGGGGATAATAATTTGTTAAGAAAATTAAATGTTTAAGGTTTCTATCTGTATTATTAGTTATATTTTATATTAATTACATTAGAAATGAATAAACCACATTATAAAATATAACTAAAAGCCGTTTTTTTAATGAGTTATAAAGTGCAAAAAATTAAAAAATCGAACCTCTGACGCATTGTGTTGTGTAATAATATAATATTCTAGATAATGATAAACTATTATTTAAAACTAATTTCTCAATTTACTGACACTATGTTACAAAAACTTTACAGTCATAACTAGCGACATCTGGTGAGTGAAAGATTATTAGCCCTCATTAGAGTGCGTAACGCAACTTGACAACTCATTACTACGAGGGCTACCAACATTGAAAAAATGCAACGCATTGTTTTTATTTATCGACGGCTCCGTAGCGCAGTGGCTTAGCAATGAGTTGTTGCGCTGGGGGCTGCGGGTTCGAATCCCGCACGGAACAAATATTTGTATGCCTTACAAATCATTGTTCCGGGTCTAGATGTTTGTCCTCGTGCAAATTATGTTTGTAAGCTGCCTCCACGATACAGGAGAAAATCCTAGTGTGGAGATAACGTTTTTAAAAAAAATTAAAAAATATGAATGATGAATTTTAAGGAAACTTTTTATATGGTCTGATAATAAATGCATAGTCGGTTTTTGTTTTATGTTTCTCTCTGATCCGATCATTGCGGCTTGTGAGACAGAAAACATCAGACACATTCGAAATGAAAGCAGTTGGAAGCCCACTAAAATACAAAAATTTGTTCTTTACATTTTTTATAGGATACGGTGACATACGAACACACGGTCCACCTGGTGGTAAGTGGATGCTGTGACCCATATACATCTACAACTATCCTCAATAAAGAGATGCATTGTCATCCGTGAGGACTGTGTAAAACCTACTAAAATTAAAATTTTCTTGTGTTTTTCGTATTGTAGCTTACATTATGCATGCAGTGCGGAGCGGTACACCATTACTCGACGATTATTAAAAAAATTATTAAAAACAAACTGAATAATAGATACTGAATACGATCAATCGTTCGTCGAACAGTCGTGTGTCAGGCATCGGGCGGGTGTATATCGAACTTGCATTAGTCATATAATTATAACGTCTCTATACAGTTACAAAGAAACATATGATACCATCACATTTATATGGTTCATAAAAGTATCTCACTTGGCTAGATAGGCAAATATCCTATTCAAAAATATTTTGAATTTAGCGGGCTACACTTCGATAATAGAATTCAAACAAACTTATTTTTACATTTGTGTGAGTCATACGTTACGTTGTAACTATTAGTCCAATATAGTTTCAACTTCCCTACTTTTCGGGAAAATTTAATATATTGGCCACATTATTTCTTCACTTATGTGTGTTTCGTCTAGCGTAAACACAAGTTGATAACGTTACATACGATACATAGATTTTGTTCTTGCCCCACTTTTGAACGTCCGCTTTGTAGGGAACTATCGTTCTAGGTGTTATTATTCTAAGTGCATAGCTAATTAATAATTAATCTTCCTCTTAAGGTTTGTGTTATTAAATATTTAAAATTTCCAATATGTTATTCATTTATTACTATTTCTATTCCAATTTTTTACTAATGTAGAATGTAATTTTTACATTCGTAGAAAATTGGAATGGAAATAGTAATATATTATGATTAAAAATAGAATATTGAATGTGGGGGTGGGCAATGCGCATTATACATATACACACGCAAACATTCACATCTGTTAGTTCATGGATCAAAAACTGACGCGCTAGTGTCGGAAGCTGTTGGCATTTTTATTGTATGAACTTTTCGTTCTTCCCGTCAGGGTACATGTATTCTGTGTTCTGTGAGTCTTAGGATCTCAGAGACTAAGCATCATATTAGTCTGTGGTCTAACACAGACTAACTATTGCATTCTACCTACAAACTAATGAAAAGTGCTAGTGATTCTACCAGAGTATTAGTAGGTAGAAAGAGTATTTAATCATTACGTTTAAGATATAGAATGTTTTTAATTTTTTCTTAATTTTGATATTTTGCAAAGAAAAAAGGCACTTTGTTGATAATTTGCATGAATTTGGTAAATACATTTTTATACAAAATATTTTACAAACATGTACGCTAGGGATTGACTCAACTATATCAAAATAAATGTCGATATTTATCTTGAATGTTTACATTGCAGTGATAGACTTGTCCACACAACAAGTAAATAAATCTCAGTTTGGGTTCTATAAATGTAATTTTATTTTGTCGTTTACCAAACAGATTCCCTCCGGTTCCATACTTAGAAAAAATGATTAAGGTTAATTGGACGGGTTGGTTGGAATCCAAAGAGAAACTCAACAATTTGCAGCAAACGTTTACGTGAAAAACTAGAATAAAAACAATTTTATTAAAAGGAGCCATTTCTAAATTATTGATACCAGTAATTATAATATTGTTATAATAAGACTTCAAAATTTTAACTTTCAAAACTTTTGATAAAAATAGAGTGTTCGCGCAAAAGCGTTAATGTTAATAATGGACGTCAGAGGGCGTGCGCGCCTCTATGATACCGGTTTTTGACGTCAGTTCGTTTTGAGGACACGCGAGAAAAAAATGGTAGTCCAATTCATCGCGTCGAAAGATAAACACGCGTTCTTTGTCGGGAAGTCGGAAGCGGAATATGATAGGCGCGTATAGTAAATATACCACTAGGAATTGTAACGCGCATTCCTGTTTTGTTAGCTTCACCCCGGGACTTAGTGTCTAATTCAGAATCTGTATAAGTGGATTCGACCGTATTAGTTACTAGTGCGGTATTTGATATTCTAGAAATAACGGTGACCTTTGATCCGTACGTTCTGTGTTCATTTCGCGAGACAAGCGTTATAACAAACGAGAGTTAGTGGCTTCTGTAAGGTAGTTAATCGTACGACAGAGTTAAAGAACTGTCATCGTAGAAAACGAAGAAAGTGACTGCGGAAGGAGACCGTAGTTTGGAGAGGTGCTGAGGGCCGAACTGCTGCAGAGGATCACGGTCTAATAAGGTCAATAACACTACCAGCCACACCCAAATACATTTTTATAGAATAGGGGGCAAACGAGCATGCGGCTCACCTGATGGTAAGTGACTACCGCCGTCCATGAACAACCGCAACACCAGGGGAATTGCAGATGCGTTGCCGACCTTTTAGAAAGGTGTAAGCTCTTTTCTTGAAGGTTCCTAAGTCGTATCGGTCCGGAAAATTCGCTGGTGGTAATTGATTCCACAAGGAAGTCGTGCGAGGGAGAAAACTTCTTCTAAATCGCACAGTCGTGGACCGCCAATCATCCAGATGGTATGGATGGTAACGCGAGTTTTGTCGCGATGTGCGATGGTGAAACTGAGCGGCTGGAATTAGTCCGAACAATTCCTCAGAGCACTCCCCGTGATAAATGCGATAAAATACGCAAAGAGATGCAACATCTCTACGCAGTGCCAGTGTATCGAGCCGATCAGAAATAACTCGGTCGTCGATGATACGAACCGCTCTGCGCTGGATGCGGTCAAGTGGAAGGAGCTGGCACTGGGGTGCCCCGGCCCAGAGATGAGAACAACCCACCACCTCCCATGGCCCCACCAACCTTGCGGTTATATGGGCTGAATCACGAGAGATGCACGCGGTACTTGCTCAGGGCTCTTTCCCGCATGCACTTTCTTGACTCTCTACAAGTTATTTAATCTACTCCTTGTCCCAGTTTGTCATTCTCCCCCTTCTGGGGCTGACGGCACTATTACGCCTACGTCGTCAGGCCTTTCTTCCATCAGTCTGTCTTGCCTTATTCTAACGTCATGCCACCTGTGCGCAAATTCGCGCAACAGCCCGTAGTTCACCCCATCGCTGACGAGATCCGAGTAGTAAATCGGTCCTTGAACCGTACGAACTAATCCATCCATCATTTTCGCTCTTAGGTCGTCATACAGAGGACATTCCCATAGAACATGGTGAACGTCCTCCTCTATCGCACCACACTCACACATACTTGTTTCACACAGTCGCATTTCACTCAGTCTCTTCCGAAAGCATCCATGCCCGGTGAGAATCTGAGAGGTTTGATAGTCCGGTGCGACCCAGGTATACCTGAGTCGCAACGCCACTTCCGGGAAGAACCGATAGAGCTCGCGTCCTTTCGATTCATTCGTCCATCGATCCTGCCAAACACCGATCACCTCAGTCCAAATTTCGCGCTTCCGTCTGCTCAACTCCTCTTTGGGCGCGGTCAAACGTGCCATACCCATCCTACCAGCACGGATGACCTCCAGGTCAGAAGGGAGAACGCCAGCCAGCACCGGTAAGGCCGCCGTACTGGTGGATCGATACGCCTTAGTCAGCAATATAAGGGCTGATCGCTGCGATCTCCGCAGTACGCTGCGAACTGTGTACATGTTCGCACGCTCGTACCAGCACTCCGCCGCGTACGTGAGCGTGGATACAAACACTCCTCTGTATATTATTTTTAGGCTCGGGTATCGGACACCCCATGATGATGTCGATACGCGAGTCATCTTGCCGAATCCCTTGGTCGCTCTTTCAGAAATATCGGACGCATGTTGCACAAACGATAGTCCTGAGTCCAATACCACACCTTAGCATAAGTTACAGTCTTTACAGACTCTCCACCCAGTCTGATAACGGGGGGGCGCTGAAGTTTCCCTCTAATAGTCATGGTGGTCGACTTTGATGAGGAAAACTCCAGTCGATTCCTTAGCCCCCACTCCCGTACAAGGTCCAGAGTAACTCTGGCCCTGGATTCGATACCCGCTCTGGTATCAGATTCAATCAAGATTGTAACATCATCAGCATAGGCAGTCATGGCTACTCCCTCAGGTAGAGGGAGTCGGAGTAGGTCGTCCATCAATACGTTCCACAGTGTAGGGCCCAGCACAGAGCCTTGAGGACATCCCATAGTCGACGTCTTCCACTCTACCCGGTCCCCGATGTAGAGGCCCACACGTCTGGAGGTAAAGTAGTCCACCAGCATTTTGTAAATGTTTGGTGGACAACCACCTCGTTTCGCTTTGACCATCATCATCGGCCACCAAGCATTGTCAAAGGCGCCGGAGATGTCCAGAAAGATTGTCTGCACGTAGCATGCTCGAGAATACCTAGCCGTGCTGAGCAAGACACGCAGCGCTGTTACCGTAGATCGCCCCGGAGAAAATCCATGCTGGTATTCGGATATCCCACGACTAATCGCAGGAGCACATTTCAGCATTACGCGTTCCAACAATTTTCCCAAAACAGGGAGGAGCGTAATTGGACGGTATGCCTTGGCGTCGGTGAGCGGCTTGTCATTACCCTTTGGAATGACAATCAATCTTCCGTCCTTCCATACCTTGGGGAAGACCCCCTCCACCACACACTTGGCGTACACCGAGTGAAATTCCCTCGGTGCAGCCGTCCAAACATTCCTCACAATTCGCGCACTCACTCCATCGAGTCCCGGAGCTGTGTTAGGCAAGGCCTTGACTATTCCTTCCAAATCCCCAACCGCAGGCGGAGACGCAGCTCTACCAGACGGCATGAAAGCCGCCAGTAGGCGAACCTGCTGATGGTAAGGCATGTCGTGATCGGGTCTGTCATCCGGACAGAGCGCAGTCATTAGGTTGACCATCGCTGCCTCGATATTGTCCGGGTGCCCACCCGCAAAAGCGATCCCATTGATCACGTTTGCAGGCGGTCGTACCCTCCCGCTGGCCACCCTGTACGCCATACCCCATGGGTCCTCGTTACCAGAGTTGGCAACCCTCATATGATGTGACTGCTGCGCCTTCACCATCATCCTCCTGTATCTCGCACGCACGCTGTGGAAGGCCATCCTGGCTATCTCCTCTGACCTACCTCCTAGACGCCTTTTACGCTGCCATGCATTCCTGAGTTTACATTGTAACCTTCTAGTCTTATCGAGTTCAGTCGTCCACCACTCGTACCCCCCCGACCCCCTGGGGCGACGCTCCCCTAGGCCCTCCTCCGCGGAGCGGACGATGACCTCTGAGAACTCCTCCGCCAGGAGGGCTGCGGGTTTTTCCACATGCAGCCATCCCATTCGTAGTTTGATTATCGCCCGGAACTTGTCCCAATCCACCCCTCGGTCGCGAAAACGAGGGGGCTCCCTAACGGGTGCAGCGCGCGTGGTCGGCCTGCTGATATTGGCCGTGAAGGTAATCAGGTTGTGGTCGCTGGCGCAGATCCCCTCGCGCACCCGCCAATCGGCAAGGTAAACGTCCCCAGTGGTTAGGGTCAAATCCACATTGGACTCCCCACCAGGCCCAGAGAAGGTGTAGGGCTGGCCGGGCATATTAGCCAGAGTGAGGGCATGTGAAATGATGAACGCTTCCATTTGTTGTCTTCGGTAATCAGCAGTTTGCCCTCTTCCCACGTAATGCCGGCGATCACAATGCCAGAGTGGCGAGTGCGCGTTGGCGTCGAGGCCCACGATAACCCTTCTGCCCTTTAGACAGCTCAGGGTTTAAAGTTTTTCTGTCCAACACAATAAAGTTTAAATAGTTCAGGAACGTAACAATTAACACTAAATTATTAAAGACACCAAAAATAACTAATTATTAGTAACATGTGGTCACGCAAGAGCGCACTAATACGTCCGCTCAGTACGAGTACCGACGACGTCAAAGAGATGAGAACAGTATTCCATGTGGGGCCGAACTTGCGCTTTGTAAAGTTGCAAGCGATGTGCCGGCATGAAATACCGTCTCGCTCTGCTGAGCACGCCAAGCTTTTTAGAGGCCAATTTGGCCTTCCCTTCCAAGTGACCACGAAACTGCACACTATTCGATATGTCGACGCCAAGGATTCCGATACTGGCTGAGGCAGTAAGGGGAGTGCCTTGAAACTGAGGAGATACGACAAAGGGGTTCTTT
This sequence comes from Parnassius glacialis, assembly GCA_033319125.1. NCBI lineage: Eukaryota > Metazoa > Arthropoda > Insecta > Lepidoptera > Papilionidae > Parnassius > Parnassius glacialis. The sequence continues at coordinate 2,707,055 of JAVANC010000016.1, forward strand.
TTAGCGGTAAACGCGCAAACTTGTGTCTTCTGGGGATTGAACTGGACTAGATTTAGTCGCCCCCAATCCGAGACTTTGTTAAGCGAAGACTCGACTTCAGACACAAGTTTGTCCCGGTACTCGGCGACGTTTTCCCGAGAAATATTGGCACGGCCGGTATATAAGGCATCACCAGTGCTGTCGTCCGCATAGCAACGAATGCTGCCAGTTAGCAACATATCATTGATATGCAGGAGAAACAGCGTTGGTGATAGCACGCAGCCTTGTGGAACACCAGCGTTGATAGGCTTGAAATCAGAGCATTCACCGTCTACTACGACCTTGATGCTCCGATCAGCAAGGAAACTGGTGATCCATTTGCACAATTTCTCGGGAAGCCCATAGGAAGGAAGATTCGAAAGAAGCGCTTTGTGCCAGACCCGATCAAAGGCCTTCGCTACGTCCAAACTAACGGCTAATGCCTCCCCCTTGGACTCTACTGCCTCCGCCCATCTATGAGTTAAGTAGACTAGAAGATCACCAGCTGATCGACCCCGACGAAAACCGTACTGGCGGTCACTAATCAGCTGGTGATCCTCAAGGTACCTCATGAGCTGGCAGTTTATAATGGCTTCCATTATTTTGGAGAACAAGGAGGTGATGGCGATAGGCCTGTAGTTGGACGGGTCTGAGCGGTCGCCTTTTTTAGGGATCGGGTGCACCAAAGCTGTCTTCCATGAGTTCGGGACTACGCCTTGGGAGTAGGAGTACCGGAAAAGACGCGTTAAAACCGGTGCCAACTCCGGAGCACACGTCTTCAGCACAATGGGAGGGACTCCATCGGGCCCACTCGACTTGTTGACGTCCAGGGAGAAGAGTGCTTTGCGGACCGAGCGCTGTGTAAATCGCACATCCGGCACTCACATCGCGGGATGGTCGGCGGTGTGTTCCCCCCGTCATCTAGAGTCGAGTTGGACGCAAAAAGAGAGCTCAACAGATCGGCTTTCTCCTTTGCGGCATGGGCCAGTGAGTCGTCCTCTCTGTGCAGAGATGGAAGAGATGGCTGACAGAAGTTCCCTTGGACAGCCTTGGCGAGAGACCAGAATGCACAGGTTCCCGAAGGAAGGCGAACTAACTTCTCGCCAATTCTGCCGATGTGCTCAGACCTTGCCTTGGCAATGACGCTTTTGAAGGACCTGGAGGCGGAATTATACTTCTTTTTTAATGCGCTGGTGTTTACATCCCGAGACGTTGATGCGTCAGCCCAGGCCTGGTAGCACTCCTGCTTATAGCGTGATGCTATTTTACAGGAGCGACCAAACCATGGCTGGGATCTGCCTCCGATGGGCACCACAGAAGATGGAATAAAAAGTTCCATACCCTGAAGTACCACATCAGCAACAGAATCGGCAACAACGCTGGGATCTTCCGGCGAGAAGCAAACCCGCCCCCAAGGGTAGGATGCAAAAAAAGACCGCATCCCGTCCCAATCAGCTGACCTATAGTGCCAAACACGGCGGCAAGCTGTAGATCGCAACTGCGATTGGAGCGTGAGTGGCACCGTACTCCGGATCAGACAATGGTCCAAAGAGCCCAGAGGGGCATCGACGGAGACCTGATATCCGTCCGGATGAGAGGTCAGCAGAAGGTCCAACAGGGAAGGTACATGGTCTTCCACATCTGGGATCCGCGTAGGCGAAGAAACCAGTTGTGTTAGACCATATGCCAAAGCAAAGTCATAGACAGATCTACCCGCATGATCGGTTAAACGAGAACCAAGCCATTCAGCGTGGTGGGCGTTAAAATCACCGAGTATCACGATCTCTGCGGATGGGACCTGTTGTAGCACGGAGTCTGCAGCCATTTGGACGTGGTCTATGAGTCGGTCTGTGTCGGCATTACCGCTATGGGACCTATAGAGGCACCCGTAGACGCGGGGATGGTCGTCGCTGTCTACGCGCAGCCATAGGATGGACAGGTCCGTACCTTCAAGGCTGCCTAGGCGTCGAAAACAGATGTCCTCTCTGACATACACGCAAACTCCAGCCCGGGGCACAAACGAGTGTTCTAATTTGTACCCCGGGTAGGAGAGATACGAAGTATCAGCCGGAGAGGACACCTGTGTCTCGGTAAGAAAGAGCAAGGCCGGCTTAGCTATCTCCAGATGGTAGTGGACGGCGTTAAGGTTTGAATGAAGTCCCCTGATATTGCAGAAATCCATGGTAAGCGTGGCAGGGGTTGCCTTTGTCTTCTTGCTCCGCTTGCCCCGAGCAGGTTTCGTCTTGAGCGGAATTTCGCCCCCCCCCCCAGAATACGCGGGGCAGCCTGAGCACCCACGCCCAGGAGTGGAGTAGTTTGGTCGTGGATGCTCAGCGAGGGATTCTCCAGGGGTGCTGGTACCCTCCTGGGGTAGTCTTTTATTTAATTCCACTACCATGTTGATGGGGGGGGGGGGGGGAATTGGGCCTCCGGCCACCTGCGCTCACCAAGCGCAACGCAGAGGTAAACCTCTACTTCACGCTGGTATTCTGTGAGGTCGTGGTACCACCCCGGTTTGAGCTGGCCCATCCGAGCGACAGCAAAAGCCACCGCTTAGCTCTACCACTGTTAAAAACCCTTACTTTCCTAGCACTATACATCCACACGCGACCTGACCGAATCCTGAGGGACCAGTCGCTTTGGATAGAGGTAAGTAAGCTCCCCTTATAGAAAACAATGCTCCCCCCTGATTGTTTATTGTAATTAGAAACTTAACCCTTGGCGTTAGGACGCCCGACCTGTACCTGCTTGTAGGTTCTTCCGTTCATGGGCCGCGGAGGATCCTACTCCTGGGATAGGCAGCTGTTGGCCGTAACATTTGGTAGCAGAGCGTGATTCTGGGATCGATTCCCGGTCGATCCACCGACCATAGTGTTTGATAAAAATTAAACAATTTTTATGGCAGGGAGCGTTGGGTTGATTGGTTTAATTTTGTGTCTACAATCACGCCCGTCCGTAATACGTAAAAATATATATTTTTATTATAAACGTAATAATAAAATTCCTTTCTTTGGTGGCTTGATTTTTTTGTTGTTAGCGGGTAAATTTGAAAAGCCGCGCCCGGTTCGCGAGCAAGCGGGAGTTTGCGTCATGTAGGTAGATGGTTATTTTTACGTAATCGGTTAATTATCGTTGTCGGATAGTTGTAGTGGATTTCTTATCGAAGGGTCGATTTCCGAGATAGGCATTTTTTGTTGATCATTTTTTGTTGATGTGTATCTTCGTTATGTATCTTTCGTATTGTAATTTGTATTTGAACTAAAGAGTAGTAATTTGTATTTACGTAATTTGAATTTAACTTGATTTGATCGCACTAGTATTTGTTATTGTTAATTTGATTTGTCTTTTCTTTTGTACTAACTTGTATTAGATTTGATAAGTATTGTAGTACCTTATTTGTTATCTATTCAACTCGATTTGATAGGAACTGCATTTGTTAGCTGTTAATTTGTTTTTGTTTTTGTTATTTGTTATTTTTGTAATTGTGCTCGAGCCGTGTCGTAATTTGTATTTAGTAGTGATGTCCAAGATGCTAATCCGTTGCCTGCGGTCTGAGTTATGCTGGGCCACCAGCGCCCATGCTTTGATAGGTCGACCGGATAGGGTCCATAACTTGATGAAGCGGTTCGAGCAAGTCGATGCTCGAAGGGCTGCAGTGGAGGAGGCTTACGCTGAGCTCGAGGATTCGGATGTGGAAAAGGGAGTCCTGGAATCCTGCTTCGCAGACTACGAGCAGTTCTTTTCGCTCACGGACGAGTTGATCGAGGCTGAAGGCAGGTATGCCGAGGAGGCGCGTGAAGCTCGGACGAGTGGCCTGCCCGAGTCCTTTCGGAAGCAGCCTCAGCCGGAGCTGTTGGGACGACTCCCAACTCTGGACTTGCCAAGGTTCGCCGGGGTCCTTTCCGAATGGCTGACCTTCATTGGTCTTTTCGACGGCCTAGTGGACGCCCGGAGTGACTTGACCCCGAGCCAGAAGATGGCGTACCTCCTGGCCTCACTGGAGGGGGGGGGCCCTGGGCGTTGTCAGCCATTTGAGATTGTTGGATGACGCCTACCAGACTGCTCTGGACCTCCTAGCCAGAAGATACGCCAACGTCCGGCGAATTGCGGACGAACATGTTAAGCAGCTTCGAAGCCTTCCGCTGCTTAGTGATCGGGCCAGACTACGTCCGGACCTGTTGGATCCAGTCTTGGTGGCCTGTAATACGTTGAGGCGGCTGGATTTACCAGTAGGCGAATGGGCCTTCTTGTTGCTCCGCATCGTGCTGTTCCGCCTACCTCTCGACCTTAGAATACTTTTTGAGGAGAGGTACGGCGGGGACGAGGCCTCCTATATTCCGCCCTTCTATGACGTGCTGCGGTTTTTGGAGGAGCAGTGCCGGCAGATTGAGAACGCGGCGGGCACCGTTGACGACTTACGAGCCGTGCCCAGTGAGAGGCGGAATCCGCCGGGCAAGTCGTCGCCAACCCCCCCCCCCCTGCTCCTATTGTCGAGCATCTGATCACCGGGTAACGTCTTGCCCGAAATTATTAAGTAAGCCGGTTCCGGCGAGGCGAACTATCGCCAAGGAGCGCCGCTGGTGCTACTCATGTGTGGAAGGGCACCTCCAGCGAGACTGTCCGCACCGACGTCCCTGTTTGCATTGCCAGGGCAATCACCATACCGTACTGTGCCTGGGTGCGAACGGCGTCTTCTCTCGGGGCGCTGCCAGGCCCTCGACCCCCACGGGCGGGGGCGCTCCGCCACGCCCTCTGACGAGCGACGCTCGGCGCCCGCCGGCTAGCCAACAGACCCCTAGGTTTGAAAGGGGTCCCTCCCTCGACCAGTCGGGGGGTAATTTCCCCAGGGGCGGGGGTGTTATCACCCCCCCTCAGCGTGCGAAGAGGAACTTCACGGCCACTCATCGGTCCGCTGGACCCTTCTCACTCCCGTTAGCTGAGTGGCCGCGACTGGTGTACCACTGTACCCCATTTGATGGAGGCGGCCCTAGCTAGCTGCCGCCTTAGCTCCCACCACGGCCGCCTCTACTGAGCCTTAAGCCGTCAACAGTCCACTTGTCAAGCTGTTCTGTTGCTGACGGCCTCAGTGAGGGCGTAAAACCCGAGTGGCGACTGTTAGCGGTTGCTCTCTATTAGTCTCGGGTTCACGCGGTGTGGCCTCCACTTGGTGGTGGGAGGATTGGGGCCCCCTGGAGCGATGAATCACGCTCTCGAGGGGTATTGGATTTGGTTTGGTCGAGCACTTAGTTAAGAATTCTTTGAATTAAAATTAAAATGCTTTGGGTTTTCCGCGAAATTCATACTGTAGCGGTTGTGATTAAAAGAATTGAATTTAAAATACTCCTTTAAATGCTGCTGCATATGTTTTGTAAATACATTTGAGCACTGCGTTTGTTGTTGCACGGAAAATTGAGATTTAATTGTGTGCCCTCTTTTAATGCTTGTGCGTGTGTGTGTGCTTTGTAATTGTATTTGATTGTCGCGTCTGTGCTGAAAGGAAAGTTTGAATTCATTTGAAATTTGAATGGCGCGCTATTTTGAAAATTATGTATATGTTTGTGATAGTGTTTAATCATTTTGCTTTCTGATAAGGAAGGTTGAAATTAGATATACCCTGTGGTTGCCGAAGGAAATAAGAGTAAATTCTCTTTTGGTTTAGATTTTGTTGGCACTGTCTAAGATATTTATTTGAAATAAGAAATAGGCTGTCTCTTACGTTTATTGTTTTGTTTACTTTGCCAAGTTGACCTATATACATCGGTGATTACTTGTGTTAATTAATTCTGTAATTGAACATTGATGCTTTTGAAAAATTAGTTGAAATATGAGCATAGGATTACCTGCCTAAAGGGCTATCTGGTTTGTAGATTATCAGATGGAAATCAGCTGTCGCACCATTTGGTAAATGATTATAGGTGGATGGCTTGGTTATGCCTACTTGTTTGAAAATTCATACTAGGGACTATCTGTGCGTTTCGTTCTTTCTCTCCACAGACGTCGTTCATGGGGAATTTGGGGGTGCTCTCTGCACTGAAGCTTGGAAGGTTCCTTTGGGCCGCTTCGTGTCGCGTCGCTGTTTGCAGACCTGATCCGGTCGGATTGCGGAACTAATCATAGGAGCGCAGATAGGTGTTTGAAGAAGGTCGTCGGACTTCTGTCTAGGAATACGACTTATTTATGTGCTGCGATGTCCAGGAAGGGCATCCAGTTCAACTCTCCGGCTAACCCACGTTGGGGCTGTAATTTTGAGGCGTTGGTTAGGGTTGCAAGATCTGATGGGGTGCGTTAAGTGGCCTAGTTTGGTTGTAGAATCGATCTTGCAACTTGCCGTCGCGACCCTGTCCCGCTGACCGGTTTGCTCGCGGACCTAAATCCTTATGTCCGGGACGGGAGTTTGTTCGCGCAAAAGCGTTAATGTTAATAATGGACGTCAGAGGGCGTGCGCGCCTCTATGATACCGGTTTTTGACGTCCGGTCGTTTCGAGGACACGCGAGAAAAAAATGGTAGTCCAATTCATCGCGTCGAGAGATAAACACGCGTTCTTTGTCGGGAAGTCGGAAGCGGAATATGATAGGCGCGTATAGTAAATATACCACTGGGAATTGTAACGCGCATTCCTGTTTTGTTAGCTTCACCCCGGGACTTAGTGTCTAATTCAGAATCTGTATAAGTGGATTCGACCGTATTAGTTACTAGTGCGGTATTTGATATTCTAGAAATAACGGTGACCTTTGATCCGTACGTTCTGTGTTCATTTCGCGAGATAAGCGTTATAACAAACGAGAGTTAGTGGCTTCTGTAAGGTAGTTAATCGTACGACAGAGTTAAAGAACTGTCATCGTAGAAAACAAAGAAAGTGACTGCGGAAGGAGACCGTAGTTTGGAGAGGTGCTGAGGGCCGAACTGCTGCAGAGGATCACGGTCTAATAAGGTCAATAACACTACCAGCCACACCCAAATACACATCACTGACCCTTACTTTCCTAGCACTATACATCCACACGCGACCTGACCGAATCCTGAGGGACCAGTCGCTTTGGATAGAGGTAAGTAAGCTCCCCTTATAAAAAACAACGCTCCCCCCTGATTGTTTATTGTAATTAGAAACTTAACCCTTGGCGTTAGGACGCCCGACCTGTACCTGCTTGTAGGTTCTTCCGTTCATGGGCCGCGGAGGATCCTACTCCTGGGATAGGCAGTTGCAGGTCGTAACATAGAGAAAGACTTTTATACATTATAAAACTGTAGTATATTAAAGATAAAAAATCTTGAGATTATCCTATTTAAGCCACTATGAACCAAACTGAGTATCTATTTATCAACCAAAATATGTATAACCTTTCTTCACCACACGCACCTCACGGTCACACTAGTGCAATATTTATAGCAACACGCTATTTTCCCCAAGGGGTTGCGCGGAGCTTCGGATTATATTACTAAGTCACAACGATAACACTTTTAGCGTAGTTAGATAAAATATATTTAGTAATGCTCTCGAAGCGCCACGACACGCCCGCGCATGAGACGGTTCAATGTTTCAGGATAGTATAAATTCCACAGTATTTGATACTCACATTGAGATTAATTTGCACTTGCTGTGGTTTGTCCATGAATGAGTGACCATTTTCTTAACATACCAAGATTGGGAGAATGGAGTGTGCATCTGTATCCTCAGACACTTAGTGCACTTTACTTTGTTAAGATAATTATGTTTTTAAAATCCATGCAGCTTTAATGATAATAAGTTTATTATTATTTTATATTTTTCAAGGATAGATGAAAGAATATATACATGAAGCACGATGAAGTCTCATAAACATATTGGCCTTTAAAGAGAGCAAACTTATTTAACTGATTCCTAGAAGTTTTTTTACTTAAATTATTATTAAATAATTAATAAATTTTTATTTATTAAATAATTAATAATTAAATACATCATAGAAGTTTATTTTAACATTCGACTTAAATATGAATGTAAACTTAATAATTTAAGTAAGGAAACTTGTAGGAATCAGTAGAATAAGATTGCTCTGTTTAAAGGCCAATATGCTTATGAGGCAATTCTCTCTTTCATCTGGCCCTGAAAAATATAAAGTAATAATAAATTTATTATCATTTAAGCTGCATGAATTTAAAAATTATCTTAACAGAGACAATCCAAATACACAGGAGATTTTAAGGTGCACCAAGTGCTGGAGGGTACATATGCACTCTCTATTTTCTCAATCTCGATATGTTATGCAAACCGTCACCCACCCATGGACTAAACACGGTAAGTGCTGCTTAATCTCGCTGATCTATTTATCTGCGCAGCTATTATTTAACAAAGAGTTCCTCTTTTCTGCGATTAACGCTGCAGGCGATGAACCACGCTACTAAGACCTCGGCATACTATCGTCAGCCATCAAGCATGAATCGAGCATCGAGTGTTGTGAGTATCAAATACTAAAAAAAAATTATTATCCTGGCATACTAAAACGCGCGTCTTATGCGCGTGCGTCTAGCGGCGCTTCAGCTCCGCTCAACTCCTTGGGGAAAATAACATGATGCTATGAATATTGTACTAGTGTGACCGTGAGTCTGTGCGGTTGGTTAAGTAAGGAACATTTATTCTGGTTGAGAGATACATACTTAATTGGGTTCATAACGGCTAAAATGGGATAATCTCAAGATTTTTTTATCTTTAATGTACTACAGTTTTCTAATGTTTAGAAGCGTCAGTAGCCTAATAGCAGGGAGCTGACCGCGAACTTAAAAAGTCGTGTGTTTGAATCCGCCATTCGAATACGGTTGTAAACCATTTCTAATACAAGCATTTTAAGTTTATCAGAAGTGGTTTGAGGGAATATTTGTAATGTTTAATAGCATTACTAGTATTTACAAAAAAATGTAAAAAAACTGTCTCTATTTTTATCTAAAGTTTTGTAAGTTATATTTTTGAAATATTATTATGACAATATTATACTTAGTGGTACAAATAATGTAGAAAAGACTCCTTTTAATAAAAAAAAAACTATTTTTTCTCTTATACTTTTCAAGAAAATGTTTGCTGAAAATTGTTGAGTTCTTCTTTAGATTCCAACCAACCGTTCAATTAACCTTAAAATAAAATAAAATTTTACCTTAAAACAAAATAAAATTAAACAGTGGTAGAGCCACGCGGCAGCGTTTGCTGTCGCACGGATGGGCCGGCTCGAACCGGAGTGGTACCACGACCTCACAGAAAACCAGCGTGAAGTAGAGGTTTACCTCTGCGTTTCGCTTGGTGAGTGCAGGTGGCCGGAGGCCCTTTTTACTGGAAATGAGGCATTCCATCTTAGTCCTCACGGGTGACAACGCATCTACATTTTGATTTGTAATAGAGGATAGATGTAGATGTCTATGGGCCGCAGCAACCACTTACCATCAGGTGGACTGTGTGCTCGTTTGTCACCCTTATTCTATAAAAAAAAAAACATTTTAGAATGCAAACCGAGGATTTAAAGTCATGTGTGGGCAAGTCTATCGTTTCATTATAAACATTTAAGATAAATATCGACATTCATTTTGATATAGTTGAGTCAATCCCTAGCGTACATGTAAAATATTTTGTAAGAGAATGTATTTACCAAATTCATGCAAATTATCAACAACGTGATTTTTTATTTGCAAAATATCGAAATTTACAAAATAATTGAAAACATTCTATATTATAAACAGTAAATCACATAAATTTTAACAAAAAATAAACGCGTCATAATATTGACGACGACTTGAGAATTTACCTGTGAAATGAGCAATTATCAGGATTATTTCTATTATTAACACTACAGTCGCTTACAGAACAAGTAACCATTTTAATAAAAAGTTATTTGCTAAAAATAACCACTATTACACTCTAAAAAATTACAAAATATCTAGGAGCTATTTCTTGTGTGCTGATAAGTGCCGATCCCGATCTGTCATTTTTGCATTTTTGCCATAAGGAATTTTTTTTCCCTTGCACCATGTTGGTCTACACGCCAGTATATTCTAAGTCTATGGCCAGTTTATTCTAAGTCTATGTACAAAACTATACCCTGTCTGTCTGTCTGTCTGTCCTGTATAACCTGTCAACAGCATTAAAATAATATGTAGACGTATATTCTAAGTCTTTGACTTGGACAGCATAATCATAAGACTTGATTATGGATAAAACTGTCACCCAAATCTCTCAAAAACTCAGCTATATTTGTAACTATGTGAAGCCTCAGCATATTGGTACGAATTTTATGAATAAAATAGGGTTGGCTTTAGAATCAAATCGCCTGAATTTGAGAAGTCTGTCACTGGGGGGGGGGGGGGGGGAGGTCAAGGGAGCTTATCTCAAGCGCCCCCATGCAATTTTAGCTGCCAGAGCTGCGTCGAAATATTTAATATAATTTTCTAAAAACATTCATAAGTCACTAATTATTACCTGAATCGGAACTTTTGACCACAGATTACTGTATACCAGTTACTATTTTTTTAGTTATTTTTTCAGTTACTATTTTTGACATTGACAGTAATCAGTAACAGATATACTCGACCCGCTAAGCGGGGCTCTGTCGACCCAGCATCCCTCGGCTGCGCTACGTCGAGTTGCTTTGGGCTACACTCCCCCATCTCTCTGCCCCCACAAATCAGGTTTATATTATCAAAAACTTTACGAAAACATAGCCTTAAAATGAGATTTTTAAAAATTTATAAAAAAAAACTAAGCACGTCCGGCAGGAAATGGAAGTGGGGGGTGACTCTACAACTTCCCTCCCCCTCCCCCTACCAACTCCTAACCCCAAATTCAGGCGACTTGATTCTAAACCTTACCCATAAAATACACATCAGAATATAAAACATATATTTGGAACATACAGTCTATCTACCTCAATTAGCAATTTGGTATTATCCGCTTAGAAGCCTTTAAATAAATTGTTATCAACATTTCGCTATGTTAAGTTAACATAAAAACCTCCAAAAAATAGCAAACTTAAAAGCGTTGTAAACTAAATATCAGGTTAGGCTTTACGGTTCACGACCTTTGTCTGCCTTAATTTATAAATCGTAACAACAAAATAAATTGACAATAGGGATGGGCAAAGGAAAAAATATATTGATATATATCGAATCTATATTTTAACAGTTTCGATATATATCGTGTGATAAAAATGTCACTGGTGACACGCACTGGTTGTACAATTTCGTTTTAAGGTTTTGAGGTATGTCTGACGAGAAGATGTGTCGTAGTTTTCCGAACGCTGCCCAGCCGAGTTGAATCCGTCGATTGACCTCTCGGTCGAAGTTGGACTTACCTAGTCTGACTATTTGTTCCAGGTAATTATACTCGTCAATAACTTCGAGCTTAGTGCTCTACAACTACCGGCTTAGGTGTGACATGGATATTAAACATAATCTTTGTTTTGTCCATCATTCATTCATTTGTCGTCATCATTGGTATGATATAAAGATAAGGTCCAGGTTTATTTCCTGACGGGTGGATGACGATACTCTAAAATAAATATCGATAAATGACCATTTAAAATATCGACGTTATATATCGATATTTTTTTTTAAAAATATCGATATTTCGATATATTGATATTTTATCGCAACAATACAACAAAATGCAACAAAACAACAAAACTGATTATATACCTGACATGTTAAACTGTCAAAAGCTCAAAAGATAATTGTCAAAATAAAAAGCAAGATTGCTTTGCGTTTTCTTTTAAATAGTGCGCGAATCTCATAAATTATTAAATATCATTGCAACATAAAATTATCAGAGTATTTCATTAATTTGATTTTATTTAATTACATACAAATATAAGACGATATTAGAGAAATATTAGAGGTGGGTATATTTGTTTTTATGCGTAACGAAAATGTGAAACTTTCGACATAATTATTCGGTTTGTTACTCGATAAAATTAATCAAATTAAATATCTGTTTATGACTTCATTAATTTTATTGTTTCAAAAGTAACTAATGGATTATAGGAAATTCTTGTTGTAATTACTTTTTGTATTGTTTATGCATGCATTTAGAATTCTATGTGAAATCTATAATTCCTTATATTGTATTTTATTAGTTTATAAATCATTTAATACGATATCCCCTCGCTTGTTGTTTCAACCATATATGGCCAACATATAAGACATGTCCGTGTATCAAGCAACTGTATTTGGTTAATTGGCAATTAAATGGTATTTATGATTCAATATTAAATTAAAAAGAAAACGTGATTTTAATCTTTGAACAACATAGGTTAAGGGTGGACACACACATCCTGAATGCCTCTCTAAATTCATAATCTAAATTCATATTATTAGTTAAGAAAGCCTGGAATTGCATACAATTTAACTGAGCTCCACACACATTCTGGTTTTTTCAGATTATGTTTTTATCAGATCGATCTGTAAGGCTGTATTCACACATCACAAATGCCTCTCTGAATTCAGAGTTGGAATTTATATTGTTAGCAGGCATGTTTCACTCCGCGCTTTAGAAAAATACAGTTAAGTGTTTCATACATTACAGAATGACTATAAAATTATTCGATAAGTTAATACGACTTGTTGGTTAGGCTATTACCTATCAAGATACGTATTGGACAAAATTAATTTTAGCTGGAGAGAGTCACGAAACAAGCGAATTTTATTCTGCGGTGCGGACATAGCCATACTTACTTTATACTGCACAAAATATTCATTCGGAAATAAATTGCACCACTTCGCGTTCAATTTGCATCAAATCACAGTTTTTTATCCCGTGTGATTTTTTTACTGCCAGTGCGGCTACTCCTATAAGGTTCTATGTGTTACAGAATTGCAAGAAAAATATCACGCTGTGAAATATCGCAGTGCGGACAGAGCCTAAATATTCCGATCCGAAATTCAGAATGCTCGTTAGAGTCATTCTTACAGATCGATCTGAGAGAATCATAATCTGAAAAAATCATGAGTGTGGAGCATAATTAAATTGTATGCAGTTCTGGGATTTCTTAATTAAGAATATCAATTTAGATTATGAATTCAGAAAGGCATTCCGGATGTCGAGTCTAGCCTAAGACAAGGCCGTAATGTGGGGTCATAACCGAATTTCACTTCATACAAATTTCGATTGTGTTTACCGGATTTTTTGCTATGTAGTGTGAAAAACAGATTTTAAAAGTATGTAGTGTGATAAAAAATGTATTGAGAGGTGTGATTTTTTTGATCTCTTTTGATTGAAAGTTGTATTGTTATGCAAATAAAACAAACACCTTTTATTATAATGGTTAAATTTCTTATTCCTTACCTTTCATGTACAAAAAACTCAATTTTGCAATAACATTGATAAATCTATGAAAGTAGAATTGTAGTGATTAATTTACGATTGGTGTACATAATTTGTAATGACTCAATACATAAAAGTCTTATATATAGTTAGCATACAAAATAAAAAAGATATCATTGTTTACAGTAGCTCCTGCCAGTGTCAGTGATCTTCCGTAAGGGCTCTGATGTTTGGCACGTAAAAGAAACAGTTGCCTAATGCAGTAGGGGGTATATAAATTAACACAAACACTAAATCTATTTGGACACATTTTCAATTTTATAAGTAAATTGTTAATAAGTTTAATTTTTCTTAATTTAATGAAATTGGTGGGGGAGATGGGGGGAACCCCCACTCATAGTCCCCTAAAAATTTCTTAATTGAGTTGCAATTTGATGCATCTTGTACATTTTATTGGGAATCGAAGGGGTAGAAGGGAAGGGGCACTCTGCCAAAACCCTGCTTCAAAAACGGATGTTAGTTTTTATTGTAATTTACGACAAAACTAGTTTCGCAGCAACTTTCAACTAGCAAATCTGCAGTCAAAAGTGCTAATCTGCAGTCAAAGGTAAACCTGACTTCATCACCATCATTACAGCCCTTCACAAGTCCATTGCTGAACATAGGTCTCCCCCAAGGACTGCCACAAAGCACGGTCCTGAGCCACCTGCATCCATCGACTTCCTGCATATCTTACCAGGTCGTCACTCCATTTAGTGGGGGGACGCCCTACACTTCGCCTGCCGGTACGAGGCAGCCACTCGAGAACCTTTTTTCCCCATCGGTTGTAGGTCCTTCGAGCTATATGGCAGGCCCATTGCCACTTCAGCTTACTAATCCGTTGGGCTATGTCGGTTGCTCTGGTTCTCCTGCGGATATCCTTATTTCTAAGTTTATCACGCAGAGAAACTCCGAGCATAGCCCTCTCCTCTAGCTCGCTGAGCGACCTTGAGCTTCCTTATCCGGCCAGCAGTGAAGGACCAAACCTGACTTCAGTACAAATAAATGTTTCCTAGCCTAAATTGCTTTTTCTTAAGCCTGGCAGCATGAACCAGATACTCACCTTAACCAAGAAATTTAAGCCAAGAAAAAACTACTTTTTTTCAAATCGATTGTCAATTAACCGTTTGTATTGGATATTTTTTTTTGCTGTATGATAAGTTTCAAAGGTTGTTGTCTTAGGTTTGACAGTTGAGAATATTAAAGTGTGTTGACATTTCTGTTCAGTATAATAGTTCAGTAGGAGTGACGACCTGGTAAGGCATGCAGGAAGTCAATGGATGCAGGTGGATTGGGACCGTGCTTTGTGGCGTTCCTTGAGGGAGGCCTATGTTTAGCAGTGGGCTTGTGAAGGGCTGTAATGATGATGAGTATGAAGGTTTGGCAATTCATCATAACTAGTTTAACGCCAAAACAATACTTGCAATTTGTGGAAATTTACTTTGAAAAAAATAAATCTGTTCGCGAAGTTCATAGAGCACTTCGGCCATTTTACGGTGAACTAATCGGCCTAGTCAGCAATCAATTCGTACAGTTACTGATCGTTTTCGCACTAATTTTACTGTTCTCAATTCAAACCACTAAGAAGACAAAGAAATGTGCGTACTGAAGAGAATATTACTGTTGTAGCGCGAAGTGTTGAAGAAGACGCCGAAATGTCGATTCGTCACCGTTCTCAACTTGTGGGCCTTTGTCCATCGACTACGTGGAAAATTTTACGTAAGGATCTTGGCTTGCGTGTCTATAAAATACTGCTCGTTCAAGAATTAAACCCAAATAACCATCGTTTACGTCGCATTTTTGCTGCTTGGGCTTATTTAAAACTGGCCGAAGATGAGCATTTATATCGAAGAACTTTGTTTAGTGATGAAGTGATTTCTGGTTAAATGGCTTCGTGAATAAACAAAATTGCCGTATATGAAGCGAAGACAATCCTCATGCCTCATGCCATTAACGAATCACCATTACATCCATTAAAATTGACTGTGTGGTGGGATTTACACGCTGGCGGCATAATCGGTCTTTATTTCTTTCGAAGTGAGGAAGGAGCTGCCGTTACGGTGAATGGCGAGCGCTATCGAGCCATGCTGATTGATTTTTTGTTTCCAAAAATTAATCAGCTAAACATCGACGACATTTAGTTCCAACAAGACAGCGCATCTTGCCATACAGCGCACTTAACCATCAATTTATTGCAAAATCAATTGAGTGACAACTTTATTTCTAGAAGGGATTCTGTTAACTGGCCCCCTCGTTCGTGCGACTTAACGCCTCTCTATTACTTTTTGTGGGGTTATGTTAAGTAATTGGTTTATGCCGTCAAACCAGCAACTCTTGAAGCATTGGAAGCCAATATTCAAGCCATCATTGACGACATACGGCCAGATTTATTTGTAAAAGTAGTGAAAAATTGGACTGATCGAATGGACTATGTAACTCGTTGTCGCGGTAGACATATGCTGGAAATCATTTAAAAAAATAAATGCCATAAAATTATCTACCAGATTCTCATAATAAAAAAATCATTCCAACAATATTTATGTCTTGTATTATTATTTAAAGTTCTCAAGCTCTTATAAAAACAACCTGTATAACTTCTATTATTTTTTATTTATTACTCCTGGTCAAAAGTGGTTTTGAATAATAGTCTGGTCATAATAGCTTTTAATATTCAGTCAAATTCTCTTTATATTAATATTTTTCCAGTTAAAACTAGGTACTCGTACTTGTGCTTAAGGTGAAAGCGCCAGGGTTTTTTTTTATAGGAGAGGGGGCAAACGTGCACCTGATGGTAAGTGACTACCGCCGCCCATTAACAGCTGCAACACCAGGGAGGGAATCGCAGATGCGTTGCCGGCCTTTTAAAAAGGAGTACGCTCTTTTCTTGAAGGTCCCTAAGTCGTATCGGTCCGGAAAAATCGCTGATGGTAATCGATTCCACAAGGAAGTCGTGCGAGGAAGAAAACATCTTCTAAATCGCACAGTGGTGGACCGCCAATCATCCAGATGGTGTGGATGGTATCGGGAGTTCTGCCGCGATGTGCGTTCGTGAAATTTGGCGGCTGGGATTAATCCGCACAATTCCTCAGAGCACTCCCCGTGGTAGATGCGAAAGAAAATGCAAAGGGATGCAACATCTCTTCGCAGTGCCAATGAATCTAGCCGATCGGAAATGACTCGGTCGTCGACGATTCGAGCCGCTCTGTGCTGGATGCGGTCAAGTGGAAGGAGCTGGCACCGGGGAGCCCCTGCCCAGAGATGGGAACAGTATTCCATGTGAGGCCGAACCTGCGCCTTGTAAAGTTGCAGGCGGTGTGCCGGCATGAAAAACTGTCCCGCTCTGCTGAGCACGCCAAGCTTTTTAGAGGCCAATTTGACCTTCTCTTCCAAGTGGCCACGAAACTGCACGTCACTCGATATGTCGACTCCGAGGATTCCGATACTGGCTGAGGCAAGAAGGGGAGTGCCTTGAAACTGAGGAGATACGACAAAGGGGTTCTTTTTAGCGGTAAACGCGCAAACTTGTGTCTTCTGAGGATTAAACTGGACTAGATTTAGTCGCCCCCAATCCGAGACTTTGTTCAGCAAAGACTCGACTTCAGACACAAGTTTGTTCCGGTACTCAGCGACGTTTTCCCGAGAAATATTGGTACGGCCGGTGTATAGAGCATCACCAGTGCTGTGATCCGCATAGCAATGAATGTTACCAGTTAGCAACATATCATTGATATGTAGAAGAAACAGCGTTGGTGATAGCACACAGCCTTGTGGAACACCAGCGTTAATAGGCTTGTAGTCGGAGCATGCACCGTCTACAACGACCTTGATGCTCCGATCTGCAAGGAAGCTGGTGGTCCAATCGCACAATTTCTCGGGAAGCCCATAGGATGGGAGCTTCGAAAGAAGCGCTTTGTGCCAAACCCGATTGATGGCCTTCGCAATGTCCAAACTAACGGCCAACGCTTCCCCCTTGGACTCTACTGCATCTGCCCATCTATGGGTCAGGTAGACCAGAAGATCACCAGCTGATCGACCCCGACGAAAACCGTATTGGCGGTCACTAATCAGCTGGTGATCCTCAAGGTACCGCATGAGCTGGCAGTTAATAATTGATTCCATTATTTTGGAGAACAAGGAGGTGATCGCGATAGGCCTATAGTTGGACAGGTCTGGGCGGTCACCTTTTTTAGGGTTCGGGTGGACAAAAGCTGTCTTCCATGAACTCGGGACTACGCCTTGGGAGTAGGAGTACCGGAAAAGACGCGTTAGGACCGGTGCCAACTCCGGAGCACACTTCCTCAGCACAATTGGGGGGATTCCGTCAGGCCCACTCGACTTCTGGATGTCCAGGGAGAGGAGTGCTTTACGAACCGAGCGCTGTGAGAACAGCACATCCGGCATGGAGCACTCACACCGCGGGATGGTCGGCGATGTTTTCCCCCCGTCATCAAGAGTCGAGTTGGACGTAAAAAGGGAGCCTAAAAAGTCGGCTTTGTCTTTTGCGTCTTGGGCCAGTGAGTCGTCCTCCCTGTGCAGAGATGGTAGTGATGGCTTACAGAAATTCCCTTGGACAGCCTTGGCGAGAGACCAGAATGCACGGGTCCCCGAAGGAAGGCGAACTAGTTTCTCGCCAATTCTGCCTATGTGCTCTGACTTTACCTTCGCAATAACTCTTTTGAAGGACCTGGAGGCGAAGTTATACTTCTTTTTAAGTGTGCTGGTGTTTACATCCCGAGTCGCCGAAGCCGCAGCCCAGGCTTGATAACATTCCTGCTTACTGCGTAATGCAGTCTTACAGGAGCGACCAAACCAAGGCTGAGATCTGCCTTCGATGGGTACCACAGATGATGAAATAAATAGTTCCATTCCCTGTAGCACCACATCAGTGACAGAGTCAGCAACAGCGCTGGGATCATCTGGCGAGAAGCAAACCCGCCCCCATGGCTAGGATGCAAAGAAAGACCGCATTCCGTCCCAATCCGCAGACCTGTAATGCCAAACACGGCGGCAACCTGCAGAACGCAACCGCGAGGGGAGCGTGAGTGGCACCACACTCAGGATCAGACAATGGTCCGAAGAGCCGAGAGGGGCATCGACGGAAACCTGATATCCGTCCGGATGAGAGGTCAGCAGAAGGTCCAACAGGTAAGGTGTATGATCCTCCACATCTGGAATCCGCGTAGGCGAAGTAACTAGTTGTGTCAGACCATATGCCAAAGCAAAGTCATAAACAGATCTCCCCGCATGATCGGTTAAACGTGAAATGAGCCGGCGTGGTGGGCGTTAAAATCGCCAAGGATCACGATCTCTGCGGATGGGACCTGTTGTAGCAAAGAATCTGTAGCCATTTGGACGTGGTCAATGAGTCGGTCTGTTTCGGCATTACCGCTATGGGACCTATAGAGGCACCCGTAGACGCGCGGATGGTCGTCGCTGTCTACGCGTAGCCAAAGTATGGACAGGTCCGAACCTTCAAGACTGCCGAGGCGTCGAGAACAGATGTCCTCTCTGACATACACGCAAACTCCAGCCCGAGGCACAAAGGAGTGCTCCAATTTGTACCCCGGGTAGGAGAGATACGAAATATCAGCCGGAGAGGAAACCTGCGTCTCGGTCAGAAAGAGCAAGGCCGGCTTCGCCGTCTCGAGATGGTAGTGGACGGCGTTTAAGTCCCCTGATGTTGCAGAAATTCACGGATAGCGTGGCTGAGGTCGCCTTGGTCTTGTTGCTCAGTTTGCCCCAAGTAGTTATGAAATCCCCCCCCCCCCCGAATACGCGGGGCAGCCTGAGCACCCACGCTCAGGAAGTGGAATAACATGGTCGTGGATGCTCAGCGAGGGATTCTCCAGGGGTGCTGGTACCCTCCTGGGGTAGTGTAACGTGTAATTCCGCTACCATGTTGATGGGGGGAATTGGGCCTCCGGCCACCTGCACTCGCCAGACGAAACGCAGAAGCAGAGCTTCTACTTCACGCAGGTATTCTGTGAGGTCGTGGTACCAACCCGGCTCGAGCCGGCCCATACGTGCAACAGCAAAAACTGCTGCGTGGCTCTACCACCGTTAAGTGGCCCGAGAAATTCAAATTTTCTTACGTTTTTTGTAATTTGCAGGTCAATGTCAGGTCGTATGTTTAACAAAATATGATTCGCGATCGTAGGGAGTATGTATTTACAGAATTATAATCATTACAAACATCAATACAACCCTCTAAGTTCGTATAATCCTATTGTATGACTCCAGAAAAAGTCATTCAGAAGGATTATATGAACTTAGAGGGTTGTATTGGCGATTTTAATGGTAATAATTCTGTAACCACATACTTGTTACGGTCGCGAATCATATTTTGTTAAACATACAACCTGACCCTGACCTGGTAAATTACAAAAAACTGGCGCTTTCACCTTAAACCTTTTTAGTCAAAATATTTTTGATGGGTTTGGTCAGTCAAAATTAATTTTGACCCGGAAATAGTTTTAACTGTCACTATGTATTTTTTAACCGATGGATAAATATTGGTTATTTTTAATTTTAATTGCAAATTACAAAAATAAAATAAAATCACAACGTAACTTGCTCAATCAGAACTCAACATCTCAAATGTGTATGCTTATGTCAATTGAAGAAAATTATAACTTTTTTTAATTAATTTTCTTAAAAAGGATGTGTTTCCGAGCACTGAAACTTATACAAGTCAATTAAAAAACTACATATTTCGAATAGTAGTCATTTGAAAGTGTTAACTTAGTTATTCAAAATGTGAACCCAGATTGGTGAATGCTGCACAAGATGTATAACACCTTTGTCACTACTCCTCATCTCGTCTAGATACGAGGGCGGCACTGAAAATTTCGGGAATCAAGGAAGTGACACAACATTACTATTTAAAAATGTATTTATTGCTTTTCGAAGTATTCTCCGCGAAATTTGACACATTTTTTCATACGATGAAACCAATCATTGAAGCAACCATTCCATTCCGAAGTTGGGGTCTCCAAAATGGCCGTTTTGTAGGCGTTCACAGCTTCTTCAGATGATGAAAATATCTGTTCACACAATTTATTCTTTATTTTAGGGAAAGTATAGAAATCATTAGGGCTTAGGTCGGGGCTGTACGGCGGATGGTCTAATAATTCTATGTTTTCTTGCTCTAAAAACTTTTGTTCTGTGTGCGGTGTCAGAACTCGCATTGTCGTGATGGAGGATGATGCGGCGGTTGCAGTTCTCTTTACGGAGTTCAGAAACGACCTGTGGCAAACAAATGCTAGCATACCATTCTGCATTAACCGTTCTTTGTCCCTCAAGAGGAATAGTCGTAACATGGCCGGTTTTGGAGACAAACGTGGCCACCATTTCTTTTGCAACACTCCGTGAACGAACAATTTTTGTTGGCTTTAACTCATTTTGGAACACCCGAACTCGTGACTGGTTTTTTTTTGTTTCGGGTTCGTACGCGTATATCCAGGATTCGTCACCTGATAAGATGTTGTATACAGCATTTGAGGATCCTGCGTGGAATCTTTCGAGAGTTCTGACGTACCAAGTAACGCGAGCCGCTTTTTGCTCTTCACAGCGCGAATGCGGTATCCATCGGGAAAACAACTTTTTTACACCTAATTGTTCATGCAAGATTATTTGTATTTGACTCATGCCAATGTCTAAAGTTGCCTGAATTTCGCGGTATGTCACATGTCGATCTTCCTCAATCAGCTTACGCACAACATCAACGTTTTCTTGGGTGACTGCAGTTTTTGGACGACCTTGACGGGGTTCATCACCAAATGCAGAAATCATCCGGTCAACACACTGTTTTTGTGTTAAACCACTTCGAAAGTCATAATAAATCATCGCTCTTGAATTTTCTCGAGTCAATTCCATTTTCTCAACGACTAAACAAGTTTGACAAAACCTTGTGACAAGACCGAGAATCTTTTTTTAAATAAATAGATGGTATTCGATTTTTAAAACCATGGACTTTTCAATTAAGAAGATTTTAATATGACAGGAACAGTGGAAATATTCCATTCCCGATACTTTTAGTGCAGCCCTCGTATTTTACATCTGTTGTGAACAAGATGGTTATACCCACTTAGATCGGAAGAAATATATGGATATATTAGAATATGAATTTATTAGAATTCGCATGGTCTGCAAATAATTGTTTTGGCTCTAAGTGTTTGACCATATGTAATTTATTTATGAAGAAACGGCTAAACGGTACATGGGAAATATCTGAAGGGGCGGGGCTAATTTGCAGAAACCACTGTAGGGAATTCTTTTTTTATAGAATAGGAGTGACAAACGAGCACACAGTCCACCTGATGGCAAGGGGATACTGTGGCTCATAGACTTAAAAATCAAAATGCAGATGCGTTGTTACCCCTCAGGACTAAGATCAAATGCCTCGTTTCCAGTAAAAAGAGTCTCCGATTCTCTACACTCGCCATAAGAGACACAAAGCATAGTCCTAACCCGGTTGAGCCGACCCATTCTTGCTACAACCATGATATAGCTGGTGTGGCTCTACCACATATAAATATTGTATATATTAATTATCATGCGTGACAGGTGGATATAGTATTACGGTACCTGATATTGTACACCTTTGGAATTGGGAGATTTTACAATAACATTAGATAATTATATATAGGCTCTTCCCCCCGGACCACCGAAAGGTTTAAACGTGCTTTGTGCTCTGTTATTATTTTAAAATCTAAAATAAATTAAAATCTGTGAAATTTAATTCGTCTGCAATAATAGGAGCGCATAAAAACTGAGGAGCTACTGCGCCCTGTCATTCCGGTTCCTAGTCACGCCCCACCTGCGCGTGATTTGTCACACGTAACACCGGACGCCGCGCCTACTGCGTGACGCACAATCCTGGCCGCTAATCGGTGAGTCGCTTGCGCAGTCGCCGCCCAAACGCATTACGCACGCATTAGTCACTCTATTACCTGCACACTTCTGCTGCCCTGGTACTTCATTATGGCTTCGAAACACAACACCAATGTTGATGTAGACAGCGACATGTCAATCTGCATAGCGGAGGAAGAAAATACGCCGCCAAACTTTGTAACTCAACGTTTACAGAGGCGCGAAAATAGAGATCCGTCTAATGAAACAATGAGTGAACATTTCAACGATTTTAAGGAGGAAATGAGGAAATTAGTCACATTCTTTATAACATCACAAAAAAAAGAACTTTCAGATATTAATTTAACTCTCAAAGAAATAAAAGAATCGAATCAAAACATACAAAGTTCAATCGCTTATTTAACAGATCAAAATGAGGATTTAAAAAAGAAAATTGCCTTAATGGAGAACCACATTAAGGAAGACAGGCAGTATATTGGGTTCCTCGAGGAAAAACTGGAAGATCTGCAAATCGGGAGCCGAAAATCTAACTTTGAGTTGAAAAATGTGCCCAGAAAGGATAATGAGAATAAACAGGACTTGATAGATATGGTGCTTTGCCTATCGGAGACTATAGACTGCAAAATTAATAGAAGTGATATTAAAGATATCTACAGACTAAAAGGAAAAAAACCGGAACAGAAAAATACACCTATTATAGTGGAGACTGCGTCTGCTCTGCTGAAGGCAGATGTTCTAAGAATGACTAAGTCCTTTAATATAAGAAACAAGACGAAATTATGCGCCAAACACCTTGGGTTTAAGACTAGTGAGGACACGCCCGTATTCCTGTCGGAGCACCTGACCCCCAAAGGTTCTCGCCTTCATTTCCTTGCAAGAGACTTGGTCAAGTCCAGGAGTTACAGATTTTGCTGGACGTCGTATGGAAAAATATATGTACGGAAGACTGAAGAGTCGGCGGTTATTCTAATAAAAAGTGAAGAACAGATACATAAACTGCTCTCACAAGACTGACTATCTGTGAGTAATACAAGTTATTTACATTTAAGTATCTTTTGTCTATTACAGTGTATCCTTCGTCTGATAGATATTAAGTTTCTGATATTAACTATCACTTTTATGTTTCACTGTATCTATTGTTTTCCTTATAAAGCTAACAGTGTAACGTTTTCAAGTTGTGTCCTAATGTTTATAACTTCACAAAATGAAACATATTTATTGCCAAGATGGCTGACCAACTGTCACATAATATGTAATTCACTAAGATATTGTTTGAATATATTTTTAAATTCTATGGATCGTGCGCACAAACAATCACACACATACACATATACATATACATACATAATTACACACACACACAATTACACATATCAAATATTATTGTCTCATAACAAATTGTCTCATCTTAACCCCTTCTCCACCCAAACTACCACATATAGATGCACATATCATATTTCTGATATAAAGCTTATTTTATATTGCAAAAAACGTCCTCTTTCTGATACTATGACTAGCTTAGATATTTCTTATCGATTAAATGGGTGACGCAATAACTGCAAATAAAGAATTGGACGCGATAGAGATTGCACGTTCGTTTGAATGTGAGGTCTCGAAGCTTAAGAACTACATTAGCGTTAAAAAAACTGACTTTACTATAATCTCCCAAAACATACGAAGCATCTACAAAAATTTTGACGACTTTCTATTAACGTTATCTAACTTCGAATTTGAAATAGACTTATTGATTTTTACAGAATGTAGAATCGATCATAACAAACCTATACCTCAAATTCTAAACTATCAATCATATTTTACGAAGTCGCAACTTAACCAGAATGATGGTGTGGTTGTTTATATAAATAATAACTTGAAGCATAAGGTAACTGAGATACAACTAGTTCAGGCGTCTTGTCTACAGCTTGAAATATTAAATCAGACTATATTGTGCATTTATCGATCTCCTTCTAATGTTAATGGAGATGGTTTTATAAACTCTCTTAGTGCTCACCTAGAGACTATCAATTCTAACAAATGTATCATTATTGCGGGAGACATTAATATTAACATTGCTTCTAAGTCTATTGAACCACCACATGAACAAAAAAACCGCATAAGTTACATGAACATGCTGTCTGTCTACGGTATATTAGCTGGGCATACAATACCTACACGAGAAAAAAATTGCTTAGACCACTTTATGATAAAAATCGATAGGACCAAATTCCGTGCAACTATAGCTGTATTACAGACTAGTATTACTGATCATTACACGACCTTTCTCACAATAGGCAAAATTAAAAATCATCAATCTGCTATTAAAACTACCTCAATTATAAATTATGAGGCTGCCATAAAGGACCTTAAATCTAAAAATCTTACAGAACTGCTTTACTGCACCGATCCAAATTTAGTGATTGACGGCCTAATATTTAAATTAACAGAGACAATAATGGACAATACAATTATTAAAAAGATACCTAAACAACATCGTAATATTAAGCCATGGATCACACCTGGAATTCTTCGCTGTATACGTAATCGAAACAAGCTGCAAAAGAAAACAAAAGACGAACCACACAACGACATACATAAAATAACATACATTAGATACAGAAATTATTGTAACAACCTTATCAAAAAACTTAAAAGACAATATGAACGAGAATTACTTAGTAAATCTATAAACAATAACAAGCAACTTTGGAAGAACATAAAAAATATCACGTACACTAGCAAATGTAACAGTAATAATTCGGAACTAATTAATGTCAAATCATCTCCAACCGCATCTGCAGATTTTGTTAACGACTTTTTTGCGGGTATAGGTGAGCAGTTGGCTAAACGCGTGCAGACGTCTGATGAGGAACGGAACGCTTATTTACGCGATTTACCAAGTCAGCCTAACTCTTTTGTCCTATTGGACACAGACCAAGACGAGGTTGGTAGTATTCTGATGTCGCTTAAGTCAAGCAGTGCTCCTGGCTGGGACAATATTCCTACTAACTTTCTTAAACACATAAGATCTCATATTGTACCAATTATAACCCATTTTGCTAACCTCTGTTTTAACAAGGGAATTTTCCCGTCTTCACTTAAAAAGTCAATTATAACCCCAGTTTACAAGGCTGGGAATAGAGACAGTGTAACTAACTATAGACCTATATCCGTCTTGCCAGCTATTTCAAAGATTATAGAAAAATTACTTAATTCTAGACTGCTTAACTACCTTAACAAATACAACATCCTATCCTCTTGTCAGTACGGCTTTAGACCGGGAAAATCCACTGAAGATGCAGTTTCTGCAATGAGTTCGTTAGTGGTAGAGCAACTAGATAATAACAAGAAATGCATAACTGTATTCCTTGATTTACAAAAAGCTTTTGACACTGTCTCTGTTCCCATTCTTGTACGTAAGTTGGAAGCTATTGGCCTAAAGGGAACATCACTTGAACTGTTTAAGGACTATCTGTCTGACAGGCGTCAGAGAGTTAGGCTGGACACTTATACTAGCGGAGATGTTGTGGTGTCGTACGGTGTACCACAAGGAAGTGTACTTGGGCCAACACTCTTTCTCGTTTATATTAACGATCTCTGCACCATGGATATAAAACACGCCAACATTTTCTCATACGCCGATGACACTGCCGTGGTTTTTAGTGCTGATTCCTGGGATGCTGTTAGGTCTTTTGCTGAGAGTGGACTTGAACTAATAAGTAGGTGGTTACGTAATAATCTTCTAACATTAAACACCACAAAAACCAACTATATCTGTTATAGCATCTACAGCAACAAACAGCCTTCTGACGATCTTAGCATAAAAATTCACAACTGCGGTGCTGTTGGTGCTGATAGGCTGAACTGCAGCTGCCCCAAAATTCAAAGGGTCGAGCAGACGAAATACCTAGGTGTTTATGTGGATCAGCGACTGTCTTGGTATCCGCATCTAGAACATGTCATCTCAAGAGTCAGGAAACTGACATGGATATTTAAGACTTTGAGGTATGTGGTGCCTGGAACAGCTGTTGATCTATTGAACCCAAACAGAGATCTCTTCACAGAGATCTATATTTCTTTGGTTCAGTCTGTTCTAACATATTGTGTACCGATATGGGGTGGTGCAGCTAAATCCCGCTTCATTGATTTAGAACGGGCCCAACGTAGCCTAATTAAGGTTATGTATTTTAAAAAGATAACATTTTCAACACAAAGTCTTTACCAAATTAGTGGCCTTCTTTCAGTTAGGAAGTTGTATATACTTCACACAGTTTTGAGAAAGCACAAATCCATGCCTTATAACCCCGACGTTACCAATGGGAGGAGGAAAGATATTGTTGCACATGCTCCTAGGTTTAAAACCTTCTTTGCTAAAAAGCAATATGATAGGCGTTCAGTTTATCTCTATAATTTACTCAATAAGGAGATTAATATTTTTGACAAAAATTACTTCGAATGCAAAAAACTTTTAATGAAATGGCTGAAACCAAAACCTTATGACACCATCGAGACAATTTTAAGCTAAATTCCAAAAAATACTACACATAAACACACACACACTCACACTTACACTCACTCACTCACACCTACACTCCCTCACTCACACATACACATTCACACATACACACTCACACATACACACACACACTCACACATACACTCACTCACTCACACATATGTACACTCACTCACTTAGACATACACCTATTGACTCACACATACATTCACTCACTCACGCGCGTGCATCTCTACTTAGTTACTACAGATGTGAAAACAAAGAGTATAACTTAGCTTAATAAAGTTGGTATTTATGTAGTATTAGTGCTTGCTTTTGTTTTTGTAGTATTGTATTTAGCACAGATTTATACTATTCCAAGGAAGAGCGATGTCTCCTGGCACAGGCTTCTATAAGCTTAAAAGGAGGCATCGATCACTATTAATTATAAGGTTTCCTTTGGTAATGAATAAAGATTATTATTATTATTATTATTATTATTAATTATACCTTTTTTTAATGACAACAACAGAACGATATGGGTTATTGTTACGTCACCAGCTGCCAAAACAAAGCTCACTCTTGGAAAGGTCTAAATCCAGCAGTGAATTCAAAAAATGGATAAAGAAGATGAAAGAGTGTCTCCATATTTTTTGAAATGCAACCAACCTACTTTCGCTGTGATTTGAAACTCGATGAAACGAACATGCGACGATAAAAAAGGACAAACATATTAATGGGATAGAATGCAGTATACAGTCTTCTATTCTCTCGGTCTCCTTTTCTGGTTTCAATAATATCGCGTGTTAAATGCACACCTGCTTTTTTGGCCTTCATATATTTAAACGTTACTTTTTTTAGATAGCTGCATTCGGATGCTGGAGCTAAAAGATGAGCAGCCAACACCAGTATATGACGGTGAAGAATACTCCCAGTACTCGTGTGGGAGATATTGAACACATAAGTGAGTAATCTATACAAATAAATAAAATTGAAGTATCTGTTTGTAATGTCGAAATAACAGCTTTTTACTATATGCATATGAAAGTATATACGGTACTTATAACAAAAACACGATTTTTAAAAATTTTGTGTCTGTCTTTCTGTCTGTCTGTCTGTCTGTCTGTCTGTTTGTTTTCCGGCTTATCTCCGAAACGGTTGGTCCGATTTTATCAGACTTTCAGTGGCAGATAGCTGATGTGATAATAAGTAACTTAGGCTGCTTTTATTTTAGAAAAAGGATTAAGGTTCCGCGCAAAAAAATTAAAACCCATGAAATCCAATCGTAATAAATTACGCGCGGGCGAAGTCGCAGGGAACAGCTAGTCTATTTTATAATTTAACAAGTTGGTTTGGCAGATGCTGTTCTGGTCTGTAGGTGGTGCAATGTGGTGCACTCCGAATTCACGTTCAGACTTAATTATATAATACACTAATAAATAAGTTAAACAAAATACCCCACAAAAAATAAAATAACCTTTAAAAATGGAGAAACCTATATGGCAATACGGCATGGTGCTGACGGCAGTCGGGGCTAACAATACCGCCACATGTTCAAAGATAACGTCTCCAACGTTGGTGTTGCCAGATTTTAAAAATTTGCTAAAATTTAAGAAACATTTTCAGTTAGAGCATGTATTTTAAATAACAAATAACATTTTTATATTCAATAATAATAATATGTTTGAATTTTTTTTGTAATGTGTTATGGGGCCTACATCAGGTCATTTCAGATTGGACTGGTTGTTTTTTTACATATTGTATCGCTTTAGGTTTTATTGGCTTAAATTCATAATATAGTTATATAATAATTAATCATGATAGAAACTTTAAGAGCTATAATATGATACAAACTTTTGTTTTAATAGGTCACCTGTCAGAACACATTGGATCGCTCTGCCTGTCATCAGAGTATTCAGATGTAACGCTAATAGTGGAGGGGCAGCGAATCCCCGCCCACAAGGTTATCCTCGCAGCAAGTAGTGACTATTTCAGAGCTCTGCTATATGGAGGCATGAGAGAAACCAACCAGGTAAACATTACCTGATTTATAAATATTTTTTTATATGGTTATACATTATTCGTAAATTAATAATTTGGTGATATATGAAGCTGTATCTAAGAGTAGAAAAATAATTTCAGGCTGAAGTTGAACTGCAAGCACCATTACAGGCTTTTAAGGCTCTTTTACGATATGTTTACTCTGGTGAGTGATTTTATATAACTATTAACTTTTTATTTTAATTTAAATCTTTGTATTTTTTTTTAATTTAATATAGTTTCTTATGGTCCTTTAACAGAAGTTTAGTACTAGAGAATTAGCCTTCCTTTTTGTTGGAAGGAATTTTCTTAATAGTCGAACAGCAGTTGGGGAGATTAGTAAAATTTTTTTATATATAAAATAAGGGTGACAAACGAGCACACAGTTCACCTGAAAGTGGTTACTGTGGCCCATAGACATCCTCGTTTGCGAATCAAAATGCAGATGCGTTGTCACCCGTGAGGACTAAGATGGAATGCCTCTTTTCCAGTAAAAAGGGTCTCCGGTTCTCTACATTGACCATACGAAACACAGCAGTGTTAAGCAGCTATTTTACGCTGGTATTCTGTGAGAGCGTGGTCCTTCCCCGGTCGAGCCGACCCATTCGTGCTACAACTATAATATTAATATAGCTGCAGCATGGCTCTACCACGTAATCTTATCTTATAGATCTTCTTAGAGATATAGAAATCCTACCTGGTTATCTTCTTTATATCTATAATTCTTCTGTCCGTATACATGTGACTGAACTCACTAAACAGCTGGACATATTTTGATGAAATTTGGTGTGTGAATAAGTTGATTCGAGAGACCTACTTTGGTGGCGCTGTTGTCGAGATCCCGACATCACCCGTGCGAAGCCGGGGCGGGTCATTAGTATTAATGTAAAATATTGTTAGTTCCTAGGCGGTTCTTTTCAAGACGGACATACTTTTTGAACCAGTAGTAAAACAAAGCATAACTTATTAAAATCAATATTTACTGTATATTTTAAGAAAATTAATCCTTTGTGCGCGCTCTGGTGTGTTTTCTCAGTGGTGACAGTAGTATTAGCTGAAGGTAGCCTAGCTAACTATGACATTGGGATGCCATACTAATCTGTCTCCCGTGAGCATGGGTACTGTAGAGCACCCGTAACGTTAGGAACTAAAAATAAGTAAACAAGTAAAGGAAACCCGATAAAATCCGTAAAAGTAGTTTTATTCAACTGTAGTTTTTTTTTTTAATTTATTTACTTCCAATTATACAATAAACGTTTTTAACATTTTCATCTGCCAAACTGCATTACAGTTTGTCGGCAGTAGTTCTCTTCTTACATGCTTATGTTTATACATATAATCTGAGGTTTAATTTCTTATACATATACTAATATCTCCAAAAATCTATTTTATTATTTTATTTATACATATTTAGTGTTCTCATATACGTAAAAAAAACATTATGTGACCAAATAATGTTAATCTTTTTAGGTCACATGGGACTATCACTGTTACGCGAGGACACCGTTTTGGATATGCTGGGCCTGGCTCATCAGTTCAACTTCCAGGAGCTGGAGGCCGCCATCTCGGACTATTTGCGCCAGATCCTCGCATTGAGAAACGTATGTGCGGTGCTGGATGCTGCCAGGTAGTTATATCTGTCTTATCAATAGGTTTATTTTCTGTGTGATAGTAGCATGAGAGATTCATCACCTTATTTTGTATATAGGCTTTTGTTCAGCAGCTAGTTCTTCCTTCATGGTTTGCAGTTGTTAACAATATATATCTGCCGTAATCGTTTGGCCAGATTTTAGAAAGCTGTAGTGAACGACACCGGCGCTAGTCCACCAAACACTCGCAAGTAATTTTTTCTGAGTCAATTTTCGTTTAGGGCAGGATTTGGCTGGGTCTCCAGGGTTCAGCCATTGCGACGAGCGCTTCCGATTATCGTACAGTATCCACTTTTCATCACAAGTAATGATTCGATTTAAAATCCCTTCATTATTATGTCGGTTGAGCAAAGTAACACAGCAGTCGACGCGTGTTTGCAAGTTCGATTCACTCAATTGATGAGGTACCCATCGTTCAAGTTTTTTTACTCTCCCGATTTGCTTCAAGTGGATTAATACAGTTTTGTCACTTACCCCCAAGCCTGCAGCTATCTCTGAAGTGTTTGTGATGGATCCGCTTCCACAATAGTCTTTAATTCTTCATTTTCCACTTTGGTCTCCGGCCGTCCACGGGGTTGGTTCTGAAGGACGAAATTTCCAGAACGAAAACGTTGAAACCAAAAACGTACCGTGCTTTCTTTTGCGTCACCAGCACCGTACACATCATTAATCCTTCGAGCTGTTTCTGTAGCACTGGTGGTGCCAAGGTAGAGCCCGTAATCGTAAATATACCGATATTTCATGTTTTCCGTTGTGCAGTAATAAGCGACGCCGAAGAAAAAAATAATGAGGGAAAAACAAATGAATGACTGTTTTCAAAACTCAAATGTACCAGCTAAATGAATTTATAAATTTGAATTTGGAAAAATAAGAAGGAGATATTTCAGATCAAAGTGGTCAGTATGACAAAATGATAATTTCTATGTAAGGACTATATAGGCTGTTTTTAGAATTATCTAGGGGTCATTTTGCTGTGTGACAGTAGCATGAGAGGTTCATCGCTCGATTTAGTATATAGGCTGTTTTTAGAATTATCTAGGGGTCATTTTGCTGTGTGATAGTAGCAGGAGAGATTCATCACTCCATTTTTGTCTTGAGCCTTGAGGGTATCGTAAGAAGCGATTTAAAAAAATTGTCAGAAAGCTTAGGGTCTTGATCCATCGGCTCCCACATATCAAAACCGAGTAAAAACTAACTTTGTTTTACAGAAGATTGACCACATATAAATCGAATCAATTCTTGAAAGGTTTGTATTATACGTATATTAAAGGATTTGAGATATTAAATTTTCAAGTTATTTTTAAGTGTAAGGGCCACAGTTTGCGACTCGTACAGTTTCTTTGATAGTTAAATTATTTTATAGCTATGTTATGCTAGCTAGTTTAAAGATAGTTTAAGACGATAGCACGTAAGAATATGAGTGGTGTATAAAGTGAGCACACGTGTTGTTACTTTAATAGTGTAATAACATACCGAGTTTAATTTGAAAATGGGTGCATTATAAATGGTTCGAGGTGCGACGGTTCGAATCGCGTGAGCATAAAGGAAAATGTATGGTTTTTGGACCGTACAATAATTAATGTAGTTGGTCTATCTTTCTGTAGGGAATTGCTATGTAAGATTTTGAATAGAATAGAATAGAATAATTTTTATTCAATATACATTACATGTGTAATTCTTATTGAAAGTCATTTTTTTACTTTACCACTGGTTCGAAAAAATACCCTCTGTCCTGGGAAGAACCAGCAAGAAACCCAAGCGGGACATTTTTTTTTAAATAAATTTTACACTATAAATGATTACGAACTATTTACAGAATTTATTTTAGAAACTGCTTGGAAGCGACCACCTCATTCCCAGGGGTTATTATCAACCATGTATTCATTTATACTATAATAACCCCTTTTATACAGTTTCAGCTTAATAAAACATTTAAACTTGGTAATAGAGAGAACCTGTACACTTTCCGGGACCTTGTTGTAATAGCGTATACATTGCCCCAAGAATGAATTACTGACTCTGTGGAGTCGAGCAACTGGCATCACTAGCTTGTGTTTGTTCCTAGTGTTTACAGAATGTATATCACTTTTTTTACTAAAACTATCTTTGTTTTTGTGAACATACATTAAATTTTCGTAAATATACTGAGAGGCCAAAGTTAATATATTAATTTCTTTAAATTTATCTCTAAGAGACTCTCTCGGTTTTAGATTGTAAATAGCTCTAATGGCCCTCTTCTGTAAAACAAAAATAGTTTCTGAATCAGCCGCATTTCCCCATAGCAAAATCCCATAAGACATTATGCTATGGAAATAACTAAAATAAACTAATCTAGCTGTCTCGACACTAGTGAGACCTCTAATCTTTTTTACAGCATAAGCTGCAGAACTTAGTCTGCTTGCTAATTTGGATATATGGGTGCCCCACTGAAGCTTTGCGTCAAGAGTGATGCCAAGAAAAACAGTGGATACAACAGGGCTCAATTCCTCCCCATTTAAAAACACATTGGTATTCAGATTTTTAACATTCGTTGTTGTAAATTTAACACAATTAGTTTTATTTCCGTTCAAATGCAGATTATTAACGTTAAACCAATGCACTAATTTTGATATAGCATTATTCACTTCGTCACATTTAAATGATTGACGTTTAAGTTTAAAAATCAAGGAAGTATCATCAGCAAATAATACTATATCATGACTATCCCCTACAAGGTGAGGTAAGTCATTAATATACACCAGAAACAGGAATGGGCCGAGAATCGAGCCCTGAGGAACACCCATTAGTACAGGTGACCCGGAAGAACTTTTACCATTGATAATAACCTTCTGCTTTCTATTACTTAAATATGAAATAATAAGTTTAAGCGCTGTGTTCTTGACACCATAGTACTGTAGCTTCCTGATTAATGTCTCATGGTGAACACAGTCGAAGGCCTTGGAAAGGTCATAAAATATACCCAAAGCATCCTCTGAACTCTCCCATGCACAAAAAATATGTTTAATAAGCTCAACTCCAGCGTCAGTTGTCGAGCGACCCCTTGTAAAACCGAATTGATTTTTATGTAGCAATTTATTAATATTAAAGAAACTTAACATCTGATCTAAAATAATTTTTTCAAAAATTTTACTTAATGTTGGTAGTACAGAAATTGGTCTAAAATTGGCGGGGTCTATTGTACTACCAGATTTAAATATAGGTATGACTTTACTATGTTTCATTAAATCAGGAAACACACCAGATTCGACGCTTATATTAAATATAGTGGCTAGATAAGGTGCTAATATATCTATTATAGATAAAATAACTTTAACGGAAATCCCCCATAAATCTGCCGTCTTCTTAACATCAATAACTTTAAAATATTTAACGATATCTTTTGGCAGTACTCTATGGAATTTAAAAGTATTAGAACAAGCCTTTACATTTTGTTTGAGCAATGATTCGGCGACAGTAGGAGAAGAATTTAATGATTTTGTTGTCAAAAAAGGAACATCAGTAAAATGTTTCTCAAAACCCATAGCAACTTCTTGATCAGATCGCGTTAAATTATTGTTAATATTCAATTGAAAATCCGAGTTGCGCGGTTTGACCTTGCCCGTTTCACTATTTATTATTCTCCAGGTCATTTTAATTTTGTCGGATGCAGTTTTAATTTTGTTGCTTAAATGTAAAGCTTTAGCAGTGGAGCACACTTTTTTAAATATTTTAGAATATGTTTTTACATAATCTCTAAATATAACACTACTATTATATGATCTTTCATCATAAAGCTCGTATAACCTTCGCCTACTTTTATAAATTCCTACTGTCGCCCATTCATTAAATGATTTGCGACTGTTAAAAGAGAAAGTTTTAGAAGTAAATATTCTACTAAATTCACAACTTATAATTTTAAATAACGTAGCATACATATGATTAGCACTATTTTTAAACGAAAGTGATGGAAGTCTTTTTATTATATTACTTCTAAACCTCTTCAAGCGATGTTCATTTATTGGAACAAACACAACTTTCTTATTTTTCCGTTTTTTGTGTATGTAAGGTAGTGATACTAACTGTCCACAGTGATCTGAACTTAAATTTTGAATAATTGATTTATGAAAGGGCTTAACATCTGTAAAAATGTTATCTATACAGGTCGCACTAGGCCCAGCAATACGTGTTGGTTCTAAGAATAAATTTACAAGATTATACGATTTAAGCAATGAGCTAAACTTAATACTAATGGAAGAAGTTTCAAGGAGATTGATATTAAAGTCTCCACATATTACAACAGACTTGTTCTGTTTACTAAGTTTGAGTAAAACTTCTTCCACAATCCTTTCAAAATGGTCATAACTAGCACATGGGGGTCTCTAAACACCTACAACAATGAGGTGCTCGAGCTCGACACAAGCCATTTCTACAGTTCGTTCAACAGAGAGGCTCACAATATCCTTACGTTCTTTATATAATAATGACTTATCTGCTAATATTAAGGAGCCACCACGTAAACTTTTTTCTCTATTGAAGGAACTGACCACCTGGTGATTTCTGAAATTAAACATGAAATTATAATCTTTTAGCCAATGTTCAGTAATACAAAGGATGTGTATATTGTTACTATTTAAAAACAATTCAACTTCCAATTCTTTGCCCAACATGCCTTGTATATTTTGATGCACCAGGTGTAAACAATTTTTATTACTTATTTGTGGGCTGTATTCAAAATTAATTAAACTCTTATTATTGCTAGAGATTGCCTCTATTGTCTCATTCACTAATTTAAATTAGTTGGAACTGATTCCAAATTAAATGTCAAATGATTATGCTCAATAAAAGCAGTCTTGGTAGCCAAAAACTTGGCTGAGAATAAAATACATTATTGACACTTGCTGGGTTTTGATATGCGACAGCCGATTGTAGTAAGTATAGCCACAGTCTTAACTACTATAGTATGTGCCAAATCGATTGAGAAAAACGGACAATGACCTTTCGGTCGTTTAACCAGGGGTTACAAACCTTCAATATATAGGCACATTTTATATGTAGTACTTTCTTTATTTATAATGATTTTTTTATAATGATTGATATAATATATATTTATTAACTATTATTAAAAAGTTATGTGAAAGATCGCTGTAGAAGAAAAATCATCTATTGTTATAAAGTGCTTTATTCATTTAACAACAAAAAACATTAATTTATAACACATATAAAGATTCGAGTGATAACGACACCGAATAAGTACGTACTTATGCAAAAGATAAAACTTTATTTTTAATATTATATAAGAACTTTATTTTTATTCGGTGCAATCATCACTCGTATCTTCACTTGATGAACTATCTGTAACATTAATTATAAAGCGATCTGCAGTTTGGTCAATTCTATCATCCATGCCACGCATTTTTTGTTCAACCTTAAGGACATGCTGAACACAGTTTTTCCATTTATCTGGCGTGATTTGAGTTAAACCATCTTTAAGTAAATTTTTAACATCTTTTAACTTGAAAGTTGTATTTTTTCGTGCAACGTACCCTTTCACATCTGGCCACACAAGTTCAATGGGGTTAAGCTCACAGTGATAAGGAGGTAACCTTACCACTGTGATGCTTTTTTCTTTTGCCATCTCGTCGGTGACGTAACTTCGATAGTTATCTTTAACTGCCTTTATTTTTTCCATTAAGTGGGTCTTTGTGTCCGAGGGCACGTATGCGATCTGTTTAGATTCTAGCCATTCCTGCATATTTTGTTTCCGCCAAGACATTGTTGGGGTTTTTTCTAAACGTCTGGAGTGGTAACTAGCGTTATCCATAACTATGACATCGCCGCTTTGCAGTTTTTCTATTACTTTTCTAAACCAGTCCTCGAAATGGAGAGCGTCCATACTCTCATGGTAGTCACCAGTAGATGATGATTCAAATACCCAATCACATCCCTCCAAAAAGCCATTTTCATTGCCAACGTGTACAACTATTAATCGCTTTCCTTTACCCGAAGGGGCTTTCGCGCCAGTAGAGTAGCCTTCTAACCGTGATTGACGAGAAGATTCAATTGTGGTGTCTTCCCATACCTTTCCCATAGTATGACCTGCGTTAATCCATGTTTCGTCAAGGTAAAAAATGTTACGTCCCTCGTTTCTTAATATTTGTATTTCTCTCAAATATCTGGTACGCCACAGAACTATCTCTGGGCGATCTATTAGACCACTTTTTCTGTTTCTCTTTATATATTTGAATTTTAAATGGCGCAACACACGTCGCAGGGAAGTTTTGCTCAAGTTTGGCAACTGGTCATCTTGATTTATACTGAGCAAAATTTTGTCTAAAGTCGGTAATTCTCCTGCAAGAAAGAACTGATGCACTTTCGCTCTTATAGCCGATTTATCAAAATCGTCCAACTTGTCAATTACAGACTTTTTTCTTTTATTAATTATTCCCTTTTCTGGTATTTTATGGGAATCTCTATACACGCTTAATACGCGATATATAGTGCTCTTGCTGACTCCTGAGATCTCCGAAACCTTTTCTACCATATTAACGTTTGAAGGATACACGTCTTCGGGCCAGGTGTTTTTGACATATTTGTATACATTAATGATAATCTCTTGTTCCCCGACCGACAAAGTGGTAGGTTTTCTCTTTTTTACTGGTGACGTTAAAGGTGCTCCAGAAGATGGGCCTGTAAATAAATGACAAAAATATACTACCATAGTACTACATCACATAAATACATATTGTTTTAGAAAATAAATACCACATGGTCACATAAAAAGAGCGCTTTAAGAAATAGAAAGGCTACGTCGTCGCATTTGTACCTATGTGTACGTACCTGCTACGTTTATTATGGGTCGGCGACGTCTCTTTCCACTTGATGTTGAAGGACCGGGTCCTTCACCAAATTCTCCTGAACTCATGTCGATTTAGTAACGACCGTCACAGTAAAACTAATATAACAGATTCAAAAAACAAAAACTTAACGATATAACAAATTTAACAGTAAAAACTCAACTAAAACAATGCAATGAATGCTATGAATTACCCGAGACGTACACACGCAAGCGCTATCCGAACACGAATGAAAACAAAATGGCGGACCGGCCCAAAAAAGGTGACGCATCTCTGGCTGCCATTGTCACGTTTCTTTTAGAACGAACTGACGTAACGCGCGTTTTGTTTATTTTAAAGGGATGAATTTGCAAAAGCTCAATATGGTGATTATATTGCTTCAAATATTTTTTTAATATGAAACTGTTATTAAATGAATTGCTGCGTTACTTACCATAAATTGAAATATAAAATATAACACATTTTTCGCGATGTACCGTAAGATTTTACTATGTTTATAGGAACCACAGACAATATTATTTAAGAAACAAAAAAACAAAACATATGTGCTGACCTAGAAGTGGGAATAATATCAATATTTAAATATTGTTATCACATCTAAATTGAGATTTTGTAAGTTACGCCTTTTGACACTCGGCTCATATCTGAGGTCATTGTCCGTTTTTCTCAATCGATATGGCACATACTATACTAACAGTCGATCATCAAAGGCATCTAGACGGGGCAATCGTGCGGTGCGATGCGGATGCGGCCTTTAGTCGCTTGGGAGCTGTCCACTAGGGTTGTACTGTCACGCAAATAAATTGAAATGGTTTACACTACAAGCGCGGTAAAAACTGTGGATATTCCTCATTTAAAGATAAGGATTTAAAGTTTCCTCATACACAGGAATTTGTTTAATCGTGAAATAATTTTTTTTTATTTTTTTTCTGACATCCCTAGCAATCTATTGTTTATGTTGGCTTTTCCGACAACATCAAACGCAATGACTTGTCTTGATAAACGCTATCCCGCAAATACCGGCTGTAAAATATCGAGGCTGACTAGGAACTATGTCTAAGGTGCAAGACGCCAATTACGGCAATTGTGATGATTGAGACGATATCCTCCCACAATAGGAATGGAATACAATCATTTTTATTCAATATAGATTGTAGTACATAATACTTATTGAAAGTATTTTTTTTACTTTTACCACAGGGAAGGCCTATGTGCAGTAGTTACAGTGTAGTGGCGGTGTAAGAATATCCACTACCACTTATCATCCCGTGGGTGTCGTAAGAGGCGACAGAGAGAAACAATTCAGGAGATGGGCGGCAGCGTCTTCCTAATAACGACTAAAAAAAACTGTTTGCCAACCCACTTGCTAAGTGTGATCACTAGGGCGAATATCCTCCCTATGAGGCAATCTACGGCTGATATCTATAGACTGTACTTTGACTTTTCTCAGACTTTACTTACGAAAAAACTAGCTGAGTATACGCTTAGGTCCATGGTCCCGCTATGGGTGCTGTAAAGTACTAGAAACGTCGGAAATATAAAAAGAAGCGCGATAAAATCCGTAACATTAGTTTCATCAAATCTGTAGATTAGAATTAGAACTGCATAAATCAAGTCTATGTTTCGGTGAACATATTGCCACAAATAATTGATTTGAAATCAACCAATAATTCTTCTACTTCACCTGAGGATGCTTCGTTTATAAGACCTTACTTGACTTTAGTAATGCATTTAACAATGTGGATTTTGATCTACTGTTAGCTATCTTAGCTTCTCTTAACATATCTCCTGAAGTGATTGACTGGTTTCATTGTTACTTCTTTGGTCGCCGGCAACGGACACGTGTAGATGACTCGTTCTCTAACTGGTGTACGATTAATGCCGGTGTACCGCAAGGTGGCGTGTTGTCTCCTCTCCTCTTTTCAATCTTCATTAGTTCGATCACGCTCCAATTATCTTCTCGCTACCACCTGTATGCAGATGATCTCCAAGTATATGTGCATGCCAAATTGATGGATTTACCCAATACTATAGGCTTATTAAACAAAGATCTTGACTTAATAGTGGATTGGAGTAAGTCATACGGTCTTAAAGTAAATCCATCAAAAAGAAAAGCTATAATTATTGGCAGTTAAAAATTGGTTAATCTTATAGATTTGTCTTCCCTACCTGGTATTGTTTTCGATGGGACACCTGTGCCATATAATGATACCGTTAAAAATCTAGGTGTTACTTTGATTTTTTTTTTTCTTGGGTTCCGCAGGTAATCTAGGTAAGTAAGAGGGTGTTTGCGTCGGTCGGATCTCTCCGTAGATTAAGTAATTTTCTACCCATACCTACCAAAATTGCGCTTGCACAATCACTTCTTTTACCGATTCTCGATAATGCTGATACGTGTTATCTCAATTTAAATGAAAAGTTACTTAATAAACTTGAGCGCATTCAGAATCTTTGCATACGGTTCATATTTGGACTTCGAAAATATGACCATGTCTCCGAATATCGCGAAAAACTCAAGTGGCTTCCGATCCGTCTTCGCAGAAATACTCACATTCTTTCTCTTTTATACTGTATACTATTCAATCCCACTTCCCCTACTTACCTTAAAGAGCGGTTTGAGTTTCTTGGTGACACTCACTGTCGCTCTCTTCGCTCTGATAAAAATCTTACCCTAAAAATCCCATCTCATAACACTTCCTTCTATTCTAAATCCTTTTCTGTTGAAGCTGTTAGGCTCTGGAACTCCCTACCGCTGCACATTAGAAGTGCGCAGTCTATTGATAAGTTTAAAAAACTTGTCAAAGCGCACTTCTTTCCTCCTTAAATAGTCAATCCTCTTAAAAATTACTACCTACTCATTTTCCTTACGTTTAGGCTTTGACTTCACTTACTTGTTTAATCCTTTCTGCTCTTGTATATGTATGTATATATTTTGGTATTTAAAATGTATTTATTTATTTCTCTCATATGTATTTATTTGGTGTACAATAAAGTATATTGCATTCATTCATTCATTCATTAGAGGGGAAACACTTGTCGTATTATCGACGTTGGTGTGTCTTTCCTAGTGTAGTGGTGTTGGGAGTAGCGCTACAGGAATTAGTGGTGACGGGGATAGTGCACGCAATAGAGGGAGAGCGAGAGATGCTCTTCAAACTAGGTAAGACACATATTTTTTTTTACTACGCGGTTCTTAGGTACTTAATTTTTAACATGTTTAAAATAATTGTTTCAGACTCTACGGGCTGAATGCGCTAATGGATTATTGCTACAACTTTTTGGATAGAAACGCCACCGAGGTGCTCCAGCACGATTCCTTTCTGCAACTATCCGTTGTAAGTTTAACTTACAATCGTCGCTTATTTGATACTGGCGGTTTTCTTGGCTTATTTAGACGATAATGTCCAGGATAATGACCAGGATGAAATACCTCACAGCCTGTAATTTATTAGGTGTAGGACTCCTTTTCAGCCTTAAGAGTTCAAACTGACGGTGGTGTCTACCCGTCTGGGTAACCACCAATATCTGCCGCCAAATAACAGTGCTTGCTTGCTTTTATTGCTGTACTCCGGTCTGTACGATGTAGACAGCCGGTATAACTATATATAACTATACACTGTGAGGAATTTCATCTTAGTTCCTAGAGGTGACAACGGATTTCTGGCCCTATTTGTTGGAAGTTTTTTTTTATAGGATAGGGTGACAAACTAGCACACAGTCCACCTGATGGTTAGTGGTTGCTGTAGCCCATAGACATCTACATCTTTCCTAGTTTGCTAATCAAAACGCAGACGCGTTGTCACCCGTGAGGACTAAGATGGAATGCCTCTTTTCCAGTAAAAAGGGTGTCTGGTTCTCTACACTCACCATACGAAAAACAGCAGCATTAAGCTGCTGTTTTACGCTGGTATTCTGTGAGAGCGTGGTCCTTCCCCGGTCGAGCCGACCCATTCGTGCTACAACTATACTACTAATATAGCTGCAGCATGGCTCTACCACGTATGAAGTTGGCTGCAAATGGCCATGAACTCCTCCCCGAAAGGGTTTCCGCCTTTTTATGGCTTAGTAGCCGTGGTTTGGTCACCCGCGTTGTACAAAGAGGAACCCACATGGCTGGCCCGACGTGTAGCGCCGGCCCGAGGTGGCCACTCCGTCTGGGCTTGGTGAGCCCACTTCGGATATGTGCTGGTGGGCTGCGGCGGGAGTCCTCTCCCGCCACCGCTGCAGCCAAGGTTGAGTCGCAGAGGAAGAGAAATGTTGGTATGGCGATGCCTACTTAAGAAAGGAATGAGGGAGTAGCCCTCTCCCGAGGAGGGGTCGCCATGGGGCGGCGCTGGTTGGGCCGCGGATTTGTGCAAAAGCGTTCCCGTGGCCCCGCTAATATGCGACGAAGGTGGCACAATATGCATTTGGTGCAACTATTTCCTATGTTTATAGTAATAAAGAGTTTCAAGTCATAGAATAAGATGTGTTAAAACAATAATTCAAATACACATCTTTCAATAAGTGATTTGTCTTATTGTTTCATATACACGTGGCAGAGCCATGCTGCAGCTATATTAGTAGTATAGTTGTAGCACGAATGGGTCGGCTCGACGGGGGAAGGACCACACTCTCACAGAATACCAGCGTAAAATGCAGCTTAACACTTCTGTGTTAAGTAGAACCGGAGACCCATTTTACTGGAAAAGAGGCAATCCACCTTAGTCCTCACGGGTGATGACACATCTGCATTTTGATTCTTTATTAAGGATAAATGTAGATGTCTGTGGGTCACAGCAACCACTTACCATCAGGTGGACTGTGTGTTCGTTATAATATTACCGTTACAGCCTTATTAAAGTCCATTGCTGAACATAGGCCTCCCCCATAGATTGCCTTACAGGGGTGATACCCCTATGGGTGTAAGAATATTCACTACCCCATATCGTCTCTTGGATGTCTTAAGAGGTGATAAAAGGATACTGAAACAGGAGATGGGCAGCAGCATCTTCCTGATAACAACTCCAAATAATAAAAAACTGCGGTAAGTAACCCGCCTGCCAAGCGAGGCAGCTATGGCAAAAAGCATCTATGAATCTATGAAAATTTATCAGTCTCTGAGGGAGGGCCTATGTTTAGTCTTATAGGCGGTAATGATGGTAATTATTCTTGGATAGTAGTACGTAGTGGCATCCATACACTTACTGTCATGATTGCAAGCACCTTAGTCATTAATCATCATCATCATTACAGCCTTACAAGTCCACTACTGAACATAGACCTCCCTTAAGGAATGCCACAAAGCACGGTCCTGAGCCACCCGCATCCATCGACTTCATGCATGTCTTACCAGGTCGTCACTCCATCTAGTAGGGGCCGCCCAACACTTCACCTACCACTCCGAGGACCTTTCTTCCCCATCGGTTATCTGTTTTTCGAGCTATATGGCTACTTCAGCTTACTAATCCGTCACTAATGCTGTGAAAAATCTTTTTTCATATATTTTTTGTATTTCTTTAAGGAAGCACTACAAGGCCTCCTGGAACGCGACTCGTTCTTTGCGCCGGAGGTGGATATCTTCAAAGCGGTGTGCAGCTGGTTCAATGCCAACCAGCAGTGGGTGAAGTCCGAAAGCGGCATGATGCAGGTTGTAAGTACCAAATATAATAATGTCTTCCAGACCGAATTTCGGTCACAGCAGTCAGTCAGGATAGGATTATAGTGTGCATGTGCAAGCACAGCTGCACTTTCTATTCCCTCGCTCTCCTGGTCCGGTGGGACGGTATTCCGACACGACTGGAGAGAGATCGGATGCAAGACCATCGGCTTTATATGCTTTCTGAGGCAGCTTAATACCCCGCCAACTTCCTAACTCCGGGATGTTGTGGAGAATTTCTTAACAGAGAAATCTAATTACAGATTTTGGTCCGACGCTCCTCCTCTTCAGCTTAAAAAGTCTTTTCCACCTCCAGCACCCCCACACTAGGCACGACACAACACTCTTGACATCTCTGGGATTGACGGCGACGGGTATAATGCGCGCGGTTGAGGGAGGGTGGGAGGTCCCCTTAAAACTGGGCAGGACACATCATTTTCTTTCTATACGCGGAATTAAGCAAATTTAAAAAAAATAACAAATGTAAAAAAGATTGTCGCAAAGTAACGCCTGATTCTATTAACTCCTGGTAAGCTTAAAATGCTTGTGTTAGAATTAGTTTACGACAGTAATCGGATGGCTAATTCGAACCCACGACCTTTTGAGTTTGCGCTCCGCACCTGCCATTAGTCTAATTATTTTACTACTCCAATGGCTCAATACTCAATTTTAAGATGTCGTCAAGTCTCGTGGTGTCACAGTCACTTTGACTTAAAGTGATAGGGACAGCACAAGATTTAACGGCATCTTAAAACTAAGCAGCGTTTGACTATTTAGGTATAAGCCAGCGCTTAACTACTATCCTACCTGATGGTAAGTGGTGATGCGGCCGAAGATGGTAAAGTGCATTGATTTAACAATAGCCTATTCACTTCTGGCCTTGAAGTCACCTACATTGTAATCAGATGGAAAGACAAATACTGGCAACTTATTCCACTCCTTTGCTGTTCGCTTAACCGTTTGATTCGAATGCATGTAAAGTCGACAATGAAAGGGTGGACTGACCGAGCGTCTGGTTGTCTAATATTGGAAGGGAGAGGGAGGAATTAAGTTATGCAATTCCTGCGCACACTCTCCGATAGGCATCTTTGCCTTATTCGCTTGGCAGGCGGATATACAAACACAGTACCAGACGTGAACACGATTGATGGTGCTTTCCGTCGACAGTCTAGGCATTTACGTCTGGTGCAAACAAGAATAGACTGCTATCTAGCGAATGCCGTAACGCCTTGTACGGACTAAGCGTTCCAATGTACGCGTAATCTAGGTACGCGTATGTAGTTGAATACGCGTATAGGTGGATACGCGTACAGGACACTTATGCGTTGCGGGAATATGAATGCGTGGTGACAAGTCGCAAGTCGACCAGCCAGTATCCACCATGTCTCGTAACCACTACGCGGTACCACCACTACGGTACTTCTTAATGTGCAACACATTATAAATAA
This sequence comes from Parnassius glacialis, assembly GCA_033319125.1. Lineage (NCBI taxonomy): Eukaryota > Metazoa > Arthropoda > Insecta > Lepidoptera > Papilionidae > Parnassius > Parnassius glacialis. The sequence continues at coordinate 2,751,357 of JAVANC010000016.1, forward strand.
GAAAAAGAAAAGTTGGAGAGAACGTGTTCGCCATGTTTGCAATCCAAATTGAGAGTTCATATCCGCTTTGGGCAACCGAAAGCCGACTGGCGACGACTCGCCGCGAATCGACACGCACACTAGCGTTCCTGTGTACGCGTAACCGACTACGCGTACATTGGAACGCTGAGTCCGTACAAGGCTTAAGAAATTTCTAGGGTTACCAGAGGTCCTCTATTTCACACCCATAAATTGGGCTTGTTCTCCAATTTGTGAATGTTTAATAGAGGGACAAGGCAATATCGGGCGTATTCGACATTCACTCTGCTTGTTGAGGTTAAAGTTGAGTTGTGTATTCACATCCCTTTTTTATTAATAAATGTCGCGAAACCATAACAGCGTTTTATTGAAACAATATGATTTTTTATAGTATAACGGTGACAAACAAGCACACAATCCAGCAGATGGTGACATTTGAGGACATTGAGGGCACTTACGACTTTTTCTTGCACCAGAGTGGTGCCACTTGGGAACGATGTGAAATATTTGACAGATTTCACAGCGGGGGAAGTTAAAATTTGTTAGAATAGCGTTTTATATTTTATATGAATTAGATTAGAAATGAATAAACCAATTTGCGTATATCCCTCAAAGTGGAAGAATTTAAAAAAGGTAAAAATGTGAAAAAAAATTAATGCGGCATTTTTTTGTGTGTATATATACATATATACACTAGAAACCGAAAAACTTATATTAAATCGTAATTTTTCAATGATGATACTGTGTGACCATTTGCATATAAAATAAGTACACCTTAGTACCAACTAGCGACATCTTAAAATTATTAACCGTCATTAAGGTAAATCCTCCCGGAGTTTTACACGCTGATAAAGGACATATTTAGCGAATGTTAATGTGCATAAAATGATTACCGTGTAGTGGCGGTGTAAGGATATCCACTACCCCATATCTTCCCGTGGGTGTCGTAAGAGGCGACAGAGGGGGCGCTGGCTTAGAGAGGGACTGTGCGGCTATCTATGGGGAGGCCTATGTTCAGCAGTGACTTAAATAGGATGGAACGGTAACGGTAAAATAATTCATTGATATTATAGGAGAAGATCCTGAAGTGTGTCCGTCTGACGCTGATGAGCCTGGAGGAGTTGCTGACGGTAGTCCGGCCTTTCTCGTTGGTGACACCTGATATGTTGCTGGACGCCATACAGGAGAAGACGCAGACGAAGAGCACCGAGCTACGTCATCGTGGCTTATTATGTGGGTTTAAATATTTTACTATTCATCCTCGATGCAATCCTGGTATAACTTTTGGGTCACGTCTTTTTCTTTCATAATAAGGGTGACAAAAGACCATATGCTTCACCTGATGATAAGTGGATGCTATGGTCCATAGACATCTATCCTCGATTAAGAATTAAATGTAGATGTGTTGTCACCTCTGAGGACTAAGATGGAATGTCTTGTTTCCAGTAAAAAGAGTCTCCGGTTATCTACACTCACCACACGGAACACAGCAGCATTAATCAGTTATTTTACGCTGGTACTATAGTACCATAGGCCTATTTCTTATACATAACCCACAATAACGTATTTTGTGACAAAAAATATTGAAAATTAAAAAGTGATTTATGAGTGTTATTATCTCCGGATCTCGAAGGCTCTATTGGACGGAGAGCTGGCTACATAAAAAATGTTCGCATCAGGTACACGGTTAATATGTATTGAAAAAGAAACCTTTCGTGAAGCCGAACATAAATTTATCTGTCTACCATCGCGAAGCTAGGGGCATAAAGCGGGGGCGTGTGGTTAAACGTGAAATTTAGGGGCGAAAAAGTTTATAAGGTACACGGATTCTAATTACGGAAAAATCTTTTATTTATATTGAATGAACGAAAAAATGTTGGAAGACAGTTTGCTAGGGGCATACGTATACATGCTGCCAGAGCGCGCCAAAGGGGTGTTAATAAAAAAGAACACGAGGTACGTGAATTTAAATTAATTTATTATGTGTTTACTTAAAAACACACAGCGTCGATATGAAGAATGTTTTGTGAACATACCTTTTATTCCCACGATGTTGGTAACTCGATTTATAGTACCTGCTTGTCACCGGGGAGGGCGAGGGGCTTTCTTCACCATAAGTGTTCTTGTGAAAGTATGGCACCACTGTAGAACTGTCAACTAGTCATAGCGTTTTGTGATTTTCCCGCGTGAATGCTAGAAAAAGTTTTTCTTGCTAAAAAGTGAGCAAGTTAAGAGTTAAAGTGAGTAAATTACGGCATTTTAAGTTTATAATTACTCGGAAGTAGATCCGAAGGAAAGTTTCATAGTGCGATGGAAAAAGTAGTAGAAAATCAGAGTGAGGAGTCTCCGCATCAGAACTCGCCTTCTCGCGGAGAGAATCGGGATTTATCGTCGGATGGAGACAGTGGGGAAATCAGACTCGGAGTCTGAAAGTGAGTACTCACGTCCTCCAAATAAAAGAATGAAAACCAATGACGTAAATACGGACCCGCGGTTCGAAGCACTAATACACCAAGTAAGTCACCTTACTAATTGTCTTCAATATTATTTGCCTATAAATACAGCATTGTCTTCTACATCAAATACATCATTGCCTTCTACGTCGAAGGCATGTCCTACTGACTGTTCCGAATTCTTAGTAAAGCCAAATTCAAATCAGCTCAATTTAGGAGAGGTCTTCACTGTTACTGACAATAACAAAGTAATAAAGAATGCATCGCAAAGTCGTTTGGAATCCTTAGTAAAATTACAACACTTTGGAACTGAGGAGTGGAAAGAGGTAAAATATTCCAAGGTCTTACAAAACTTTTTAGCCTAACCAGGTTTTATCGAACTGAAGGTTAATGATGAATTATGTCACCTGAATAAGGGCAAAGACTATTTAGCAAACACAGAAAAACCTTTGGCTGGTCTTACAAATGGCTTGCTAGAACACAAGGAAATTGTACGGAGCAATTTACAAGAGATTGTAAATTGGTCAAATACTTCGTCAAGTGATTTGACACCAGAAAATCTGTTTAATAAGATTATGACAGTGTTTGGACCTAACACTCAATATCATAAGAATATGGAACAAATTGTACAAATTGTCTGTGGGAAGAGAACAGAGTGCATAGAAATAAGAAGAGAACGTATTTTATCAGAGATCTCAAATAAAAACCTACAAGCTACTCTCAGAAAGCTGCCTCCAAGTGCAGAACACCTTTTTGAGCATAATAGTTTATTACCGGTGATACAATCTCTAGGAGGGACAGGTGTGTGGCTTAATATGCCAAGTTATATGAAAGAAAATAAAATACCAAAGAAACGACAATATGAACCTGCAACTGCAACTTCAATATATCACCAATCTTCACAGGGGAACCGTAGCATTGCATACCGTGGTAATAAAAAAATATGAATAAAAAATTTAAGAAAGAACAAAGAGGTAGTAACAGTTCCTTTCGCCTCAAAGAAAAAAAATGACTATCGACAAGTATTCAAAGGGGGGTGCTTGAAGAATCATTTACAAGCATGGGAATCACTGGGAGCAACCAACTTTATAATGAAAATAATTTCTGGAGCTTGTATCCCTTTCTCAAACAAACCCCCTCTAAATTACCCGTCAGTTACTATAAAAAGACGATACAAGACCAAAGAGTCACAGGAAATGACAAAAATAATTATAGACTTAAAGAAGCAACAAGTGTTGGAGAGACCAAAGTCTCCAAGTCCAAGCTTCCTTTCGAAGATGTTTATAATACCAAAGAACGATGGTGGCTTCCGACCAGTCTTCGACCTGCGAGGACTCTACAGGTATGTCCATACCAAACATTTCCAACTGATATCTCATGCCTCAATACCAGAATTCCTTCAAAAGGGGGACTGGATGGTGAAAATAGACATATCCAATGCCTATTTTCACATACCAATTGCAGAATCCCACCGTTGCTATCTCCGGATGGTATACAACAACGAACTATTACAAATGAATTCGCTTCCTTTTGGCCTGGCATCTGCTCCTCGCACTTTTGCAGCAGTTACAAACTGGATCGCGGAGATCCTGCGAAACAAGGGAATTCGGGTTCTAGTTTATCTAGACGATTTCCTATTGGTTCACCAGGACCAAGCCAAGCTGGTCTCTCAGACTGCGGAAGTCGTGAGACTCTTGGAGTCTATGGGTTGGCAAATAAATTACCTAAAGTCTGTGCTGAAGCCAGTGCAACAATTAGAGTATTTAGGAATAACTTGGAACACCAAGACAGACACAATGTATCTCTCGGAGAGAAAAATAAAAAATATTAAAACAGCAATAACAAAATTGTTAAGCAGAAAGGCATGCAATCTAAAACAGGTGCAAAAAATTCTAGGACAACTAAACTTTGCCAGTTTTGTCATAAGAAGGCGTCGCCTCCACTGCCGCTACATTCAAATACTTCTAAAACGTTTCAAGCGAAATTTGAAAAACAAAAGAGTCCTGCCACCACAAGTACGACAGGACCTCAGGTGGTGGAGTCACTCATTAGTGGGCAAGGCAGTTCTACATCAGCGACCATACATCCACTTCCTCACAACCGATGCGGCAGATATCGGCTGGGGTGTCCAGTTGAACGAGAAGATGATGTCAGGAGTCTGGACAAAAGATCAGATGAAATGGCACTCGAACTGGAAAGAGCTGTTCGCAGTATATGCATCAATCCAGAAACAATCACACTGCCTACAGAATGCTCACATTCTAGTCCAGTCGGACAATCGAACCCTTGTGGCATATATTCGGAACGACGGGGGGACCCACTCAATGAGTTTACTCAATCTGACGTGCAAGTTGTTGAGGCTGACCGACAGGAAAAACATACTCCTATCAGCACACTACCTCCCGGGGAGGTACAACTGCACAGCCGATCACCTCTCACGGGGACGGCGACTGTCAGAATGGCATTTGCTGCCCACTGTAACAAATCAAATGTTCCATCGTTGGGGAACCCCAGATGTCGATCTATTCGTGTTAGAAGAAACCGCCGTGGTCAGCAGATACGTCTCCTTAGACTGGAAAGACAATTTGGCAATATTCACGAACGCCTTCAGTCAGGACTGGAATTTTCGGCTCGGGTGGATATTTCCTCCCAACCTGATCCCTCGAGTATTAGCTCAATTGAACCGAGCCAAGGGTCATTACATATTAATAGTTCCTCTATGGGAAAAGACCTTTTGGCTAGCAGATTTAAAAAACCGGGCGCTGGAACCACCAGTGACAATAGAGAAAATTTCGAAGAACTTGATAGATACTGCAACGGGTCTTCCTCCACCACAAGCAGACCAACTGAACCTTCAGGCCTGGTTAGTTGGGGGTGGGCAAAATCAATTAGTAGATGGTCAGAATCAGAAAAACAGTTATTAAATTCTAGTTGGAGACCGTCAACATTAGGTACTTACTATCCAGCTATTAAAAAATGGATAAAATGGTGTGACTTAAATAATGTTTCTTGCAATCTTCTACAACCACATCAAATAGCTAGGTTTCTAGCCCACTTACACTTAGAAGAAAAATTAGCTTATAGCCACCATTTTAGTGCATAAATCAGCAATATATAGTTTTTGTAAAATTGATCAAAATCAAGCTGAAGATAATTCATTGGTGCATCAAATTCTGAAAGCTATTGCCATGGCATAACCACCTAAAAGCAAACCTATATGGGATGTACAAATTGTTTTTGATTGGCTAGCTACGTCCAGCATTAAAAACACCATATTCGAAGTGTCTAGACGAACAGCAGCAATTCTTCTTCTAGCATCTGGTAGAAGAGTTCATGATCTCATATTGCTTAAAATATCAGAAGCAAATTTAAGATTCATTGATAACAAGGTAACCTTATGGCCAATATTTGGATCAAAGACAGACTCAGCGTGTCATAGGCAATCTGGATGGTCATTACTTAAGCATCCGAATCAGAAAGTATGCCCAGTATTATGGATAAGACGTCTCATTGACATAACCCAAGAGCGACGAAATGAACAAGAAGGATTGAATCATTTATTTATTACAATTATTGGTAAACCACGTCCAGCCTCTAGAACAGTGATTGGTGGCTGGATTAAAACCAGTATTAAAGGATGCAGGGATTACAGCGTCCCCAGGATCATTTAGATCAGCAGTAGCCTCTGCAAGTTGGGTAGAAAATCATCCAGTGGATGAAATACTGGCAAGAGGAAACTGGAAAAGTGAGAATACCTTCAGAAAATTCTATTGTAAAGAGGTAGAAAAGAAATCTAAAAGGTCTGAATTACTTTTCAATAATTTTCAACCAGAGCAAATTGTTTAATTATAAAAATATAAATGTGATTTATTTGAGAATTTATATAATTTACTGTTAAATAAATAATAGAAGTTTTCTTATTATATTCTAATGTTACACATTTGTCTTGAATTATAGTTTATTACATTTTGTTGATTAATTAATAAACATTATTTCTTATCACATAGCGTTTTGTGTTTGTCACCAGAAGATATCAAACAGGTCTTCATATCGACGCTGTGTGTTTTTAAGTAAACACATAATATAATATTTTGAATTACAAGAAAATAGTTATTATGTGTTGAAAGAAAAACACACAGCGTCGCAGGAATATCTTCCTGTTGAAGACACTATGACTAGTTGACAGTTCTACAGTGGTGCCATACTTTCACAAGAACACTTATGGTGAAGAAAGCCCCTCGCCCTCCCCGGTGACAAGCAGGTACTATAAATCGAGTTACCAACATCGTGGGAATAAAAGGTATGTTCACAAAACATTCTTCATATCGACGCTGTGTGTTTTTAAGTAAACACATAATAACTATTTTGTTGTAATTAAAAATATTATATTTCAATATTTAAACGCAAAGAAAACAATTTACCAAATGGCAGACCGAGAAGTAGGGGCTAAAGCCATGGCTGGTGATTTGAAAAACCTTTTTAATTCACGATATTTGACTATGGAATAAATATTGATATTATTCAATACATACAAGAACATTATTTTTATATACAGAATGGGTTCCCACATATATGCAATAAATGAAACCACATACTTGTTATCGCCTTTGCTGACGATATACAAAAAATGAACGTAATCGGTCCAGTAGTTAGGTCAGTTTTTATTTTAAGCAAATTTGAACTCTATAGAATTGGGTCACTAAGTCAATGATTCAATGAATTTGAATCCTCAAACGTTAAAAAGCGACGCTGACACGCAGTGCAAACAAGCGGCACGAGGTACGCGGCGTTCTTCAAAGGCGACGACGCAAGTGCGCGCGCGCTTTTATCGTAGAGTAGGACACCTATTATCGACGATTAGCTTCTTTCAAAGGGAGTAATAATCGATAAACAAATAAAAATGTTTAGCTTTAAACACTTAGGGTATGGTTTTTTTAGAATTATCGTGTTGTTATTATAATTCTAATAACACTACGACCTAAGTATTTAAAGCTAAACTTTAAAGCTTTTTTGTTTAAGTGTGTTCTTGTAGATTTAGAGATAATAAATTATTTTAACATGATAAAAAACCCATAAAAACAACCAATTAAAGAAGTCATACATACTTACCCGTTTCCCAGGAAGTCACAAATCGGTAGTTTCGTAAGTTCAATTGTACAAAAATAAACTTTTTTTAACCATCAATAACTTGTCGATTGTTATCAAATCAAAAATCAAAATTACTTGTATTCAAATGTAGTAGGTAAGTAGGTGTAAATAGAAAAGTATCGACAAACGATAATTGCATCTTGTGGCCGCCCTATTTTTTACTTTTATTATTTTCGCCATTTTGGTATTTGGAAGTTTGGCTTCCAGTTCACGCGCAATTCTTCCAGAAAACAGGTGCGCTTCGCTGCTTACGCGCATCGTAATTATTTATCGTAAGATAATTATCGTATTGTCGTAAGATAAATACAATTAGTCAAACAATTCTTTTACGGTGAAATAGACACTTATTAGTTAGTTGACTTTGTGTGTGTAGATAGTGTTTTTCAGTTATTATTATTTTTAAGTTATTTTTATTATTATTTCACTGTGATATTGACGCTACTTGCGTTTTGTGTATATGTGATTATAATAAATTGTTAATTAGGTATCTACGTATTAAAAAACTATAAGTACAAATGTTTAGAATGTAACAAGTTATGTTAAAAATAAATATAAAGATAATAACATACCTAAAATTAAGTCTAAAACTAATTACATTAAAATTACTGTGCCGTGTACCTGCCTTCGATGATTCATTTGTTGTTCTCGATAATGGCGTTGCGCCCGCGCAACATGCTCTCCGCCCTAGCCGGGCTGAGGCCTAACTATGGTTTATGACCCCAACTGCACGAACAAAATTATTTTACTATAGGTACACTTGTATCACGTGCGAGAAGTTCATATGTTTAAAGCATGCAAAATTTGTTTGCAAAAATTTCTTTGATTCAGCAAGCTCTAATTTTTTATTTAGTACTTATACTCCATTTTAATTTTTTCGTGTTTGTTTAGTATTCTAGTTCTCAAAAAAGTTAATTTGAATATCATGTACTTTTTTATAAGATAATGGTGACAAACGAGCACACAGTCCACCTGATGGTAAGTGGTTGCTGTGGCCCATAGACATCTATATCTATCTTCGATTAAGA